>OX376374.1:25829526-26429526 GCA_947369275.1 Nemotelus nigrinus | reverse complement strand
TCATTTATATGTTCAATACTTTCAAAGAAACTATTTCGAAAAATGAAAAGATTGGCTTGGATTTAGGTTTAAAATATTTTTAATGCTTGAGTGTATTCTATTCATTTCACCTCTATTAAAAAATAATGAAAATCACTAAAACAAAACTCACTACTAAACTATTTTGTCCTCCTTAACTGATGATAATACTTGCGTATCATAATGTGTTCCCCTTCAAAAATACGTAACAGCGTGAGAAACAGTATCTTCAGCAGTTATGAGAAACAAAAACTTCTTCACAACGTCCATGAACCAGAAATTATGAAATCATATTTTTAGGAACGTTCAATCGCCCGAAATTATTTTTCATTTTTGATCGATACGATACAATTTTTCTTCTATTGGAAACCACCTTATCGCCTTGCTTATTGCCAGATGTCGCATTAAGAGCGCCTGACAAATAGCGAGGGAATGCATCCTAAAGAATCTATCTCTACTGGCCAAGCTGGGTCTGGAAATCCATCCTTGCTGGGCTCACTCATTATGGCAGAAGCTCAGATCCTGCAGGCGCCAACCTAATATTTGACAGCAATGCCAGATTACGGTTGCGGTAAAAGATCAAATGCATAGCTAGATAGTTTTCGAACTTCCTGTAGTTATAGACTCCGGAAAGGTGATGTCAACGTCTTAATAACCTTCTTGAAGAAAAGATACCCTTTTGCAAATTGTCGTAAAAAAGGAAGGAAGTATTAAAGGAAAAAACTTTGGCTAGTTTGAACGAGGTGGTTACAGGTTTGAACGAAGTGGTTACAACAACAACAAAAGCAGTGCAATCAAAGCCAACAAGAGCAACCACAAAAGCATAACCTCCAGCCACTACTGCAGCATCAGCATTCAATTGTAATTGAACTGGAATAGTCGCAGCCTCTTGAGCATGAACGTCAGTTCATGTTAAGCATATATAAATAAAATAAAACATAAAAACTGGGTCATAACAAATCTTGACACCAGCCATCGCAAAGTTTGTCAACAAATAAAGCAAAAAACATTCTTAAACTATGTAATTAACTACTGAAATACCGTAAGCCATTTACAGGTTCTCATTCGTCAAAACTGGACATACGTCAGGTGTTGAATAAAAATAATTTCCACGAGTAAGCAGCACTTTGCATACTTTCCGACTTAAACCAAATAAACTCAATGGGCTTGCGTTTGCAAAAATACGTAAATAAAGCTCCAAGATATCCGGAAAATAATATTTCCAGCCAAAAAAGTAAGTTCAACTTGCTTGAAAACAGGAAAGACCAACTTTTTTGATGGCAATTGAACCCAGAACTTAGAGTGTGGAATATACTAAACATACTGAAATATGGTGGTAGAATTATAGTGTTTCTGAGCTATATGTCTGCCAATGGAATATAATGGAATGCAAATGGAATTTATCAAAACATTGCTGGATTTTATTTATTTTGTTTTTAAAATTCTAAACAGCAATTGGGTACAAAGTGCTTCTCTGTTACAATTGAATGCAGCAACTTCTCTGACCACCCTAGCGTTTAAGCTTAGAACTAAGGAAACACTTTTTTGAGATCTTAAAAAACATAAAAAAGTTCCACTTTGGCGAACGAAACACATTTAACGGTGTTCTTGAAGGAAAATACTTGATTTCCATTAAATTTTGTCAATGAAACATTTAAGAAATCTTGCACTAGTCTTTATTGCTTGTTATTTCATAATGACTTCTGCGACTTGCTAGATTTCTACAAAAAAAAAACTTTGCTGCAAATCATATATGACGGATTTGTGCTTCAAAACAATATGATCAAAATAAACGACGGTAGGTTGAATCAAAGATTTAACATATGATGTTCGCAAATTAGTTGCTCAAACTTGATTTTAGAAGAAAATAGATAATAAACGAGTTTCAAAAAGAAATTGCAATATTTTGGTGTAAAAAATGAGACGAGGATGTAAATCAATGTGCTTTAAAAGTTTATTGCAGAAACAAAAACCAAGATGAGAAATGAAAAGCACTTTCTCTAAACCTATTCAAAATTTACAACAAACAAACACTTCTGGCTGCTCTCCCCCAGAAAGAAAAAGAAATAGGCTATCATTTTTGTATTTAATGAAACACAAAAGATTGAAAAGAAAATGTCTACTCTATAGCACTGTAACTAAGGAAAACATTTCATTTGCTGTAAATATTCTAACCAATTCAACAATTCCAACCCACGTTGGGCGCGAGTCAATAACTTATCTTTGAAGAGTGCAAAACTGGTTTGACATTTATCAGAGAATAATAAGATTCAATTACACATTTCTTCTCGTCGGAAAAAATGTTGGAGGCCGTGGAAATCGAGATTGTCCATTATCTTTCTTCAAAAAATCGATTGTAACAAAAACGATGATAAATTTTTTATTCATTACTCGATTAAAGCTGTCCTTTTATATGTTTTCTTCTAACTTTTTCATCTAACAACACAAGCACAAATATTTCAAGACCACAATACCTTCCTTTGTCAAGTAACTATTTCCTTTATTTACAATGCCATCTAAACCAACTACCGTGAAATATTTTCATTCATTTTCATCAATTCAATTACTCTATACTTTCAGTGTACGTTAAATCGAATACGATTCTTGGCGATTCGAAACATTCAACTGGAGTTGTTCTAGCTGAAATCGTTAAAGCGAATATACCCGTTAAGAATGGAGTCGTTCACTTGATACATCGTCCATTGATGGTTGTCGACACAACCGTAACGCAATTCCTTAAGGTAAGTTCTCGAAATGTGAATGGCAGCAGCTGAAGCTTTTGCCAATTTGATTTGATTTTCTTGTTACCAGTCTTTGGTTGGTGTTGATTTTGTAAGGCGATTATATTAATTATGTTAATTTCAAATCCGAATGAAGGACTTTGAAGAAGTGTTGCCTTTGATCTTTTGTTTATCTTTTCATTTATCCATCTAATTTGAAGGTGTGCGAAAAAGTTAAAGACTGTGATGGTGTGATTTACACTAACTGAAAGGAGAGAAAATTGTTATCTTCTAAAAGAGATTTGACGAGACGAACACTATTTTTTGGAATAATTGAATTTCCGTCAAGAAAGAAACATGAAAGTACACAATCTTTAACTTATATGCCTTCAATGCGGATTGTTTTTTCAAACTAAGATATGAAAAATATTGTTACAAATTGCAATAATCAAAATATTAAAACAACTCACCATAGTTTCTAGCAAAATCTGTCGGCACGCTACTGTTCTATATAATTTATAATTTCATTTTATGTTTCTTAACTAATCTAAAATGCGTTAATCAAAGTTTGATGGGCAATCCACAATCATAAGCAAAATATATATGACCACAAATCTTCGGCACAATAGCTTCGCAAATGCAGCATTGAGTGTATTGAAATCACCAAAAAAAAAATCGAGTGCAAGTGTAATTTACTAGCTAATGAAAAAACCTTTGGTAAATTGTGAGTTTCTATTGAAAAAAAGAATGGAATAATATAGCATGAAAATAATTGCCTCTTGATTCATTAAAGTCAGAAATATGCCTTGCTTTCTCGTTTCGCCTACTGAATTGAAAAAAAATATGGATCAATATTCGAAAGAAATCACAACGAATTAATAGTTTTTTATCATTGCGATTTAGTTCGGAGTGCAGTAATATCTACAATGCAAATGCAAATTTTATGTGCCAGTATGCCGTGTGAAAAATAGTAGTTGGAACGCGCATATTGAACGAATAAATCACGCAAATTTTATTGGTTCTGTTTTGGTCTGAGATTTTTTTGTTCACTCTCGTTCGGTATTAATTTTTTACACTGTTTTCAAACAAATCAAAATAGTACTGTATTCAATATAGCTGGTATCGGCTGGAAAGCAGTTTCAATGAGTGTCTTGAATAAATTATCTTGACTATGGTTAATAATAATGCACAATTTTACACTTAAGTGGACTGCGGAGAAGACTCTTAGGAAGCACTGGGCTAGGATGTTGTTGGCCCGTACAAATACATTCACTCCAAGTGACGTTTTAATTCCATAACACTATTGTCTAGAACCCATTATAAGATAGAACAAAAAATATATTAATTGAAATGAATATCACGTTAAAATCTGATGTTATTCCATTATAAAAATTGAAAAATTTTTGCATTTAATGCTCATTTTTCGTTGAAAGCTTACCGTTTCATTCCATTTCCAATTGAATTTCCCACGCTCTTAAATTATTCAAACAAACAGCTAGGCACTTTGCAAACAATGTCAGAAACACTGTATTCCATGGAACTAAAAATACCAAAAAGCCTATATTTCACACTCCGATAGCGATATACCTTGTCATGACTGTTTGGTGATATTTCACCGGCATCTAATCCAACCGTTGTTTCACTTACATACAACAACGTCACGAACATACTACAGTATAGAAATCGGCATGTGTGAGAAATTCCCGGAGCGTGTCAATGATAAATTATAAATCACCTTATTCTTTGCGAACCATTGAAACTGATTTACAGTCGACAGCTATCGACTACCGTATATACTTTTACACTGTACCGAGAACAGTCAACAACAACAACAACTAGCTAAACATAGTGAAGACAAATTCAGTCTTGAGCGCATAACTTATGAATTACTTCCGAATATTAAGTTGACTTACGATACATTTGGAGCTACATATAGTGAACATTCAGCTCATTATTGGAAAAGCTATTTCAGTATCAGTATGCCCAATTGTTTGCTAACGTTAAATTACTTGCTCGATTAACAGCGGATGAAATGTTTCTCAAACACATATTTATTCACGTGCTTTATTGGATTTTCTATCGATAGTTAACGCTCAATTGCAATGTTATTATAATAACCACACGTTAGTAAACATCTGGCGCTAATAGTTCATTAAACTTCCTATCATTGAAACAAAATTTCAAAAAAAAAAAACAACATTTTTTCAGACATACAAACTTGCATTCATACATTTTATTTAACAAATAAATACAAATTCAAAATCATAATAACTAACTCTTTGCATTTTATCTGTCAATCGTTACAACATCAAACAACATGGATTCATTCAAAATGAAAATATTATAGTCATTTAAGGTAAAAATATGTTCGAACAATTCATATCAATCATATTTATCATAACTTTTCATACATATCATTGTTTCCATTACTAATATATCACTAAACGTTCAAATTGTTTGTTTTCGTGTTTTTGACATTTAAATTGTTTCATTCTTACTATTTTTGCAGTATTTTCTCATAATTCAATATATTTAAAAAAAAAATTGTATTTTCTTGTTTTACCTTCGTAAACAATTTGTTGCTGTTTTACTTAACGGATATTCATACAGGTACAATATCGAGCATCGAATGGTTTAGAGTAATTGAATAATAGGTTTTTTTAGCACATGAAAAGAACGAATACTAACAAAGTATACTAAATAAACAATATACTAAGTATGCACGAAAAAAAATAAAAAAACCCAGCATTGTTACAACAACTATAACAGGCGACTTCAAGCTTAATTTTCTTAAATTCTAAATATAAGAACAAAAATGAAGCCAGACGTCCTATAAATAGGTTAAACGTATGTATATATAAATACGCTTCTGCCACGGAAAATAATGTTTAGATTGGATCACTTGAGAAATCAGAAAAATCTGTTTGGTGGTTTAACTGAAACGTGTCAAGCTTTTTTTTTCATTGGAACGTAGGTAGGTAGGTCAAGTGGCTGTTAAAGAAAGAGTACCGACCGTAACACCCATAGGCACAATTTGTAATACCTCCTATAACACTCTCTCGCTCTCTATCTCTATATATATATGTATAACACTCTCTCAGGCCTCTTTGATAAACTGTACTATTTCCTTTAAAATGGATGAAGGATAGATCAGTTACATTTGATAGAAATGCTTCCCTGAGTGAGGTCATTTTCGTCCTTGCTAAAGCCGGGCACTGGCAAATGTGATAAAATAAAATCTCAATTAATTACTGGATAATTCCCAAAAAATCATCATAACTACTTTTCTTGAAATAATCACGAATAGACTTTGACATTTATCTCTTCGCCTCTTCAACCATATGGTCAAAAAATTTATTTGATGGGAACTCCTCGGAAAAATGGGTTTCAAGGTCTTAGCTGCATTCTAGTCGTATGTATCTGTTTGCAACCGTTTATGTGAAATTCATCTTTCGCAACATATCGTTGCACGTTTATAGTTCGCGGCCACTGACTTTGTATCTTTACGAAAGAAACACAAGAATAGAATAATTATTTTTCTTCATCCGAATTACACGCGACCTATCCTATTCAATTCTTAATTCTCCATCTTCTTTTTTTTTTCTCGGACTTCTTATATAGTTCATGCAATTTTCGTTGTACTGTCATTGAATAAATTGGTACAGTGGTCGGACAATTCATGTAACAATATCTTAACGAAAAAGATAAAATATTATTTTTGAGATCAACCAAACAACTCAACCAAACTTACGCCTTGTATCTGACGAATCAGATACTTCTCACTGTAAACATTTTTGGAGTTGCAGACAGTTCAGCCCTGCCAGTACTTTATATGGAGATGATTTGCAATGAATATTCAAACCTCTGAACTGCTAGATGTCGTTTTTAGAAACTCTTATTTGTTCATTAATCTTATTTGTTCTTAATTGATTCCGTAGAAAGATATTTCGCCGAGATTGAGAAAAGTCCAATTTCCGTGAGTCGCAGGGATTTTAGGTAACCACATAACTATAGCAACGAAATATTTATGTTAAGATAACCAATGTAAACATTGACCACCACTCCAAAATTCCCTGATTTTGCAAACATGAAGTGCAAACTTCTCTCAAAAGCTCTGTAATAATTTAATTTCATTTTCTATTTAGAACATAATGGACTATCTGCTGTTGATTTTGAAGATATTTTTAATTTATCTACTCCATACTTCTAGCAAAACTTCAATAGATTTTATTGTCAATATACAAATATCAAGAAAAAAAGTACGGGGCTATATCTAAAAGTAAAGATAATAAATTGTTAAAACTGCGGTTAATTTTTAAGCTATTGCATTAAGTCCATCTATTATTGAACCTCAGAAGACCTTTTAAAAAAAAATGTTGCTCTGGCTCGCCAAAAATTTATAAACATTGGCCACTATATCACCATCTTCTTGCAATTTCCTGCCTCTGAGCTACTCCTTCAACCGAGAAAAGAAATTTAAGTTACTTGGGGCTAGAACAGTTCGAAGCCTGCTTTTCGAATGATAGCCATCGCAACTTCGGTATTGAAATGTGAACTCGTCTTTTATTTTGATCCTCGATTAACATTCTCGGTATTTAATGTATGGATACCTTTTGTCACATGCAGTTCGTTGGCGAGAATCCTTTGAATGGTGTCATGTAAGATACCTGTTGCCTCAGCTATATATTTGATGATCACTCTCTGGTTTCCCGAAATAACATCTTGTACCCTTTTAACATTATCCTCAGTGGGAGATGAGGATGAGCATCCATCGCTATGTCTATATTCGCAAGATGATCTGCACAGCTTAAACTCCTTGCAATAGCGTGCAATTGAGTAATAAAGAGGAACGAATTCCCAAAGGTCACACCAAGTCGACGTGTATATCTTTTGTAGAAATTTTTTTTCAAGCAAAAGTACTAGATCACAACTTTCTTTTCCTATTTTTTTCATATTCGTGTAATCACTTCGGCTATTTGGATCGAAATGAAAGCACTTTCCAGAAACCACTTATTTATAATATTCATATATTATTTTTATGAGTATTATAAATACGCGATTATCGTTACTTTTGAATCACCTCCCGTATTAAATGCTAGGAATTGAACACCGGACTTAAACTATCTAGTTTACTGAAGATTACCGAGGAGCTATTCACTCCTGCCCACATTTTCTTTCATGGATCATTTTCCTCCAAAACTCCATTCTTTACTCAATGGTGATGCTCTGCCAGAAATTATTGAGGTACTACCAAACCAGTAATTTTTTTGTTTAAATGGGCAACACCATGACTCTCCAAAAAATCATTTCATTTCCTGACTTAAAGATACAAATCATAAAATGTAAAGTAGAAAAAAGATACCAATTTCACTCAGTCCATACAAATTTTGTTAAACTCTCCGATAGACCTGACCATTCAAACTTAGTTCAAAAGCTATAGAATCAAAAACAAGCTCATTAAAGAAATTTCAAGGATTTACATTGAAAAAAAAATCGTCATCTCTGGGGTACAAGAGGGTAGTCATCTTGAACATCTTATTTTTAACATGACGCTCGAATCGACTTATTGAAAGGGAGACAGCAGGATATCTCAACTGAAGAAAGTCCAGAGGAGAACCTGCCGACAGTGTGCTGGTGATTCATCAATGAGGACAAAAAAAGAGTTATCTACCTCTGGAGCAGCATCCTATAGAAACGGCCGCGAAAAACCCTAGTACGAACCGGACCGATGCTGATCTGATGCGGAAAGGATTTTGTTTGTATAGGACAAATAGTCCTACCAGGATTTCAATTTCGCTTGGGTTCTATTTGAAAAATTTCAATTTGAAATAAGTCCATTAGAATTTCAAGTTTCACGTACATCTTGTAGCAATCCCTAATATTAAGTTCATTGCCGGTAGGATATATTAAATCGGTGATTAGCCCCTCAAGTTAGCAAACCGTGCAAAAATGTATCTTACTACCCCCAATGAAAAAAGGGGCAAAACGGATCTAATTTACTTGTTAGCGTGCAAGTGCCCAAATTACCTCACGACCAAAGCTGTTTCTGTTCTTTTTTCTTCTTCGAATAATAAAAACTGAAGATAATAATGTCATGGGAAGTTGTTTTAGATCAAATATTGAAATCATTAATTGACAGAAATTCATTATCACAAGCAGAGTTATATTAGGGGAAATCGTACATACTATTCAACAAAATAATGTCCGTCTATTGCTAATATTTTCTGCCAGCGTAAAGGTTGTTGTTCAATTCCCTTTTCTAAAAAGCCCTACGATTTTTCACTGAAAAGCTCTTCCTAGTTCGTTTTTACTTCTCCAACATCATTAAAAACTTCACCTCTAAATGTGTGCCCTAACGATCTTAATAAATGGTAATCTGAACCTTCAAGATCCGGTAAGTAAGGTAGCTGAGTTGAAAGTTCCAATCAAAGCGCCCTCATTTTATCCCGTGCTATATTTGCAGCGTGATACTTTGCATTAGGATCGTTTTTAATTACCAAAACAGATATTTGTTTTATAAGCTTCTTACTTCAATTGTTCACAAAATCCTGTCAGCTCAATTAATTCATAGTGCATCATTTTGGAAAAATCCCACCACACATAAACAAGGACCTTCTATATTGTTGTTTATGGTCAAGGGGTCGGATCAGGTACTTTTTGGGAGAAAGCTTTTGTTTTATTCGCACAGGATTATTGTAGAGAAACCATTTTTCATTTTCAGTTACAATTCTCCATAAAAACGGGAAAATGGAGCACCGTTGATCGAATCCCGTTTTCATCAATTCATGACACACAGAAAAATTTCACCCTGCTACTGCGCCAAATCATATTTGAACATGTTTGAATCAAAAATGTTCAAATATGAATTGGCGCCATATACGTTTCTTTTTAATTCAATGATGAAACATTTTGATTTGAAAAGAAAATGTTTATAATAAAGTGGAATTCAAATAAGATTCGCTTTTTATTTCAAAGTGGTTTCAACTTTTGATTTAAATTTGATTCTATTCAATTTTAAGTGGTGAAATTTTACTGAGTGGTGAAATTTTATGATCCTGAGCTGTAGACCATGAACAGCCAATCCACCATTGCTTTAAAGATAACATCATCTAATTTTTAAGATTCCTAAATCGATGTTTAGGTTTTTTGAATCACCGTTGTTACTTGTTTAATTTCGGAATACCCCCGTTAGTATCGGTAATTTTTTCACTGTTTCGTCTGTCTTCAGTCCTTGATCAAATAAAAATATCGGGCAATGACGTAAATGAGCTTCTATTGTTTACCTTGGCATTCGATGATTGAACAAAATTAGCATGCAATGACGCACATAAGCTTATTCTATTGTTTGTCTGGGCACATCTATTACTTATTTCTGATGTCTATTCTCTAATATCTAACATTTCTGCGGCATTTACAACTAAAGTGCTGGTTTGATTCGGGTCGGGCCGGATGAATAACCGTTTTTCGTGTCAATTAAGCAGACACTGTCAGCAGCCTACTCTAAAAGCTCGTTGTTAATAACTACCCAGCTTTTAACCATCTGGCGTCACATCAACAGTATCCTACGTAGTATCGAATTTCATTGCGTCGACAGTCGTTGTAGTAAATGCTTATGTCCAGTTTTACACAATATCTGAAAATCGAAAACTGCCGTCGGTCCAAGAACTTCTCCACAAAATGCAGTATGTATAATTGTCAATAACTGCCACACTAAACTTGGGTGCACTCGTCACTTGGGTTCGTAACTCATCTCACTCAAATGAAAGAGCTGGCCCGGCAGTATAAGTGAAAATAACTGTTCCTGCCAATCTTTGTTTTACACCACACCAATTCCAATACTCTGCCCCAGTGAAGTGCAGGCACACTTTTTTATAATTCATTTCTATGCCTTGGTCGGGTTTTATACAGCACAAATCAATAACATTTTTTTGAAGATTTTTGTGCACTTTGGAAATTGTATGAAATTTCTAAGTTTTTAGCATACGGCTGCAGAAATCATTCAAATTTTCCTAGCATATTCAAAACGTTTCATTTATTCCCGGCTTTTGACGCCATATCTGTGAAAAAGAGCGAAGAAGAAACGTTGAATATTTAATGGTACATGAGTCAGCGTAACCGGCCTTTTGCACTTCACACCCGCCTTCTAAACACTGAAGATGAGTTGCGCTGTGTACAAGCCTCCTTAAAACTCGAGTTGAGTTTAAATGTTTAAAAGCCCGTATTTAGTTGATGATAACACAATACTCAAATTTATTATTCATCTCCTTTGTCATCAAAGCGTGAAAACTGCATTTCATTTCCATTTCTAATCAAAAGTGACGTTTGAACAATATGTCAGCGGTGTACGCACGTCCATTTTGCCTTAGCTACTTTCTTGCTATCCTCCCGACTGCAAGCAGCAAATAGCTGCTACCATAGCAGCTATACCGGAATCTTAGACAGCCGGACTGTCAAATAGCAAGCATCAGAAAGTAGCTATTTCGTGACATTGGACAGCTAGAGCTACTAAAATAGCAGCTATAGCCGCTATTCTAAGAATATTGAACACAGTCTAGGAAATTTATCAGACAACGGGGTTGTCGGAAAAGTCAAGACGCAATTAAACAACGCAATGCTATGTAGTTAATTTTTATGTAGACGCGAGAATTAACCGCATCTATGTTACGTTAACAGATAACAGTTTAAGGGGTTAAACGCAGTTACAAGGCCGAAAAAAGACGTTTTTTTATTATTTTTTTTGTAAAAAGAAATTTTATTTTACATAAACAAAAAGTATGTATGCATTTAGTGGCGACATCTAATTTTATAATGGCACTAATAATTTGTAAAAATATTGATCTGGTGCACTCCTCCAGACGATCTCCTGAAGGTCTTCCAAAAAAGGTGTTCGGCGGTGACCACGATTTCTCCAGTATAATTCATCTGAAGTCAAAAAACCGAACAGATTCTTTTAGTAGATAGATAAAACTAGGTATTGATTGAAGGAATAATCGAAATTTAGATTTTTAACAAAATGTCAGCTTCGTAAAAAAAAAAATCGTATTTTCGACCAAAATTGCAATTTAAAATTGTTAAAAAAAATAGAAATAATTATCCAAAATCTTATTTCTTCGATTAATACCTGAGGAATATATCTGAGAAAGTTGTGTTAAAATTTCAAACCGTTTGGTTGAGCCGTTTTTTTAGAAATCTTGGTCACCGACTTGGAAAACATAGTTTTCAGAAAAACGCGTTTAAAGTTTCGGAAGAAGTTAACACATAGATTATTTTTTTTTTACTTACATGCAGCCATCTATTCTAGGGCCATAAGATGTACCCTTTGTAGCCTCAGCAGCTTCTAATACTTCGATTTGATGTTGTCTACGAGCCATTCTTCCCTCTCGCGTACTCCCATGCGCTTCGGTCAGTACTCCGCCTACTTTCTAACAGTCCGAGATGTGATTACAAATATGCGTATATCTCGAAAAAAAACTTGTCGGATCGATTTGAAATTTTCAGGGAATATTATAAGTTAAATATACATTCCGAAAATGCAAAAAGTAAAAAATCGATTTTATGAAAATTCTAACTGCGTATTACCCCTTAAGCTTCATTTTGAAAACTAATTGAACGGTAAACTTGTGTTTTTTGGAACTTTTTCAGCAGTTTGTAATAGATGACCAAACTTTGCATGTAGCACATTTTACCCTTTGGTTTCCTTAAAAGGAAAAACGCACATAAAAGCTTGTGAACAGTTGAATAAAGTTTACGTAAAGTTTACGAACGTAAACATAAAAGGAATGTAAAATTACTTTACACTAAAGGAATATACTAATTCGCTATCCACAGAAATACATCCCCTGGAATTTTTTAGGCTAAATACCCTGTGCGAATGATTAGTAATTCCGAAAGCTGATGAATAATTGAAAGAAAAACAGCCTGAAACCAAGCTGAAAATTAAAAGTTATCGGGCATTCTTGAATTTATCATTTGGTTTGAAATAGATCTCCTTTTCAAACAGTCTACTAAGGGCAGGAACTACCAGAGAGACTCGTATTTTTCTTAAATTTGTACAAGGAAATTATCATAGAATGTTCGGCATTACTACAGGTAAATACCATAAGCTTTGAGAAAACGTATAAGTCTTTGGCAGTGATTAAATATAAAAGAAAAAGACGCAAAAACATTTTATTGATGCTCTTCAGATTACTTTCGTCTCGGATGGATGACCGAATTTTCATTCCTTTCAAGTAATAATCTCACTTCATACGGTGTGCAAACTCAATTAGGATTTAAATACGATGTTAGACTTTTCGTATTTTCATACAGTAGGAAATTTTTCACATCAGCTCGGGAATAGCAGGGTCATCTTGATTTGATTCTAAAATGTCAGCTGAAGTAGTGTTTCAAAAGTCTACGTTTTAGTTTCGCGATTTCTCAAATTACCTCATGAAATTCGAACTAAAGAGGAAATCGCATGCATTTGAACCTTTTTTGGTTAATTTGAGAGGACTTTGCCTTATTAATTAAGGAGAAATTATTTAATGCAAACCTGTGGTATTTTATACCCTTGCTAATAAACATGGCCATCCATCATCGAATGTCCTCGCTGTAATCATTTTTTTACCATATTAAAATTAATATTTGACAATACATCCTCTTTTTTCAATAGTTTTCACAGTAGAGCAAACATGTCTTAAAATGGATCATAAGCATTTAATAAGCACAATTCAATAAGCAAGTTTCACTATATCTTGAAATTGGTGATTATAGAAGTAGTACCGAGCGAGTTTTGTATCTAATGAATTCGTATATAAAAAAACAAATCATTCGTAGATTAATAATATAATAAACTGTCAGTTTTATTCGATGTCAAATTCATATTTTCAATATATATATGTAACAAATAGATCCACTATGATTTATACTGTTACACATACTATTGTATGTCAATGCTATGGTTACAATTGGATTGGATTGTTCCCACTTATTCGTCACTTGATTATAAATAATTTCCACTTTTGGCCTCCTAAAATCAATTCTTTCAATGATTACCCTCTTCGTTAGCATTCTTGACTTTAATAGAGCACAGTTTATTGGTGTAATTCCTTCAAATTACACACACTCCACTCAAATGACCAGGAAATCATTTCGAATCCAAAAAACAAGTTTCAGGATAACTCTCTTCAAGTAGTACCTACACTCACATTCACCTAAACTTCTGAAGGACAACATTCGATACAATGGGAAATGCTCAAAACATCTCAAGCCATATCATATCATCAAATCTTAAATTCGTCTTATCTGTAGTAATTCGATTGTAACTTTATTATCCATTTACAAAACATTTCGACTGCCCCGAAGTAGTCAAGCAATGGGAGCTTCATATGCTATAAAGCATGAAAACTCTCGTTATCACTCGTACGCTTCTATATTCGTATAACTCTCCCCTCCACCCCCAATTCACCCAAAATTTAACCTTCTTCAATCACTTCAATACAATTTGGCACAAAGTTGTTTTGGTTCCAGATAAAATGAGGAATTCATTGGTTTCAGGGTATATACCAATTCCGCATTTGAGAATTGAATGAATTCCTACTCCTTAAAATGTCAGCAAAGATTAAATGAGAAAAAGTGGTTGCCAATTCAGAGAAATTTCGGTCGTTTTCTTGATGCTAACGGATATTTAAATGTTTTAGATGAAAATGTATCTAATTGGAATTTGGCTTTTGACTACACGTGCAGTGATTTTTATGTAATTGAAAAAAATATATTTTAGGAAAATTGAAGCTGATTGCCTTGTGCCTCTGACAGTTTGTAAGAGAAGAAGATATACATACATATCTGAGAAGTTCAGACTTCAAACTGTATATAACTTGGGTTTAAAGGTTAAAAACTGAATTTCCGCTCAAAGGGCATAGTTGATTGTGCTACTTCGTAGTTCAGTTGTAAAGTAACAGCATATTGGTGGTAGATTCGTAATTTTGGCTGAGTATTTTTCTAAGTCATGAATAAAAGTAGCGTCATTTCTCTCTTTAGCGAAGTGTCATCCTGTCTTTCTGCATCCTAGTAATGAAATATTTTGCTTAGAAGTCAATAACAATGCTACTTGCACTCCAATATCGTACAGTAGCCTACTACAGTGACAGAAGTCATGTCTTAATATTTTTCAAATGTCACCCGCTTTGCTTTGACATTTGGCTAGGAATAGGTTTCACGTGCTGATATGAATATCTTTGAAGATACTTTGTTGTCACGCCAGGCTGCTGCGTGTTTCAGGTGGTTCATTCTTTTTTGAAATTTCTCAGTAAAGATATGAGGTTGAACGAGTAATGTATCTTTATTAAAGGACTGTCCTGTTAGCATCTCAGCGGCGAAAGCGCTCTTCATATGATCTGTCCTTAATCCAAATAGAACAGCTGGAAATACGTCTATCGAATCCATTGTCTTGTGGCATATTAGGAAAGCTTTCAAAGTGCATTGGAAGCAGTGCTGTCGTTTTGCTGCAATTGCAGCATATCTGCTGCAATTTGATGCAGTTTACTGCAACATTGCATTTGTGTTTCATCTATTGCATTTTACGAAATTTGCTACTTGTTTAATCTAGCTCGCATATTTAGTAAGTTAGTTTCACTCTGTTTAGTTATATATGCAACTGCTAGCCATTTTGAACAAAGAATGAATAGAAATTTCCCCAATTCTTAATCCTGGATATATAACTGTAAATTGCAGTTTATTTTCTTTAATAGTATATATTTTTCACTAAACGACTAAACGAATCTGATATCTTTAAAAAAAAATATTTTATATGTTTTGTTGAAGATGGTTTGCTATTGCTATTTCAAATAGCAATAGTTGTATTTTAAATGCATGTAAGAAGACTTATATGTGTACACATATGTATATACCTATTGAAGAATCAATCTAGTGCAATTTAGAGCAATCTGCTGCAACTTCGGAGTTTTATTTACTGCAGAAAGAAACACTAAAACAACAGCACTGATTGGAAGTGTTCAACTTTACCGTTTGATGCAAAGTACATGCTCTTGTTCTAATTCGATTTGTGTTAGGAAATTGCAGCACGAATTGCAATCATATTCAGTGAAACTACATTTGTATTGTGGTCGGTAGTGGTTGTTTCAAGTATCCCAGATTTCTTCACCCAGCGAAAATATTTGGGGCTAGGGTGTCAGCGGTCAAATGTTCCAAAGAGATCGCATCAGGCAAACGCGAGTATCCATCTATCAACATTACAATATACGTGTAGATAGTAGTGGCTCAATAATGTTTGAATAAACTATTGCATCGCCTGTGTGCTGTGTATAATTTTCGATCGTCGGCATGCTTAACTGTTCCTGGCCTAAATAATGAGTTTATAAGTTGCAATCTTGCTTAGCTGTGATAGTTCATGTTGCTGTTTAACCAGCGTTTTGCATAGTGGCTAAAACCCAGCGAAAAGTCGCAACATAGCACATTTTCACTTCTTGGTTGAAACTGTTCCAGTTGCTAACATGTTAACGGGACTTTTTTTTTACAAGTGGCGCATTTTGAAATTCACCGCTATCAAGTGGCCAGATGACACTATCAATATCAGTGTCATTTTTATTCAGTAAGACCTGACTGATTATAGTGGGCAGATTTTTACACTGCAGCAGCGTCAACAAATCGTAGAAATCGCTTGGTAATGTTTATGGACCGCATAATCGGCCATCAGCACGTGTTGTTCGCCATTTGATTGTAAATTTTCGCAATCTCTTCACGTTGCTGTATTGCAGGCCAATAAAGAGATTAAAAACAGAACGCGAGTATTGCTGACAATGCAGATTTGTCGATTCGCAGACGTGCGCAAGTTATGATTTGTCCGCCTACTATGTGAAAAATTTCGCACAAGGATCTAATGAATTGGTGCAAAAATTAAAGCCATATGACCATCCGTTGCGTCGCACGTTCGGAAAATGGGCCGAAAATCAAGTGGAAGTTGACTCTTTGTTTTACGGAAAAATTTTGTTCAGCGACGAGGTTCATTTCTGGCTCGATGGCAACGCCAATAAGCTAAATTGCCGTATCTGGTGTGAGAAGAATCCCCGTCAAGTACTGGAGATACCATTGCATCCACAAACATGCACTGCATGGTGCACGCTGCATGTTGGTAGCATTATGGGGCCATAAACCTCCAAAGCTGAATACAGCGAGTGCGTGACTGTCAATGACAACTGGTAAAAAGCGAAAGCAAACCAGTTTTTGTTACGAAATTTGTGTCTTATGAATGTGAGAGAGATGTAGTTTCAACAAGACCATTTCAGAAAAAAAAAATTTTTGTGAGCTTTTTGATTCGATTCCCTACACGATTTTCGCGTACAAAGCGTTCAATAGCATGCTAGCAAGCACTCCTTTTAACAATTTGAGTGTTTTTTTTTTAGATTTCCCGTCCTTGAAATTGTTTATCATTAGCTTTAACAGATGTTTTACGACCCATGGCGAATTAAGTATCGTATTGTTCTTGGTAAAATAATGATTTTGTTCAAAAACCAAGGTCTGACTGATACATAGTCATCATTTTTGCAATGCTATATTTATTCCTAAATATAAAGGGCACACATTACATCAGCTCATGAAACTATATTGCACGTGTGCAAGCATGAACAGATGCCAGAGGACTGGCGCTAAGGTATAATATGCGCCATAAATAAGATAGGAGATGTAACTATGTGCAGCAACTATAGGGATATAAGATTGTTCAGATACTCTCCTCCATCCTGCAAGAACCGAAAGCCCCACACAATAAAGCCATCATCGGCCAATAATAATTAACATGGAATTGTTTTTGCAGGATGATTAAAATTTGAAAAAATGTATAAGTAACTAAGTGGTTTCGAAAGTATGCACTGATTCTCATCAGATATCAGCTCAATTGATCAGATCTTTATTTTCAAGCATGCGATGGAAAAATGCCTGGAATTCAATATTTCACTATGCCATCTTTTAATAGACCTTAAGCCCGCGTATGATAGTATAGCCAGGGTAAAACTGTATAAAGTCATGAGGGAATTCGGCATCACAAACAAACTGACATGATTGTGTAGGTTGACCATGTCCAATGTAACAAGATAACTTCAAATAGTCGGATTGCTATCCCAAACCGTTCAACATCTTCAATGGGCTCCGACAAGGGGATGGTCTGGTTTGTCTCCTCTTCAACCTGGCGTTGAATAAGTCAATAAGTCCTGCCAGATACTGGGTTATTCAGATGATATAGACATAATTGGAAGATCAGAAGTAGCTGTAGAGAATTTTTCATCCAGATCGAGCGAGCGGCACAAAAACTGAGGCTGCACATAAATGAAGGGAAGACTAAGTACATGGTGGCAGCATCTGCAGGAAGAACACCTAGAGTTGATCAACCTTTCAGGTTAGTTGAGCATGAAATTGAAGTTGTGCCATCTTTCAACTACCTTGGATCAATTGTAACAGCCGATAACAACATGGAGGAAGAAATACGCGGTCGGCTGCTCAAATACAGCACCGCCAGATTATCATTACAGATTGTCAAGGGTCTTCAAACCCGAAATCTCACCCTAACATCAAAGCTCCTGCTGTACAAAACCATGGTCCTGCCAGTATTCACGTATGGATCCAAGACTTGGGTGATTAGGAGAAAGGAGACTCGTTAGCCTCATATGTAAAGAAGGGCGATTCCAGAGACGCTACAACCATTAATTGTATGCTCTCTATCTAGAAACAAATATTATTACTAAGATAAAGCTCGGTAGACTCCGGTGGGCTACCTAGCTCGAATGAGCTAAGATGATCCTGCTCGAAAAACCCTTCGCGGCAGATTTTACGGCAGATGACAGTTGGGAGACCTTGCCTGAGCTGAAAGGATGGCGTTGACTAGGATGGCGTTGACTGAAAGGATGGCGTTGACATCGGCTCGCGATCGGGACTGATGGAAAAATTGTTAATGAAGGTCAGGACCGGACCCCGGTTGTAGCGTCGATGATGATGATATTCATTGCTCACAATGGATTATTGGAACTAGCAGTACTTCTTCTAGGTAAAACGATTTCACATCAATTTGGCTCTGAGGTCAAATTCAGCTCTTGTCTGGATTATTATTAATTTTTATGGTAACAGATTATTTTTTTTGTGTTTTTTTTTTCACTTAAATGATAGATAAACATTAAATCTGCAAATTTCAAAAACTGTTTCTGATTATTTCATTCAGAAACTGACAGATATTGATCATTTTGGCCCAGTATTTTATATAATAAACAGAGTTATGCTACCTCGATGCGACCGGCGCTAACGAAGTACAGACAGAGTCGAACGCTTGCCGGGCCTAGCAACGACATTTTGGTAGAATAAACAAACAACAACCGCTATCTATACCTCTATCTAGGTACCTACATGTATCGTATATCTAGACACTTTCGACCGTACTTGATGCTTTGAAACGATACGGTTGTTGAACATTAAATGACTATTCGCAGAGATAATTGACTTTTCAAACTCAGAAAAACAAGATTACCGGCTTCTGTATCACAATAACGTAACTGAGGTGTTTACAATAATGAAATGTTAGCAAATTTCAGCCAATCAGCTTTCACCTAATTTCAATTGTATAGCCAGAAAAAAGAATTAGAAAAAATACATTCGATGCTCGATATTGATGTTGTAAAAAATAAATTCCTTACATTATTAACCAACGTTTCTTCTGTGTCAACATAATGTTCCTCTGAATAAGTTTAACGATTAACTTTGATCATTCAAACACTTGATGATATTGCACGTACATTCATATTCACAATATATCAACATTGTTTCGTTAATTTTTTTCCGAAAATTTTAATATCAATTTACATTTTATTTATATTTTATCGCACGCTTGCATGTCATGCATCATATTCGATAGTCGCTTTTGATGTTACCTTCATATCATAAATATAGAGTTGTATTAAATGCCGTTCAGTATTTTGAAGTGTGTTCATTCATTCGATATACCAATTGCTATCGATACAATCAATTCAAATAAAATTCATCACGTTTTTAAAACACGTATAACAACCCTTAGTCTTATATTTACCTACATACACCGACAGACAAAATTTCCTCAACTTACATACCAAAATATTTTTCATTGGAACATTCAACGGTTTCATTACATGGGTACTTCATTCCATGCATCAGTACATCTTGGAAAATGCGGTTATTTTTTATTGCTTCGAACGCACAAACCCATTTATTGAAATCGTTATACAACAGCGCGAAATATGCATTTAATAAAATTTCGGTCACAATTCGCAGTCGATTTTATCTTTATGTTTGGATTTTTCTCGATATTTTGTTTTGCACAGTGCAATTGGAATTCCATTTTGTGTCGACTGAATTCAAGTGAAATTGTACAAATAGTTATTCACCTATCGTTTTATAATAAAAACTGCAATAAAGTAACCATTAATCTTGACATTTTAAAATTTCACACACACACAATGGCTCTCGATCGCTTTAGTTGCTATGCAAACATGAACTTAAATCTATACCTTAGGGATATTACATAAACTATTTGGACCGTATTAGTTGTAAGTTTCGGCTAAAACAAGGTAATAATTCGATTCGAAATAAAATAAATTGATTTTTATTCCAGGTAATAGAATAGGATATTTGATTTCAGTTATCAAAACACTTTAATTTGAGTTCATTTCGATATTAATCTGTGCTTGTCAGCTCTGCCAATGCTCAAAGAATATTAAGACTGTCTTTCCTTGACTAGCGAAAAATACTATTTTCATTTCTAATTTCAATATTGTAATGCAGATTTACGGGGATGTCATACGCGGAAGTCAAGCAGCGAAGGTAACATAATTCAGTGATTTTTTTATTACATGCGAGCCAACCTAAAATCCTTACCCATCATTAGTTCAGTTCTTAGATAATTTTCGTTATTATTCCCTCATTTTTATTTTAACTCCTTCAATATTTGGTCATTCACTGAAACACATAGTATGCATATTATCATAATGGGTAACACATTTTCTGCCAATTAGAATTCAAGTAGTTTGTACAATTAATTAAAAGTTATTGTGCACAGTTCAGTCAAAGAAAAATGAAAATCTGCTTTTACACCGAAGTACACTATGTAAGTCGGAAAATTCTTAGACAATCTTATTTGCTTACGTCAAGTCTTAACAAGAAATATATATTTTAAATCAATTTCATTTCTCCTGCACGAAATCCAAGATAACTTGATGTTTTATTTCAAATTCGAAAATGCGAAAAAATGTGCCTGAAACGTATTTAATATTAAGACTAGCTGATATGAAATTTTCACCATGAGAAACATTCATTTTATTTTTCGAAAAACATTGCAGAGTTGTCATCACTACAGAATGCTTTATGTTTGCTTTGAATTGTTTTCAAGTATGTACAGAATAATATGCTTCTCTTCATTCATTGTTTACATTATTGTTACGTTCTTAAGTGCTCATCTTGTTTTTATGTATGCGACAAACAAATAGGTACCTACATTTGATATTTCGCTTGAATTTTGTCTTAGAAAATCGCAGACATGATAACAGTAATGTACTTGGAATACAAAGCTATTTTTTCCATTCTTATGGAAGAGTACGTGCCTGAAATCCAGAATATTCTTATTTTTGTGCAAAAGTTGATTGGCTCTGCTTGGAACAATGTAGGTGTAGCTCTTTATTGGTATCAAAATTGCGAGCTATTATTCAACTTCAACCATAAAAGTTTCAAATTGAATTGATTCAGAGAAATTCATTGTAATTTAAACGAAATAATACTCATATATTTTTCGATGTTGGCGTTACACAAATACAATAAGTGCAGGATAAGGTCGAGTTTGATTTGTAATTATGGTCGGCACCAATTTTAACTGGCTCTCACTAGTTTTAAACAATGATGCCAAATTTCTTATTTGATTTTATACTCATTACGCAAAACGGACGTTCTTGAATCCTTTTCCAACATTTTCCTTATTTCAAAACTCACAAGAAACTGCAAGGGATTATAAGTTAATTCTAAGATAGTAAATTCTACAAACACTAACTTTTAACCATTCATCAATTATAATTTATTTTGCGGTACTACTGCTTCAACGAATCAAGCTTATCTTTGATTTAACATATTTTAAGAAAAAAACGAGTATATGTCCCGCCTTAGTCAAATAAGGTTCACTCTTGCACACGTTGACTGTGAGTGGAATTTCTTCGCTAGTGGCAAAAATTGTGTCATGTTTCTGCTAGTAGACTTTCATTTAAGGCAGAAAAATTTAATCCAGATATTTTGATTTTTTTTTTAATTTCTGCAGCATTCGTGCGATAAGAAAGATTTTTTTTCAATCTACTGCCACTTATCAATGCACAAACTTGTACTAAGTGGAACTAATGTCATTTCTGATACTGATATTAATCAGTACCAAGAAAGTGATTGCATTTTTTGACTCTTTCCCGGCCTTTTATGACGCTTTTATACCACATGTTTTATATCACAGCTCTGGCATTCACTGCCTCCTGATATTCACAAAATGCTTGAGACATCTCCCTCTGGCTGGGATTTCAATGTACGCAATATTCAGTGGCTCAGACACTCTTCAACAACAAGGCACGTTGAGCTTTTTAGCGAATCATTCAATTTGGAAAAGTTAGTGTATTGTCTTCCGTGGCGTGTCTGGACCAGTGCTGCCACTTTGGATACTTTCGTATCATTTTGGATACGAATCGAATTTGAAAAATCTGGATGATACTATGATACGTTGTCCCCAAAATGGATACTTTTCTCATCAATTTTAATTTACCTGCACGAAATAATAATTTATCACGTACAATAATTTGTAGCCTGGCTTTAGCCACAACACCCTTGACAATGTTGCAGGGATGGCTAGTGCTATGATCATGTGCCATGTAGCAGGAAACAAACCAGCATGATTTTTGATCGATTTCCACTGCAACAACCATGTTATGCTTGTCACAGAAATTGTGTAGTAAAAGGACGTTAGTTGTTTTCTTGACAACAATACAGACACGTGGGTTGTGTAAGCCGTCAGTTACTATGAGTCTGCATCCATTGGTACGTAACCCGCAAACCGGTTGTTGGCAACCCATGGTTCTTGGATTAGGATTAGCTTCTCCTCTGTCCTAGACAAGCGGAGAAGCAGGGCAGCTGATGCTGCTTTGGTATGGTGTTGAGATCTGCAGTACCTTCACCATCATTCATTGTTGATAAAGGTTAGGTCGAGGTCCTCCCCCTCGGACATAGAAGCTGCCCAAGCCCATTCCTCTGCAGCCAGAGTCATGAGGTCCGGAACTCAGAGGTAGTCCCGACGCTGACCCCATCGGCATAGATAATCCGATTCTTCTCCAGACGTCGCCCTCAGACAGGCGACAGTCCCATCTTCAAGTAGTTCCCCGGCCATTTGAGAAACTTGTTTTGAGTCAGGCTTCATATTTTTCAGATCTTTTGAAACAGAGCTTTTTGGCCTGTCGCTTCGACAGATCTGTAGAGCCAATTTCTCGACCCCGTACCTAATAACGCCTTTACAAGGCATTCAAAACCGGCAGTGCTTCTTCATTTATAATGAAAAGGGTCGATTATCTACTATTAGCAGATTTGAAACAAAAATATATTTAGCTTCTGCCGAATTTTATGCATTTGATTTGTTAAAATCTGATTTTGATATTTTTTTTAGAAATATATGTTCGATTTTACTATATGCTGTGGCATGAATCGCCGATTTATGTTAAATGTCGAAAATGAAATTTTATATTTCCGACAAAAATGGCTTTACAGAGCCATGCAGAGCTATTATACCAAGGTATCAATTTGATACGCATTGCTAAAATTTTGGATACGATGGATACGTTTTTCTTACTAATTTTGATAAATTTGGATACTATATGAAAGTTCTGAAGTGGCAGCACTGGTCTGGACATAATTCAAATTTAAAAGATCTATTTTTAACCTCTCACTCTGATAAAAATTCTATTTCTGCTTGAGATTGAATTTGGACCACACTTTAATTTCGAAACACTAACATCTCCGTTCTGATTTACAATAATCAAATGCCCTTCAAACGACTAGTCTGGCACAATGTGAAGACCGACTGAACTGCGTTTAACAAATACATCAGGGAGTATGACTGGCCCGATTGCTTTACAGCAAAAAACGTCGAATAAATCACTTCCGCCATAACCCACATCTTATGGCAGACAGCAGATTTTTTATACAGCAGACAGCAGATTTTTTATACAGCAGATTTTTTATACTTATAATTGCAAAATTACAATGGGGTTGCCAACACCGGTAGTTTTTGGTCTTTTTTTTTCTTAAATGCAAATATCCAATTTTAATATGATAAACAGCTTCAAATGAAAATAACTGACGTTTAAACTTCATAGATTTAGAAATGTTTGCTGGACTCAGCACTAAAAGTCAGTGGCGTGCACCGGCAATTGTCCCCTCTAAGCCATTCTTGAAAATTTGTTTTTGCACTCTATCCAGTACTATACTTTTTCTGTGCCTTCACAGTAATTCACTGCAAATCAAAAAACATGTGTGCCGTATTTGTTTGTTTGTCCCCTCTATTTCAAAGTTCTGCATACGCTTATGCTAAAACTGTTTCTGTCCCTTTGTATGCAACACGATCCAAACTAGAGTATTTATCACGGTACTCAGACAAACAAATTCTTGCTTTACTTGAGCTACGAAAGGTTTTTTCGATCGAACATTCGTTTAGTACCAACTGAGCAAAAGAACAAGATGTAGTTTTTTTATAATCATTTAAATTTGAGGAAATTTACGTAAGCGTACAGCACATCAAAAAATGAAAATAGCGCTTTAAAGCATGGTTTATATTTTAACTGCTATCTTTTGCATCTAAACAATTAAAAACTACGCAGCGGAAAAATAAATATCCTTTTTTTTTCTTAAGAAAACTTTCATAATTTTTGACAATTAGATGGAAATCGACTTTTCCCCGGAGGCGCATATGTTTATTTTTCAGGTAATATTCAGCTCATTCTCATCTCAATCAGTGGTGCGAGTTTATGTACTAGATTACATTGAGTTTTTCCATTTTATAATTTAAGTTAATTTAAGGCAAATTCAAAATGTATATTTATTTCGAATCGGATTATTACACGTAACTGTTTTGAATAGTTTTAACAAAATTGTTGTAGATTACGCAAATCAAAAATTATTTTAAAACACATTATTCATAATATTTACTTACCATCAAATAACATCACAAACACTTGCCTTTCTTCTGATTCTACTAACAAATCATATCATTGTATCAATTCTCTTTGATAAACTACAGTAGACAATTTTTAAATGTCTGCTCAATTAATATTTCTGTACATATTTAACGTACATATTTCTTTTCTACATATATACCACATCATTTACACACGACAATGAACAATCACTCTGGGGGCTTTGAATAAAATAAAACAAAAAACTTTTAACCACAACAACATCATCATCATATTATAATCGTTTACTACATTCATACTCAATTTCACACGATGGATTAAATTTTACAATCAAACAAACAGCCTCGTGGACGTGTAAGTATACAGTATTTATTCCAGATTAAAATGTATCTCTTCATATATTTATCCGTTTAACAATTTAAGCAAAGCAGTTGTATTTGAATTGCATTTTGTTTGGCGAGCCTTTTTCACCCTTTATGAATTATCTCGTCACATGGGTGATTGCACTATTAATCAACTTTTTACATTTTTTGAGGTTATATGCTCGTTTTAAAGAGTGTAAAATGAGCAGAAGAGAATTTAATACGAGTATTAAAGAAGATTCGAATTATAGTTTAAATTACACAAGCACACAGTAACTGAATCATCTGAACTAACATCATACAATAATGAATAACAGGTTTTTTTGAGCAACTATAATGCAAATTAAAAGCCGGTAATACACAAAATTGATTATAAAAACAATTCGAAAAAAAGCAAAAAAATACTTTCAACTTATTATACGCTGCTTAAGCGATGAATTTTAATACGTTCCACCACTCAAAAAGCTTTCAGAACGCAATAAAATCGAAATATTATTGCTAATAGTCCTTTACAAATGAAAATGCATTTTACCGCAGCTCATTTGTGTCTTCCCGGAATTGATTGAAATAAATCATTTGTGCAGCCCTGCAGTTAGGAAATGCTTTATGCTTAATGCTCTTTACCACTTAACTACAACCCCATTTACTACCACAAGCTACTTTCATTAGTTAGCCATTTTGGGGTCGATTACATCTCGACCAGTAAAAACCTCAATAACAATGGTTACTTTATTATCATTCACCTAACTAAACCACGTTTACCACAGAAAATGTCCGAATTGTGGAACATATTGCCATGCACACACTCGAACACGAAAATGCCTCCTGATGGACCTCCAACAGTTTTAAACTTATCAAACTCACTCTGTACACCATTTTAATTAGTACGCATGGTAGAAGAATGTCATTTTGCAGCAATTATAAGGATTTTCATAGTATCTGCGAACATCATGGTTATTGTTTACCTGATAGATTTAGTGTACATTAAGTGTTGGTTTGGTGTAGTAGTGATTTATAGTTGTGCTTGCATAAATGAAAATCAGTTGATTTTATCAGTTGGTGGAAGCATTAGTTTGCTTTTTGGTATTTGCATATGTGGTAGCAAATTATGATATTTACTTGGAATAATCAAAATTGATTTAACATACATATGTTCATATGCATGTTGATTATATTTACTTGGCAGATATATACATTGATTTTCAGCAATTTCAGCTAAAATTAGTATCAATTTAAATAATGAGAGGGTCTCAATTAAGTCCAACAGCTATTTCGTGTATGCAGATTTAAGTCTGGCAAGCGCATTCCTGAAAATAATGACTTCGCTGAACTACAATATTTCGAAGTGCATTTTGAATAGAAACATTTTCTAAACCATTGGGGGACATTTCTACCTTGTCTAAACATTACTCAATTAATTATGAAATAGGCTTAAAGATATAAATATTTGTTAAGCATTATCAGGCCAAATAGTTTAGGTAGGACAATCAAGACATGTAGGTGCAAAGTGAAACGAAACCTGACTGAATTCTCTAATTTTAAAATGATTTCACCCACATAAATGGAAAAATAATTAAGTTAAAAAAAGCTATTCTGAAATCGCAATAGAAATTTCCAGAGCATTTCATTTATATTTGAAATTTTATTACAGCAGTGCCTCGAGAAAATTTATATTAAACGTAAGTGTGTTAAACCGACGTAGTTTATATGTCTTCAAGTGAATTGTTATGGATCTCATCAATGCTAGTGAAGGGAAAATATTGAAAAACTCATTTTTGAACTTGGAAATATGATTCTACACTATTCTCTAACTTCATAAACAACGGTTTGCTGTTAAAATTAATAGCGCCCAACGTGGGCAAAGCAAATACTGGATTTTTTTCGATTGCTATCCTGAAGAACAATAGTTTTTTGGTAGAGCGATCTACATTTTATCTAAACGAAAAGAAAAGAAATCGAATGAAACATTAGATAACGTTCAATGAATTTCATAAATAACTATTAGACATTGATGTAAACCTCTAACTCACTTACTTTCGTTTACTTGTCAACGTTTACTTGTATAGAGTAAGTACACTGAATCGACTTTATATCATTAAAGTTTTCCAGTACTTGGTACTTTTAAAGATAGCATTAGCTAACTTTCCTACATTCCCATCGAATCAGGTAAAAAACTAATCTAAAGGGACTGATTCATATCGAAGGATTCATTGACAAAGTAGGATTTTCTAAATAAGCTACAATTATTTCTAATTATATGCCCGCAACTGTATATCCCACAACTTGTATAACTGTAATTATAAATATAGTTTAAAATACGTCACAGTTACATTATAATTTCGAATTAGGACAGACTAGAATGAATACAAAGATTAAATTAAAAAGACAATTTTGCTCCATAAAAAATATCATCCAAACGCGAAACACAGTAATTTTTAAAACTATAAATCTTTTAAAAATCATTAAAATATTGCATGCATGCAAAACATTTCATTCAAAATCTTCAAAGCACTTCATGTAAGCTTGGTGCATAGTCTGAGAGAAAAACATTCCAAGCACATGATGATATTTCGGAATTTGAAAATGATTTCCACCAAACAACATATGCAGGAACAGCATCTTGGAAAGCTATGATTTATTTAACATAGCTGATACAATACTAGATGAAAAGAAAATAGCTTGTGCTGGTTCCGATTTTCCGAAGAGCGTCTCCATCTTGGCCAGCATATGAGATTTATGTATCTGAAACAGTGAAGCTGGATTATGAATAGTTTAAATAATTAGCAGTAAGTATTCTTTTCGACAACTTTAATGGACCTAAGAGTCTATTAATTCGAATCAGCAATCATCGAAACACAAAAGAAGAAGCAATGAACGATATAAGTTTTTGTGAATGCATACAAACCCTCAAGTCATGATCGAAATTGCCCTTAAATGAAAAAAATCCAGCAGAAACTAAGCACACTGAGATCAATCAAAAGATATGGGCTACACATATGCGCATTGATATGTCACAATTACAATGGCCAAACTGCAAAAAAACGTATTGCTGATTTAAAGGACACAGTAAAATCATTTAATACAGAAAAACTATTATATGCTGCTTTCTCATCTTCTCGATAGCCCATAATTCCAAATAACATGTGCCTTCTTAAAAAAAGATGGAGAGGGTTGTATTTTTTGGAAAGATCGCACTCTTAAACTAGTTATTAGTTAGAATAAATATTTATCTACATTATAACATTTCTCGCGCCCAGCCAGCATTATTTTGGCTGAAAGACTCAGAGACTATAAAGATTTTGATATTTTTTAATTGAAATATGATCCTAAACCAGCTATTTATCATCATCAGCAGTGGCTCAACAACCGATAGCCTGGTCTAGATCTGCTGCAGTACAGAGTTTCAAGGGTCATTTTTTGATGTCATTGCTTACGCTATTACCACATTTGCCCACTGCTACTTATTGAGACTGATTTTTTCAAGGACGTCAATTAAGATTCAATCAACTTTATGCTGGAGATCATATATCGAAAAAAAATTTCTTTCGAGCCCAGGAAAGAGTACATACTTTCAAATTACAACCATCCATCAAAATCTTATACAGTGAATTTAAGTTTTTAAGCGGGGCTTTAGCCAAAGCAGATTTACGTATTATACACCATCTTTAAAATAGGTACACCGATATTTTTAGATATTTTCATAAAGATATTTTTATAAAGATAAAAGCTCTGCCTTTCAAAGGCATTCGTCTGAACATACATGATGTATCGATGAGCTTATAACTTTTAAGAGGCCAAGAACTTTAATAAAACTAAAAACGTTTATGTTCTTCTAAAAAAATAATTATTTTCTAATTATGTTTGCTTGGATTAGAAATTCTAAGAGGAAATTTTTTCCAGCTAGATTTAGAAAATAATTGTTTTTAAGTGAGTGACGTTTCCAGCTTTGCTAGAAAATAAGTTCAAAAAAGTAAGTTTTTTCCATTGTGGTGGGAGGTGTACTGCTCTCATTTTATATCCAGCTATGCATTCTAGCTTCTGAATTTTCCGGAATTTAAATGGGTATATTGTATCTTTGAATAACTCTAAAAAAAAAGGATGTGCTCAATTCCTGTGCTTTTCATTTATTTGAAACCTCGAGTTATGAAGTTTTGTGTCTTGAGAAACTCATCTACAATGAGATATAGCTCAGAATCAAACTGTGCAGATTAACATCATTTTCTCTGCTGAGTTGTGCATTTCAGAATTAATATGCTACTAATGGCCTGTTGTCTTCAATTCTTGCACTAGTTGTACCTTGTACAAGAACAAATCCAAATCCTATTTTGTAATCCGATGCCAGGATGACAGAATAAAATCTCCAGGACCCTCTCCATTTACCTCAAGCCCATTACCACATAATCTTTGTGAAGGTTGAATGCCTTCTCAACTTGGTATCGACATATTTCCAAAAAAAATCCTCAGGAGAAGATTACATTTCTAATTTCATTATAAAAAAAGCTTCATCCTTGCTTCTTTGAATACCTTTGTGTTCTTTTCAACTCTTGTCTCAACATTGAATATTTTTCCGCTGCTTTGAAGTGTGCGAAAATATTCGTTGTCTCCAAATCATCAGGATCATTTAACGTCCTCAACGCTCGTCCGATATTTCTGCTTTCAAAGTTGGGAAAATTACTCAAAAAAGTACTTCAGAGGCAATCAGCCCATTTCATTGATGAGTATTATATTTGGGAGACAATTCGACTTTAAAGCTAAAAATTCTACTTTGGACTCCCTTATGGTTCTTCAAAGAGCACTCAAAGATAGCATCCAGAACATAACTCGGTTAATTGAAATTCTTGGCATTATTCTCAATGGCATTATTCTCAATTCGTCACCTCCAACGGGCCGAAGTTTCTCCTACAATTTTCAAATTTAATTAAGTATACCTCAAGGCTCAATTCTTAGACAAATTCTTTTCAATGTTTTTTCTGCAGATAACCCCCGAATCGTAAATAACTCTTCCACAGATGTTAGTTTTAGTCTCTAAGCAGAAGGCATAATCTTGTAGAATTCTTAGTCCAAACCAATTTCGTAATAGCGGTATCATTACTAACTATTCGAAATGAGTCTTAAAAATAAATACCAGTAAAAGTGAGCTTATATTTTTCAAAAGTAAGTCACCACATTCAGTCAAGCCTCAACAAAACAGCCTCCACATACCATCTCATATGCTATATCTTCAAACCAAACTTTATTATCTCCTCGAAAGCAAAGTTAATCGCCTACATGCAGTTGAAGTCCGTAGACTTTACCTTTAGACTTATGGTTTTTTTCACAAACCAGTTATCTAACTGGAAGTAAAAATGAGCACATGCGCATCACTAAAATTTGAATTCCAGAATTTTTGAGTAGTTTTTGCACTGAGCTGCCAATGAGTTTCGGTGTTGAGATTCAACCCCTATTTTTACTAATAAATTGTTTTCATAAACCAACTTGTATTCGCCTGTATGTATAATAAACTGGTATATTTGACTTTATATTATATAATAGACTTTATTTATTTTCGAAACGCCAACTTTGTACTGTACATTTTCCATACTAATTCTATCGTTGTGTTGTTTGGTGAAAAAATGGTTTCCCAAACTTCAACGCTACAACCTACAAAAAAGTTATTTCTTAAAAATTTCATCTTTGAGCTTCCTTTTAGTTCAATTTCTTCGTTTTTTGCCTGGAAATTTCCTTTTCAGGAAATCATTAGGAAGTGAAATTCATTTTTTTTTTGGAGATCGTGAATTCTAGAAACCATGAATACTTGATAAACATTTTGATAAACAATCCTACCTGAAGTATATACCAGTGAACTTTGTTTGAATTAAAGATACTTTTATCGAATATGAGCTTCAAATAAACCACTCAAAAGTTGTTTCAAACTTATCATCAAATGTCCATGCAAAAACCTTTTTCTTTTACGTGTGACATACAACATTGCACACAGTCCAAGTAGAAACGTTCCAATAAAACGCTTTGAGAGCGTATTTTTGCATGAGATGATCCAATTCAAGTTGGAAAAAAACCTATGTCGAAATAAGGTCCCAAAACTCATTGATACTTTAGTTGGTAATTTCGATTTTTTTTTGCAAATTTTGAGCATTTATTTCCATAGCAAAATAAATTACCTGAAGATTAAAGTATTAGCAATCATCATAATTTTTGTATCTATCTTTAAAAAAATGGGATCCGTGTCAGAAAAACTTTTTGTTTTTGAGGCCAACCATTCAATAAGGGTCATTTTCAGTTCAACTTAAGAAAGTAAGTAATGTACTTGAAAATCCGAGCTGAACCGATCGAAAGAATTAAGTCCAGTATACATATAGGGAGATGAAGTAAGATGTCTAACTAAACATTTCCCAAATACTCTTTTAAAGATTTTGATACAAGTTTGATACATTGTTACATGAAAAATGAGTTTATGAGCACCATTAGCTTCAATCGATAGCTTTCAGCAGCCATTTTTTTCAAATGAAAGAAGGTTATCAAAACATTCAGGTAATACATCTTTTTCTGTTACAAAATTTGACACATTAAAAGCGATGAAAAACTATGTGTACGCAATAGCAATGAACAACAAACTCACTTTTGATGGCGGATTTTTATCCTCGAAAAAGATGTAGCCATCATCAGTCTACACCAACAACTGTATTAGTGACACCATTTCTCTACGAAATCGACTATATTAATACATTACAAGATCATTGGCAAACTACGGGAGGAATCCCTTGAAGATAAAATTATTCGATGAAATATTAATTGATCAAAGAAAATCACTAAAAAGCAAATCCAACAAAAGAATTATACCATACTCCAAAGGATATTTGTTTCAGTCGTAGTTTTCTTTTCTCGTAATAGGTCTTTGAAACAAAAATCTTAGTTCAAAAACATTGCAAGAACGTTCTAAGTCCTGCACTTATTTATAATTTTAGATTGCTAAAAAAAAAACTATCTTGAATTTCGTCTTACGTTTTATATCATCCACAATCTTTTTTGAAGAAAATCATAGCTATTTATTATATAGCTGTACAAAATGCACATGGCTACACAAAATGCCCTCCTGGTTAAAATTAGACAGCGAAGTCACGCAAAATGATACATTTGCAGATTTTCGCTTATCAAATTGTTAAGCATTTCCATTGTAACGCTAACAAATCTGCAATATGATATTATAACGGTTAAGTGGTAATAAAAATGGGCTTATTAAAAATTTTCTTACAATGAAACATTTGTTACTTTCTGGTTTAGCTTTTGCCATAGTAAAATCCGACAAACGTTTTATGAAATCTATTGAGAAGTACAAACCGAAGAGGAGTGTATTTTATGAATCAAAGGAAAATGTAATAATGTGCTAATTACATTAGGTTTCGTCTGCTGTTATATCGCCACAATTAATTTCAAAGGAGAAGGTTGGTTTCACATCGCTGCCGAACAATTCAAATGTCTTATTGAGTTGAATATTACTCGTTTATGCTTAATAATGGCTTTCAATGCTTAATAATGGCTGAGCTCAGAAGTCATCAGATATTTTTGAAAGAAAACTATTATTCTTCTTCAGAGGTAGATCATACATACACTCAGAGTCATAAGTCTACAAGCAACCAATATAAAAGGGTTCGTAAGAATGTATTTTAATTATGAATCAATTTATTTAGTTCAATTTTTATTTTTCTTAAACAATAATAAAAGTAAAATGTTGACGCCAAAATTCTTTCAACGTTTTAGCAAAACAGCCGAGATAAAGGTACTTTTGTTCTTCTGGGTTGCAAAACAAAGAATCAAAATTCTACAAGCAATAATTATAAAGAAGTTTTAGAATGTTAAAATTAAATTTTTCATATAATTTAACAGCTAGTCGGATAGCCGCGACGCTTAAGAACTTCATCGAAACTACAAGTTTACTGGTTTACTGGTTTCCGCCCATTCCTTTAATATTATGTCTTTGAGCTGTTGTTTTGTTGAAATAGTATGTTTGTGTATTTTTCTTTCCAATAGCGCCCATGAATGCTCAATGGGGTTTAAATCGTGTGTAATTGTTTGGGGGCTTTGTACAGTAACCAAGTGCGCACAATTTCCGCAGTGTGCTTGGGTCGTTATCGTGTTGAAAATAAAAAATTCTTTGTAGTCCCAATATGTCAGCACTGGATTGCATATTACGTTTTAAAATATTTAAATATGTATGTTTATCCATCGTTGTCTCTTCAAACTCCAGGTTGCCTATACCATTGGCTGCCATACAACCCCAAACCATAACTCTACCACCTCCATGTTTTACCGTTGGGTAAAGATTGTTCTTATTGTATGCTTCTCCTCGCTTACGCCATAGTAATTTGCGTTCCTTTATACCGAAAATACAGAACTTTGATTCATCCGAGAAAAGCACGTTATTCCAGAACCTTCAGGCATATTTAAGTATTTCTTTGCGAAAGCTATGCGCTTTTTTCGATTGATTACGGAAATAAACGGTTTCTTTTGTGCTACTCTAGGATGAAAACCAGACCGTCTCAAAATTTGTCGTGCAGTAACGACAGCAATACTTTTTGGCAAATCTTTGCTGAACATCATTTGCAATTTGCAATGCAGTCAAGCGTGGATTATTTTTCACCGCATTCAATATTGAGCGGTTTTCACGGGACGTCAGCTTCGGTGGGCGAACAGAACGAGGCTTTGACTATTACGGTATACACTAAGCAGTGCGATTTTCTAACCAATTGTCCGATTCCTCGGTTTGTTTTCCGCATTTTTCACCGCATTCAATATTGAGCGGTTTTCACGGGACGTCAGCTTCGATGGGCGAACAGAACGAGGCTTTGACTATTACGGTATACACTAAGCAGTGCGATTTTCGAACCAATTGTCCAATTCCTCGGTTTGTTTTCCCTTCCTTCCAGAGATTAATGATGATTTCCTCCTCGGCGACACTTATTTCTTTCCTTTTAGACCCCATACTAAAAATTTTAGCTTTTTTTAGAAAAAAAAAAACAAGAGACTTTATTTTAGCTATCTGATCAATTAATATACCAATAAAATGCAATCAAAATTTTAAGCAAATTACCATCTCATGCTCGCAAGATCGCAACAATAATGACCGCTTGTAGACTTTTGGTCGTTTGTTATGTTACGCTGAAGAACAAAAGTAGTTATCTCGGCTGTTTTGCAAACACGTGCAAACAAATTTGGCGTCGACACTGTGCATTGTATATTTCATCAGAAAAATAAAAACGGAGTTTGCTAATTTGTTGACTTTTGGAAAAATATTCTAAATCACATTTTTTTATTGGTTGCTTGTAGACTTATGACTCTTAGTGTATATACGGTTGTCACCAAAATTTGATGGCAGAATGGCCTATTAACTCTATAGCTACCAATCTGCTTTAATTTGTCACCACCACCTCCAACTGTAACTTCACCATTCTCCTTCTATCTGAAATCGTTTCCTTTACGAAACAATTGGGCAATCTATCTCACAAATGCATACCTACCTATTTGACTTCGAACTGTCTTCTACGCTCCTAATTACTTCCTGATTGTATCCACAAATGAAACCGAGTATCATCAAACAAAGAAATTACTCAACTCTATCCAGGATCTCTGCCGCAGTAAATTTGTCTATCTGCTATCAATTAGTATCGTCAGATTTTCTATTTCACGTAGATAAGAGCTTTTATCAAGAAAGACGTTGAAAATCATTTGATGAGTTTCTTGTTTAAATAGCTTTTGTATTTGCAGCTTGATTTCAACGAACTGATGACTCAGATACGATTATGTGCTTGTGTATTATTAAGATCTAGAGAATTTGATGTACCATATCATTCGTAGAAACCTTCGATTTTGCACTATATGTTTGTCTGTTTTATTAGTTTTCAATCGAATGTCGGTTGCATGCATAAAAATGAAAAATTTCATATAAGCAAAAAATATACATAGATATTTGTCCTGATAGAATGGAGTTTTTTTCATACGTTTTACAAGCCGTAAATTTTTTTATGTATCTATCAAAATTTGATATGCCATCTATGTGAAAGATGTCTAACATATTTTTTTTTTAGAAAATTTTCATCATTCAAAACAAACATGCATAACGTTTATCTGCACCATACACAAAACAATTCAGCTTATATATGGTTTTTTTCGTTTGACAGGAAAAGGATGACGGACCGTTATTTAAATTTTATGAAATAATCATGAATTCTGGTGGCGATTTTATGGATACCATTAACAATTTAACGAACGTCACTATCTTAGCACCAAGCAATGCAGCATGGATGGATCACACCGTATTCAATACTATTGGGTAATATAAGTGACAATTGCATTTTCATTTACTATTAAATTTATCTGTTAATCAAATGGGAAGGGTTTACTAACTGAATGAGTTATAGTCAAAAATGTTTGATAGAAAAAAAGCATATACAGTGCAGTCGCGATAACGTAAACAAGATAAAACCACGGCAGTTCACGCTTACGGTAGTCATGGGTGATTGCGAGATGTTTTAACAATCGAGATAATCGTAATCGGGGCCACAAAACAATTGAGAGAGCAATTGAGAGAACAATTGAAAGAACAATCGAAAGAACAATCGTGAGATCAATCGATATGCTCGACTGTTCTACTCGATTGTTCGTTTCGATTGCTATACTCGAATGGTGCTCTTGATTGCTGTACTCGATTGTTGAAGACCGGTTTATAGCAGCAAGAGAATGTGTAGCTCTGGGGTAGCTAAAACTAAAGACAGGTGCGTTAGCCGAATACTGTAGTTAAGATCAACACAATGCAGCAGCTCGCAGCCGAAGGCGAACGTGCTTTATAGCTGACTCGATTGCCGTCAACTGATTGTCAATGACTTGTCCGACCGAATGGTCGATTGCGAGATGTTTTTTTTTCGATTCTCTCGATTGCTACGATGGCGAGATATTTTTTCGATTCTCTCGATTGCACAATTCCCATCGAGTCAACAATCGAGTTCAACTTAAAATCATCGAGATGTTTCAACAATCGAGGTAATTGAGTTAAACATCTCGCAATCGCGCATCACTAGCTTACGGGGCTGTTCACATTCTTGGGGGTGACACATTGGCAATAACGTTAGCCTGATACATATATAAATAAATAGTGTGTTTATTAGTACAAAAGCGTACAAAAGCGTCAAATAATTTGAAAATTAAACATTATTCCACATTGGATTTTTAGGCATATATCGATATAAAACGATATGCTGGGTAATATAGATACATGGATATATGTATTAAGTAAAAAAGCTCGAAATTCTAGTTTGTCGCTGTCTGTTCTCCAAACTTTTAACTACCTCTCTTTATCTTAATGTTTTTAATACTGATATGTGGTTGAAACAAGTTGAGTCACTTTCTGCCCAATCGATAGCTTTGTTGAAAATGTCAATCGCTTCCTTTGCATTAATGTTTGGTTTTTTTTTTTCTATTATTATTTGGACTTCAGAATCATTTTCTTCGCAAATTTCTACTAGATTTGCATCCTCTACTGGGACATCAGTGTTCCATTCCTCAATATCTTCAACGGTGAAAGAATCCTTTAAATAAATTATGCATACATGTTATAATTCAGTTCAAAGGCATAATATGTAATATACAATACAACATACCGCTGGATATAGAACTTCAAGTAGCTGAACAGTTTCTGTCGTGGTAACCTGTATCTCATAATTAGCCAACCAACGATGTCTTAGAACATTTAGGGGCAAATGATCATCATCCTCAACAGCTGCATGTTCCAGATCTCTGAGTAATGGATTCCAATATTTAACAATAGTCTTCATGTCAACCTGATTCCATGCGTGAGCGAGGTTCAAAAGAGCATTCGTAATAGGCAGATTTTTCAAAATCTGTTCAATGTTATCACCTTTTGCCATATATTTGGCATAAGATTTTTCCCGTAGAAAAGTTTAATCGACCTTATAGCATTCTGATCCGTTGGTTGAATCAATGGTGTGACATTTGGTGGCATGATTAATGTTAAAATGCTGCCGTCTTCTGTCTTTAACTCACTTTCGGGTGGATGAGCGGGAGCGTTATCCAAGAGGAGAATGGCTCTCATTGGAATGCTCGTTTTTTTTAAACCTCTTTACCTATTAATGACGAGACGTGAATCAATCTATTTTAATGTTGATATAAATTCTTATACATGGAACAAGGTGGTTAAAGAACCAATCTTTAAATATTGCTGCCGTCATCCAGGCTCTTTAAGAGTTTTTATAAATTAAAGGGCAAGCAAAATGTTTGAATGCTCGTGGACTTTTGACATGCCCAAAGACAAGTGGCTTTAGTTCATCCCTACCCGTTCCATTTGAACATGCCAAAATTGTTATCTGCTGCTTCTCATTTTTTCTTCCACATGCAGTGTTTTCAAATGAAGATACCAAAGTTTTGTCTAGAAGAAGCTTTCAAAAAAGACTACTTTCGCTTGCATTGTGTACTTGCTCCGCCAAAAGCTTCTTATCTTGAATTTTTTTATGCAAGTTTTGTTTGAAGGGATCAACGAATTTAGGTTTAGCTGATAGTTTTTCTCCTGTTATTTTCAAAAAACGTATGCCATATCGTGTTTGAAATCGTTGTAACCATCCCTCACTTGCATTATAGGAGGTGTCAGTTTCTTTCAAATCATTATGCAATTGCCTGGTCTTTTCTCTCATTATGTCACCGTTTATTGGGCAATTTTTATTACGCTGTTCCAAAAACCAATGATACCATTTGTTTTCCATAATTGGCAATTCAGCTTGTTTTAAAGTTCTTCTTTTGCCTGGTGATGGAGATGTTTTCCTTTTTTATCCTTATGACACAAAGAGTCCCTTTGGCTAAGCCATATCGCTCCTTTATTTGTAACTCGAGCTCCAGCAGGTAAATCATCAGAAAGATGGCTCTTATCTGCGAGTGTCAAACACTTTTAAAATCGATATCACTGAATAACTAGAAAATAATATAACACGCAGAAGAATATTTCGATAGCAAATTCTCAAAAACATCAATTAGTGATGCACATTCAAGGAATTTCTAGCATTTATGATATCGTTCACGTTACTGCGTGTTAGCTTGTCCACGTTATAAGAAGGTCAATGTTGAAAATGTTGTGTTCATGCCGGTGTTTACGTTAGCGCGACCTGTACATACATACATATGTACGTTTACTTTATAATGGGCTATGATAAAACTGTTTTCGAAAAAATGTCGGTCCAATTTGCTCTTGAGATTATCCAAACTCTCTGGAAATTTATAAAACCAGACTTCCAAGAAGGTATACAACATACAATAGTCAGAAATAGATTCTTAGAATTCTACTAAACTTAAGGTAATTCAAAATGTATATTTATGTACGTGTCACGGAATTGAAAACATACCATATTATTGTCATTATTAATTACATATAAATGAAGAGAAACATGCTTAAATGTCCATGAATATTCATTATCCTGAAACAGAACAATTTTATCTGCGTAGGTTGAATGTTTTATAAGCTTCAAAGTTGATCTTAGGCCTACACACATAAATGGTATTGGCAAAGATACAAACATACATATATTCTTACTTATTTTCATCATCCAACAACTTTCTGTCACCGGCTATACAATGCTCTTTATTTTCAGCAACAAAACCAAAATGAGGGAAATTCTCAACCTGCACATTATTCGAGATCGTTTCAGTATCGAGAAAATTCGTCAAAGGAATCAACGTGGCGTAAGTATATAATGTGTATTAGAATCCTTCAGTTTTTGCGCTTCATTTCCGAATACTTATGTTTATATGAATATACATAGGTATAAGTTAGCTTGCTCCATTAGTCAATATTTCCTTTGGTGAATTTCAGATTGCCCAAGTGCCTACGAATTCTGAACGCAAATATTTATATTTCAACATAATTACAAATGGAGATGGAAATGAAACGGTTACTGTGGAAGGTGGTGGTGTTAATGCGTCTATCATCCAAGGAGATATTGCCCAAACAAATGGATACATTCATATCATTGACAGAGTGCTTGGAATACCATACACGAACGTTCTCGAAAAACTCCAGACGGATCCAATGATGAAGTGAGTATAAGGCAATATTATTAATGATATAGAAAGTCAGTTTAAAGCTTCATTCTGTATCGAACAATTGAAAGCTATGTAAATTGGTATGTCTTCAATATGGCTTGACGTGTTACATTCAAGAGATTGGAGACTTTTGTTCCGTAAATAAATTTGTAGCAATTCATCATTGAAATTGATTTTTAAGTGCTTATTGATTCTGATTCAGACTCTGATCAGGATTGAATTCAACTACGTAGAAGCGTTTACAATGGAAGTATCGGGTCTCATTCTTTTTTTTACTTCCCAAAATATATATTTGGTTACTTAAGGGAGAATTCAGGAGATGTTAATTATGCTTTTGATATGGATCAAATACTCTCTCAACAACAATACGGTTTAAAGATTACTTGAAAGACCTGTTTTTTTTAAAACATAACTTCGATCAGAAAAATGGAAAAAGAATTTTTGTGTGCTAGTATTTTCCAACCTTTTTGAATAATAAATATACCATATACCAATAAAAAATATACCATAAACAATTATATTACCCCAAATCATAAAGAGCGTAGTTATATTATGACACCAGTCATCAGATTATAGAGATACAGGTGTTAATGTTACGGCTTGGTAGCCATTCCAGTTAAGACAGTTAAGGCTTAATATTCCTATGTTCTAGTAACCAAAACAGGTCATCAAATATCTCGACAGCTCGTTAAGACATGCACGACATTTGACGAGTAGTTTCGAGGAGGTGTAACTCCAGCGAAGGGCTGTGAAGCCGCTTGACTGTCAGTGAATATAAAAATATTCACTCCGAAGACCTGATTACATAAATGTAATGTAGGCGGTTAGATCTCCACCGGTTTAACAGCCACCTGGAGTATATTTTATTAAAACGCGTTATTATTCTTTGCTTTTAATAACACTTTATTGTCTATTATAGGATGGTTTGATGGCTTAAAACTTAGTGGCTTAGTTGCCACTTAAGTTGATACAAAAAGTCTTCTTTATCTCGTCTGTTCTTGTCGGTGGTTGACGCGTGAAGGACCTACGCATCATCTTTCTTCGGACCATGAGCGTGTGCGATGATTTTAGGGTGTGTGTGTGCGATGTTGTTGCCGCTCGGCGTCTGTCGCGAGCCATAGTATATTCTCCTTTCCTAACATGTAAATTTGTTGTTTCGATAATTGATCTTCTGTTAGAAAGGCAATTCAGTGGTCTGGTAGTAAAAAGAAGTGCCTGGTACGCGACTAGCGTTAGGCCGCCAGTTTGGGGTCATTTTCCACCCTCCGCTGGCTTGTTAGAGCTGCCAAGTGACCGCCTCGCCAAACTGAATCTCTGACTCAGGATGACGTTACTAGCCACCTCTGCTAAGTCTTGAAAGTGGTAAGAACAAAAATTTTGAGGCGTTTATTATTTAGTGCCGGACAATCACAGAGAGTGTGCTCGATGGTATCCTCTTCCATCTCGCACCTCTTGTCAGTCAATTTTGTTCGCATGAGATGCGGTAAGGCAGTACCCTGTGAGCAAGCCAACCATCGCTCTCAATCAGTTTCTGCTGAGCTTGAGCAGTCTCCTGCTTTTGCTTACATCAAGTGATGGCCATAATATCCTGATCAGCCTGCAGTCCATCCTGTTTTCCCATTCGGACTTTGTTTGATCCTTGTGGCAGCATCTAGTTTACTTTTGGTGTCAGCAATTGACCGTGGTACAGTGATGCAGGGACTGAACCTGCTCCTGAACCTTTCCTCGCCAATTCATCGGCTTTTTCGTTGCCTTTGACCCCACTATGCCCTGGGACCGATGCTACACTTCTTCATTAGCACACTTCGCTGCTGAAATATTCCCCTATTTGACTTTAAAGGCAGATGCTGGATTGGGGGGAGTGTTGATGTTCTTGGGAACATCGATGCTGTTAAGTTCAAACTCAAATCTGGTATCTCATGGCTATTTATGCAAACCACGGAGGCCACGCGAGGGTTTGCAATAGACTTCATGGGACAAGCGCTCAAAGCCGGATCGATGATAATCAGGAGCTCATCTGGTCTAAATCTATCCAGCCAACTTAACTTAGAGATCAGCCACGATTTATTAGGAAGGAGATGCCAATGTTAGCTCGGAGCCGTTTAATTTTCAAAACAAAACTTAATAAGATAGCCCAAATAGTCAATTAGAATCCCTTCTCACTATATTGGGTATAATATTTTGGAAATGCTGCAAATCTATTATTAAGACAATTTATGATATATGGTCCTAATCAGTGATTGTAAACAACAATTTTCCTCAGTATTTATTTTTTGATAACTTTTTGCAAGATATTTTTAAAATAAAATTCGAAATTAATTTTTAGATATTCTATTCAGTGGCCATCAAAGCACGTCCTATTTTTGAAACTTTTGATGGTCGAACGCAGCTGCTTTTTATGCATCATCCACACATTTGCCAAGACATAACGAGACAGCACAAAAACGAGTGCTCAGAGAGATCACTCGCCTCAGCTTGGGCAAATTCGACTCGCACTGCTATGTCTCGAAACTGTGTCAATATTTTGTTCACGAGATAAAGGTTAATAATGCTACCAACTGTTAGCTTTGTAATACGTTTTTATTCCTTGCAAGCTAATTAAAATAGCCTATGATACGGATAATCATTAAAGCAGCTCTCTCGATCTGTTTCAATTCATTTCATTTTATCAAATTCATACAAAAGAAATTAATTATTCTTATACAGAATTGGTTTAAATAATACTGCAGATAAATGAAAATCAAACATATAGTAGTAAGTTTCGTCAAAGAATCTACATATTGCAGTGACTGGTTCGTTGCAACCATAATTGGTCCGATGTTGAGGGATCGACAAAAAGTTCACCCGCCTGACTCGTTTGCTATTACAGCTAAGTATTGTGCTCGATTTCACGTGAAATTTTCATAAAAAATTTCACGTGAAATGTGTTTCGGCGAAAATTTAGCTTGAAAATAAGCAAGAGTTGTACACAGTTCTCAGCGTGAAATATTACTAAGAATTTGCTTTCGCTTTGAAAATGCAGATAGCATTAACAAATGTCTCTAATTATTTCATGTCAATTAAGTGTGTGCAGTTCATGTGCAGTTTCTAGCTAAAAAGTGACATTTGGTGTTTGAATTTGAAAATTGAATTATGCAAATGTCTTTTCAATAAGAAAATCAATCGAAAATTGAGATTCTTGACATTTTATCCGTCAACAATGAGCAGTGTCTCTGCTTTTCTCCAAATGAAAATGACATGTGAAAATTTAGCTTGACGATTAACTCAGTACCAGCCTTAATGTTAAAATTAAGTTGGCTTAATAAGTAGTTTGAGTCAATGGTGCCCTCCAAAACTTTCGCGGCAAATAAAATTTTGACGTCGGGAGTAAAAGATTTAAGCGGTCTTGATAAGGAGTTAGATGTAAAGGGTCAGACCACGGAAGACCACGAATCTATATTTCATTTTGTGAACTCATCCGTAGTGTAGAAAAAGTATATTAAATACGAAACTATTCACCGGAAAGATCAACGCTAAAACTTAGGGTTTATTTTTCAGTATCTAATTTATATAAGGTAATGTATTTCTAAATAACTCGATTTTCAGTTTTCTAAGAAGAAAACCCTAGCTTTTTTTGTAACAATGCAGTGTGAACTCTAGCCATCTTATAAAATACCTGTCTGTCCATGTTTCGTGTGACTCAGGGTCATCGAGATACAAGCATATCCAGCCTGAGTGCAGAAGGAAACAAAAACAATATCAAATTATCCACGTTTCTACTCCCATCAGTAAACACAATCATTCTATACATCAAGAACTACCTCAACAGCAACGTGATTGATTATAAGCACAACATCACAAGCATAATATATAGACGAAAGTCTGTCTCATGACCATGCTAAAGTGAATAAAAGCATTTGTCTTATGTTTGCTAGGATTTTTATTTTTACACTTCTGCTTGAATAAACACACTCCAAGCAAAATGATGCTATCTACATATTTACATATTCTTATACCAACAGTCAGTGGCCTTGTTGTCTGTTACTTTATCATTTTCCAATAATAAGGAAAAATGAAAAAATTAAAAGTATGAATATTAAGGTATATATTAAAGGAAATTAGATTTATTGTAGACTATATCTGATCTTTTTTTTTAAAAAAAGAAAAGATATTGAGAGAAAAATTTTATAATCAAATAATAAGATTGATTTTGTATGATTTTTCAACTTAGTGGTAAATTAGTAAATTTTTGCATATGAATGAATAAACAAGTAAATAAAAACATTGCAAGCGAACTGCTTTCAGGTTCATTTGCAGTCAATTTTATATTTGTTCACCAAAACAATAGGACTAAAACACTTAATTTCTAAATAAAAGCAGGAAAATTAAGTGAATATGATTACCAATAGAATGCACGCCTTATATTAATGCGTTGCGAGACAAAAAGTAAAGGAAATCATTACTAATTGAATATGTAGCCTCATCTACGATTGAATACTTTGCAACAGACTCCTTCTTACAGCTTTCGAAAAGTATCAAATTATGATTAAAAAACTAGTATATTTATATGTAAATTAGACATGGGTAACGCAGCAAATTTTGAGGCGCTGATACACTGCGCTATGATACCATGATCTCATTCGCCTATGTGTGATACTCACTGCGTTTCTTGGACTCACATACGGCGCTGGCAGCATTGCGCCGATACCATGACGCTATGATACCACGATCGCATCGCTTTTCATAATGTTTACTTAGTGGTTCTTGCTTGAAGTACACATGCAGCCTGTAAAACACAAGTGGCTTGAGTCGAACCGATCGGAAAAGAAAATATAAACTGGAATGCTATTGATTTTCCGTTCGCGAAAAACTCTCATACAAAAATTTGAAAGAATATGCTTTGGCAAGAATTGGACTTTGAGGTGAACTCATATCTTTGCGCCGCGCCGTAGCATAGAGCCAAGCCAAATGGTGTTGGCATTGCAAAGCGGCAGCGCCAACACCATTGATACCGAAGTGCGTTACTGCGCTACTAATACCGAAGTGCGTTACTGCGCTACTGATACCGACAATCGGTATCAGCGCAGTGGTATCATGGCTAGTGCTTCAACGCAATTGCACGGCGCAGCGCTGCGTTACCCATGTCTAATGTAAATAGAGGCAGCACAAAGTAATCGTAATTATGTTCATCATTTGTGAAATTAGCAACTCTTGTTCGAGCAGTATGATACTCTTTTTGCCTAGTCAATAGTGTACTAATAGAAGTAGACAATGAATCAGTTTATTTAGCAGTAGGCAAGACGTTAAATCAAATGAAACATAAGTTGTAGTTTTAAAAATAACACTTTAAACAAAATTGGCTGTAAAGACCAGCAATGTTTTTAAGTGGCCAACGTTGATTTGCTTTGGCAAGCTTGTACATTGTAATTTGTCTATGATACGAGAGTATGTTTCCCATACGAACAAAGTAGTAGATTTTTGCTTCGCTTTTGATTTAATTGACAAATACTGAATATTAATCAATTTTTATTATTTTTATTGGTTTTTGGCAAAATCGTAACCTCAAAATTTTTTAGTTTGAGCTAAGCAAATTTACTCTTATTGATGCAACGTTATTGGTAATGGTAAAAAGCTTTTTTCAATTGAAAATCCAAACTACTAGCTAGATGTATGAGACAAATACTGACAATAACCAATTCTGGATATCTATGCACCAAGCTCTTGCGTCAATTGCCAGGCTTGTTTTGTTTTAATGAAAGTTAGAAATTCAATCATATCCATGGAAATCTTAAATAAAAAAGATTTTTAATACTAAATCTACACTTTTTTCTATTTATCTTGTGAATTTAGTAAACAAATGCTGTGGTCTACTATATATTTAACTTTTATGTTATTACTTTCAGTGCAACATATCTTCTTGGTGAAGCGGCTGGATTCAATGATCAACTCAACGACACAACAAAACGTTTTACTTACTTTGTAGCCAGAGATAAAGCCTGGAAGGATACTGAAACAGAATTCCCATCAACGCATAAAAAACTGTTTATGCATGATTATGTCTATCATGTAAGTACCATGTTTTTATTCACTACCGTAAAAATATTGCATTGCTCAACCTGAAATCGTGGGCTTCGATAAAAAAAAAAGCTGAGTGGTCATAAGTTTGATTTATTTTACTTGTTAAGTTATCTAAAAATGAGGAAATGTTGAAACTGTGGAGAAGCACCTTGAAAGGTCAATTCTATCTTTAAAGGTAGTCCTCTGAACAAAGCAGCCAATAAACTTGGTAATGAATTTAAGGATTAAGTTCGATAAAGGAAGTTATCCTACTCGTAAATGAATCCTGCATGCGAAAATTTGTTAAAAGTTTTGACCACGTTGACTGTCCAAACCTTTTTCTTCCGTTTTGTACGACTCTGAAATCTTATCTTTTACAACAGTTGGAACTGAATCGGTCCTCTTGAATGACGCTTTTTTCACTATTGCCGCACTCAACGTAAAAAATAATTTCCGGTTATTTGTCGAACGAAAGTCATTTTTTTTTGGCTTGCATGATATCGTATGTCTGACAGAGACATACTGCAACTACTGGATTATGAAATTAGGCCTCTGCATGCAAGATTCCGAAAAATCGTAATCGTCTAGCCACTGTTATATCCGATGATGGAGGTGTCTTAGTTAGTGTAAGAAGGTTGCTCAATGGGACAGTCCGTAGTGGCTATCAGTTTTCGTTTCCCATTGAATATGTTGTTGCTTTTGTTGCTTCAATTCCCTTAACTTCCTGTAGCGTTTAAAAGAGGGGAAGCTGCTTCAACTAAAGTTGAATTGAACCGGAGTCCAGTAGAGGTCTTTTCACGCAGGGAAAGGTGATGGCTATCCATCAACAGGGGCAATTCAGCAAAGAAAAAGAAAAGAAGTGCTCCAAGAGCAGGATACCCTAAAAATGGCCGTGAAGGCCCTTCGTCCGCATAAGCGGAGCACCCTTAAGTCCGACCCCGACGGATGCTTGTAGGCCACTTTGTTAGCTCTACGCGGCTGGGGTGGGTCATTGAAAATGGTGTGGACTCGCTCCCAGAAAAAGTTGGACGCTACGTATATTTCATCCATCATGAAAAAATACTAGCCGCAATTTACAATGGCGAAGGGTCTTTTGTCCGTAAACGACCAGAAGCAGCTCTCAAGCATGGGTTGTAAGCCAGACCCAGCCCTTACGTGGCAAAGCACGTTGCTATCTATCTGTATTAAAAAGCGAATGAAAATAACCACGAATGAAAACCTAAACGGGGGAAAACTGCCTCTATTTAGCAGACTCGAGGAGAAACAGAGAGCCTCAGGCCCCTGATGCTGGTGGGGACATGACCCCAGATGTTGCGGGGTCACTCGGTCCACTGATCTTGGCCGAAAACAAAAGAAAAATCTGAAATTCCAAAAATTAAATCACATCATCGGCCAGCAAGACCATCGTGGCTGGGGCGCTCTAGTCGGTCGACCAATTTAAGAACATCTGCACAATAGTCGTCAAATGTTTCGCTGGTGTGCTGCTTCTTGCCATGGATGAAGTCCATCAGGTCGACATGATTGCTCAGTGACGCCGACAGGGCACGCTATTTAAGATCATGTCTGGAGCGATGGAACCTCCAGAACCAGTCGGCTGCTGGCCCCGTGAACATCAGATGCACATGTTAGCACAGCAAGCCGAAATTACCTTCGAGGGTTTGACGAGTTAATTCATTGACCCGGTAGATAAAGACTTCCACTAGGAGCGAAGAATCCCTTCCTGAGAACTTCAGACCCCAACCACCTATGGTGCTGGCCACCTTATCGTGGTGAAACTTCCCCAAGTCACCACGAGGGGTACGAGGTCGGTACCGATCAGCCATCCGATCCAACATCAGGCGCATGTTATTCTGGATAGCGTCAACTTTGCTGCAGAAAGCCTCCTAGCTGCCTTTGTATTATGGAGCAAACGCCGGCAACTTCAGCCGGGCTATCTGAAATTGGAGAAATTTTCGATAATTGATCGAGTGACTGACATAATTTCTCAGCCCCAGCTTGGTCTTGAATATCAAATTCATGCATGGCCTTGTCCTGCCGCTCCACACCTCAGGCTCTTACGCACGACCTAGCTGGTTTAAGTCGAGCTCCACGTGTTTTGGCTTCTATAGCCGAAGGGTCCTGATCAGCACTCAGAGGAAGGCGCAGAAAAAGTCTGGATGATTTTTAAGCTACTGTTCTAGGCAACTTCTGTGAACTTTGTGTTCACATTTCCAGTATGAGTTGCGTGGGCGCTGGTTTAAAGCTGTTGACATATCGTCCACTGCGCTTCCACTCCCGTGCTGGACAAGTCCTCACGACTGTATTTAAGTGGCATTTTTGTCGAATCTGTGTTTTGTTTTTCTAAATGAAATAGGTGATTAGAAATGAATATGCATGTTGTATCAAAGCTAATTAGCAATGTATCATAAAGCGTGGTTCTCTATGAGAACCTCGCTTTATGATACAGAGAAAAATATTCAAAAATTTCTAAAATTAATTGGCCTTCTTATTGGGTTAGACCCGATCCGACTTTCCATCAGGTCCGAATCAAAAAAATTGAACAAGCTGCGTTAAAGTTGAAGTGAAATAAAACAAAAAAAATTAAGTTGGGTCGCTTCCAGAAGAAAAATGCCTAATATGAGGATCTGTCTGCCCTCTGGAACCTACTAAAAGAGGCAAAGGAGTAAAAGCAAAGTTATTGAGTGTTCAGAATACAACAATCGCCCCGAAAATCAGTTCAAGCTGAATGGACGTGGAAGTAGCACCACGTCAACCCCCATGTAATACAGCAACAACTTGAGCTAAACCCCGGAAAATTGTCTACTCTGAGCACTAACAGTTGAAACAACGTCACAGCTTCCACACAAAGAGAGGCAGGGACCGTTCGGATGACTTGGACTACGAATGGCGGTAATCCACCAAACTCAGTAATCGAAAGTCATCTTCTGGGTTGCACCCAGAGCCAAAACCTCAAAAAAGACAACACAACGGAAGCTACCCAGCAGTAAACTGAAAAGAATTGAATTTAAAATGATAGGAGGGAATAGGGTTGCGACTAGGGGAGATGGAGCTATACGAACATGCCCAAAGCGAGAGCTATCTGTTCTGTTGAACAGCAAGAATTAGAACCTCATGGCCATCGATTCAGAGACAGGCTAGTAGGAAAGGATTCTGGATTAGGACGTTAAGCCTTGAGAGCTATAAGCTAGTGCCCATAAATTATTTTTCCCACTTTGGTGGAGTCACCCAAAAATAAGTTTTCGGGTCCTACGTTGAGTGCCTTAAAAAAAAGAGAAATGCCCCGGGAGCAGGCACTTCTCTTTTATGTTGATTTGCCCCTGTTGATGGTTCGCCATGACCTTTACTCAGTTTGTCAAGCTCTCGACTGGACTTCGGTTCAGTTGAGGCGTCTGCAAGCAACCTCCCTCGTTAAATCGCTACATCGCTCTAATCTCTTGATGGTATTTCGGTATATGAATGTTTCTTTTTTTGAACTCTCAAGCTATCTGCACAGCCGCTTTCCGGGGGCTTTGATTGTATGTATGTTGTTTCTACTTCCAATGCCTTTGTTGTTTGTGAATTTTTTGCAAACTATTTTTTCTCCTTCTGTATCATCTCTTCCACTATAAGTTCGTATAATGCTTCCTTTTCATTTCCGCTCTTGCTTCGCTCTGATCCTCCAGAAATTTAATCATTGGTGAACTGCCTTGTTAAAAGGACTGGTCGTGACTATGACGGTATTCGGGTCAAATCGCTTTCCTTCTTTTTACATGTTCTTCTGTACATTTTTTTTTTAACTGTAGTCTATCCTCTAGTAAATTTCCGTCACATTAGAAAACTGCGAAAATCTTGGCCGAAAAAAATACAACTAGCTACTGTTCTATTTTCCTTCTTCTCTGAAGCACAGAACAAGCACAAACTGTTCAAGTATGTTGTATATAAAAAAGCTATGACACTTTATCCGGCTCATCCTAGCACAAGATCAGCTTGGTTTTGTCAAGTGCAAGTTCACTCTCACGAGCCTTTTGTTCTTTAAAAACACTGTTGCCTTTGCTTTGAATCAATAAAGGTAAGTAGAAGCTTCCAAATCATTTGGAAAAATCAGTATATAAGCTTTTCCAAATCATTTGACTCCATTGATCATTCTCTACTGCTTTTAAAGGTGGAAGTCTATAGATTTCCTGATTTGCTTGTTTCTTGGCTTTCCTCTTATATACTCGTATGGGCATGACTATATATATGTAGTAATTATCAATTCATGTTGTGAAACTTCTCCTTGTCCTATATCTAGAGCTCAGCACGGAGCCATTCTTGGTCCTTTACTGTTTTCGCTTTTTATAAATGACCTTTCCTCGTCGATAAGTTCATGTGCCATCCATCTTCCTTCTCCATAAATTCCTTTCAGCTTTTGTTGCGAATCTACACGTTCTGAATACTAAAAATATTTGCAAATATTTCACTTTTTTCTGACTTCTCTTCGTCTTCAGTACGATGTGACTAACATTTTGGAAATTCGCAGAGGTTTTAATATCTTATAAGGGCTTGAGCTACGTTGTCTTCTTCTGCGTGCTTGATTTTGGCTGAAAGATGCTCAATCATTTTTTTCTATTTCAACAACATTATGGAGTATTGTTTCAATAGTCTTATTCACCATCAGGTCATGCGAATGTCTATATATATTTTTTTATGATTTCCTTTTGTAACAATTCTTCAATAAATGCAATACGTCTTCGACTCGCCAGACCATAACATTTTTGGTCGGACGATAGCTCATTGTCTGTAACTAGGGTATGGTTATGAGCTTTGTATACCATAGTTTGGGGTTTTTCAAGCTTATTTAAGCTGCCATGATGAATCGTTTAAATCCTTGACCGTTTAATTTTTCCTGCACCTTACCATTGCTGGTGGTATGATTTGAAATCCCCTACCGACTTGACTTGGTCTTAATGTGCAAATAGATTTTGGAAATTTAAGTACACGAGGCTATAGCATTGAGAAAAGAAATCACATGCCACATAGTGCTATACAACATATCGCAACATTTATAATCGCACATTCTACGTGCGTAGTACCTTGAGCTCTCAGCGCCATTCTATGATAATATATATAGCACATACTCCTATGTAAGATAACGCAGCACTTATGGTCACATACGCTATGCATATAGTTTCCGCATCTATAAAATATAGCTAAAAGAGCCAAATCTCCATACAAGCACATAATCTCAACTCGCATGAAAAATAGTCTTAACTCCTTTTAACTTCCCCTTATTACGATGAACATGATCTTGGTGCATATTATTAAAGTAGGTTAAATAATAATAGCTTCAAATAAGGTTTTGCAGCCTAGTGTTTAGAGCGTCGGTTCCTAAAGTATAGGTTCACGGATTTGAGAGTATTTTAGGTTTTTTTTTAGTTTCTAGTCTAAAGATCATCCATCGTAGCTCACTGAATCTTTTACAATTGATATTATCTTTTTGAGATGCGTACATTGCAAAAACCTGTGGTATCCTTTTTACATAGTATACTTCATAAATTTGTGGCGATCCCAATGATCATTTTTATCCCGAGCATCACATCCCTGAACCATATTTGATGATTGGGCTATCTGTGCCAATGTTTTCAGTTGCTTGTAATAGTAAGAATCTTAAATATTTGGTCTTGTATTTTTCATGCCCGTTCATGTAAGTTTGATTGGTAGTGGATTTGGTTTTTTTAAGAGTGTTGCATTATTCACTTATGAAAAAACTCTTATCATTTTGCTGTGTATACTGTCGAATTCAATAGAACTTATCTCCTGCTGCGTTTGAAATTGATGAAGAACTAAGAAATTGCACGAAAATCGTACATATTCATTGCTTAGAAAATGCTCACCATCGCTTCAGGAGCATTTTCTATATGAATTTTCACTTTCATCTCTATCCATCCTCGGAGAAGATAGCTTCATTTCGTATGATATTCACATAAACACCATGTTGCATCAAAGCTCGAACAAACTAAATATATATATCAGCCTCGGTAGCAGTAATATAATGTAGGAAACTATTACCAAGATAAACGACAGGATCTGTTCGTTTAGAATCTCTTTTACTCTACGACAGTCAGTGTAAAAGCAAAGCAAACAAAATGACCGTGCTATCTTAGTACTCGACAAAAGTGGAATTTATGCACACTGATGGTGTAGCTAAGACGTGAAGTAGTACTTGGATAAGCTACAATAAGAATATTAAATGTAAACTAGATTATCTATCTTCTTGCCTTTGTTTCGTTAAATCTAAGTTTGAGGAGCTTACGCTGATCTAATACTGAGAAAATGTCGAAACTCTTGTGAATATTCCGTTATGATTTGCACATCAAGTAATTTCTTTAAAAATACAAGTTTTCCTTGGTGAAATTGCATTTATAGTGTAGTTGCAATATTTACTTCGAACCATGAAAAATGTAGTAGAATGCAATAATATTTTCTTTTAATTTTTTCAGACTCGATCGATTCTACAACGACATCTCGTTATATCAGATCATGCGTATACTATGTCAGAACTGAAACATTTAACCAATGATTCCATGATATTGCCGACAATTAGAGATACATTGAAAATACATGTCAAAGAAGATGCAAACCGTACGTATAGAAACTATTGACTTTTTTAAACAAATTTTCATGAAAATCTCATTTATTTTGTATCACATTTTTCTTTTTGTATGCATTATTAGAATTCTCGTAAGTCAGTAAACTTTAGAGCTGTGAATGACAAAAATAGAGTTTTGAACAGAAGGATTAATATTACTTTTTTTGTTTCAAATTCTAATCGTTAGTATATCCAAACTGATAAATAATCGGAAAATATTTAAATGTCTTTCAAAGTATGTCAGCTGTTTGACAATACTATGCAGTTGCTTCTGAATCAAAACCATTTTTTTTTCATTCATATAATCTAATTTTAGTAATTTATTTTGAACTACCTATTTTGAACGCGTGCTAGTACCATACTTCCATTTTTGTTTTTTTTATTATCATCACCAATTTTCCCTATAAAATCTCCAGTCTATAAATCAATTCATATTCAAATTACAAACACAAACATGCACAGCCGATGAAGCTATGAATGCAGTTAAGTTGGGTGAGTTGTGATTTTAAAAAGCTAAGGCATAAACTTCATGTATTCAGTGTGAACTCAGCGATTTCGAATGAATAAAATCCGTAATTTATGATGGCATCAAATCGAAAATTGTTATCAATGCATTGTGAAAATGTTAGCAGCTAGGCTTTGATGAAATTGTTGTTTTTTGCATAGTGTTTTTTTGTCGCGTTTATTTGATTTAATAAATGTATGTATTGTAATGTTGTTATAGCTGTTTTGTTCTCATTACATTCGGTGCAATACATTTTGTCTCACAGGAGTATGATCGAATAGTCATTGCATCAAAAAACATGTTATTTCATATCTAGTTACGAGTAGTGAAAAAATCTAAAATATAATAAAAGAAAATCAGGCCTATTGACATTCTATAAATGGCTTAGCGACTGTTGATTCGACTAGCATTGAACGGCAAACAATTTTAGCTTAAATTTGCGAATCATAGATCAGCTATTGAAATGAATCGTAGCATTTCGTGAAATCATTTCAAAAAACACCAACACTTATGCAGCTTATTGCTTCTCACATTATGCCCAACACCTGATCTTAACAAAAGCAGGAAACTGCTCAAGCTCAGCAGAAACTGCTTGAGAGCCTCGGTTGGCTTGCTCACAGGGCACTGCCTTACCGCATCTCATGCGAACAGAATGGGATCCAGCAATTTATGCAAGAGGTACGAGATGGAAGAGGACACCATCGAACAGACTCTCTGTGATTGTCCGGCCCTAAATAACAAACGCTTCAAGATTTTTTGTTCTTAACACTTTCAAGAGTTAGTAGAGGTGGCCAGTACCGTCACGTTGAATCAGCTGATTCAGTTTGGCGGAGCGGTCACTTGGTAGCTCTAACAAGCCAGCGGAGGGTTGCAAATGGGCCTAAACTGGTGGCCTAATGCTGGCCGCGTTCCCGGTAACCCTCCTCACTAAACTAACCTAACTTTTCCGTTGCGATTGAAACTCCTTGAGTTGCATCGACTATCACTTTGTTTGGAGATGGCAATTAAAATTGCTGTTTGGTGATTATATGGTCTTATTTCAAACTTTTTAACGATATGATCGTCATGACAGTTCTAGTCAAACTGTGAGGAACGATCTGTTATAAGTATGTATTGCGTCTTCCAAGCGCTTACTAAGTTTTCCGGTTGGACTTCCTCCGCTCGCTAATCTCTTGAGTGTCTGCCTGGTGATTAAAATGTGGCTTATTTGTTCGAAGCGGCCAGCTGATTGCAATTTTTGCAGTTTTATTACGATGGAGCTTTTGGTTCGTCATGGATTTTACAGCTCGTTGTTGTATCAAACTCGTCATCCTCCTCTTTCCCGCACAGGAGAGATCATTCTACACCAAAGCCTGTGGCATCGTTTCTTGTTCCGAGATGTTCTCTAACAACCCATGAATTGTCTTTAAAATGTTAATCCCGCATGTTTCCGATAGATGCCCAGTGCTTTATTGAATTTCAAAGGGTGCCTGACCTCTCGGACTTCATTGTTCCGTACCTTGTTTCGTAGCTTCAAAAGTTTTATGTTGTACTGTCAGTCTGATTTTAAAATGAATGGAATCAAAAATTCAGAATCTGTCATAGTATGAAAAATTGCATTTTTTATTTAACATAAGCTGCGTTTTTCGCACACCCGAGCAGATCAAATTTTATTAAGTATATTGATCAAATTTTGTTAAGTGTATTGAATACAACAACAATTTTGTTGTTGTATTCACTACAGCCCGAATCGAGCTTTAGCCTCCTTAATTCTTCGCCTCCATTCGTCTCGGTTCAGTGACCGCGTCCTCCAGTTTGGTGCTCCCAGAAGTGACCTGCTGTCAGCAGCTATCGAATCATCCCAGCGCTTGCGTGGCTTACCGACTGACCTAGCTCCGATCGCTCGCCCCCTGAGAGACCGTTTGGGGATTCGATTGTCGCTCATTCGTTCGACGTGGCCAGCCCATTGTAATTTTTGTAGTCGTATGATGGTAGAGACTTCCGGCTCGTCATATATGGTATACAGCTCGTTGTTGTATCGGATTCACCATCCATCTTCTTCCCGTATTGGACCGAGGATCCTTCGCAATACTCTTCTCTCGAACGTACTCAAGGCTTTTTCAGACGCCTGAGTCATTGTCCAGGTTTCGCTTCCGTAGCATAGCACAAGTCTAATAATTGTTTTATAGATGCGAAGCTTCGTATTCCTTTGTATTTCAGAGTGGAAAGATTTCAAAGTGGAAAGCACCGAAAAAAATGTCTGATTGACTAATTGAATCCGTCGTTTGATTTCGTCAAGCTCATTCCCATCCTTTGAGGGGTTTGTCCCTAGGTACACGAAGCTGTCTACGTTTTCAAGGTTATGGTCCCCTATCGTTATGTTTTGTCTTAGTGGCGTCCTTGTCCTTGATTGAGTCATAACTTTTGTTTTTTGTTCGTTAATTTGAAGACCAACTTCCTTGGCGGCTTCATTTAGAGCTACAAATACTTCCTTGGTGCCGTTGAACGAACGTGACATAATGTTGATGTCATCAGCGTAAGCTACTAGCTGTGCCGACTTAAATAATAGAGGTCCTATCGTGTCAACGGGGATTTTTCTGATGACATACTCAAGCGCTAAGTTAAAGAGTACCGAAGCTAATCCATCCCCTTGTTTTAGCCCTGTATTTGTCGAAAACGAGTCGGTCATATTATTCTGAATCAGCACTTGTGACGTGGAGTCGGTCATGGTCATTTTCATCAGTCGTACCAACTTTGCTGGGATTCCGAACTTCAGCATGATGTTATATAATGCAGTTCGGTTGATGCTGTCATATGCTTGTTTGAAATCGACGAATATTTGATGGACATCAATGTTGAATTCCCAGCATTTTTCCAAAATTTGTTTGACCGTAAATATTTGGTCAGTTGTCGATTTTCCACGTCTGAAACCACCTTGATATTAGCCGAGAATTTTCTCAGCGTGATGGGAAATCCTTAACTCTAAAATCTTTGTGAAGAATTTTTACGACGTAGTGATATGCCCCTGTAGTTTTCGCATAGCAGTTTATCTCCTTTCTTGTGAATGGGACATTTAACACTTTTTCGCCACTCAGCCAGCATCGTTTCTTGTTGCCATACATCTGTCACCAATCCATGGATAGCCCGCCTGTCTTCAAGAGCTCCGCGGGGATCCCATCGATGGCCGGTGCTTTGTTGGGTTTCAAGCGGTCCATGGCCTGTCGGACTTCATCTAGTGTAGGAGGGTGAGATGAGGCACTGTCAAGGTATGTACCAATTAGTGATGGCGATTCGTCGGGTGCGGGGACATTTCCGTTCAGTAATTGCTGGAAATAGGACGCCCATCTTTCCTTCACCTGTTCTGAGCCACTTATGATGCTTCCATCGGCAGCCCTACATAGGCTAGTTCGTGGTTTAAAGCCTTGTTTTAAGTGCCTTACTACTTTGTACGCTTGTCGAGTGCTGTTAGCCATAAAGTTGTCATTCATGTTATTCAGCATGCTATCAAAATGCTTTCGTTTCTTACGTCTAATTATTCTATTAGCTACCCTCCGAAGATCGTCGTATTTTTCTTTCTTGTCTCTAGTCGGTCGTTCAATGTGGATTTTGTAGGCCGCATTCTTTTCGTCCAACGCGGCTTGACATTCCTCGTCGAACCATTCATTTCTGCGTTGTCCGGGTGTGTATCCGACTACTTTTTCGGCTGCTACATTCACTGCGCTTTTGATGGTAGTCCAAACTTCGTTGATAGATGTAGTGTTAGGCATGGAGGCTAGTTCCATTTCCATTTCAAAATACTTAACAAAATTTGATCTGCTCGGGTGTGCGAAAAACTCACCTATTGTTGATTTTATTTGATTTGAAAGGTGTATTTCAATTTTCTCCATTTTTATTCCTTGTAAAAACTAAAAATAAAATGTGAAAAATAAAATGAAATAAGAAGAAAAAAGGAAAAAAGACAAAATAAAGATATACGAAAAAAATAAAGTACTACTTTCAAACAAAACAGAGAAGATGAATTGAAAGGTATCACCAAGTAAACGTAAAACATTCGAAAAAATGTTAAATCAATTGATGCCTTCCTTGCAATGACTTCTGCATGATTTTGAAAATTTTGTTGTCCACTGATGTGCCGAATTCAAATTCAGCTAGTCCCAATTTTATGAGAAGCCAATATGTTTCAAGGCGCAACGACTTTTTAGTTACAAAACTTAGTTACAATTTTTCTGAAAAGTATATGCATTCGTCTATTATTATGACAGAGAATACCTTTAAAAACCATGGAGCATAATTTTCCTGCAATTTTCAAAAAAAAAAAAAAGTATAAAGCTCAACTGAAGTTAAGTTTAATTATCCATGAAACCTTCATTGGTATTATTTTATCATATCCGATTCCGATACATTTAGCAAGCATAATATATTTCATGCAAGTACTCAGTGGCAACAAGATATTAAATAAAAACTGGAAATATACTGATCTTGCATAATAAATGGCAGTCACAGAATATTCAATAAAACACATATTCGAATAATCATCTATCAATTAATCGCCTCTAAGCGGCTGCAATCAAACCCATACTGAACCAACCTGATGCGAAACATATTCTAAAAATATATGCTACACTTCCACTTTCAATAATTTCAACACCTCCAACGGCGTCAAAAATGCATATTCATCACGTCAATTTCCATGTTGTATTTAATTCTACATCCTTTCGCTAAAACAAACTTACGCCCAAACATACAATCGAAATGCGTACGATGCAAACTACCAATTCACATTGCCTGAAAAATTAAACTAACACGCTTCAGAAATATTTGGTATCTATCAGGACATCGACACAACACTGAACAATTTAACGAATGTACGTACATATTTGCATTTAGTTCAGTTATTGCTTCCTGAATGAAACGTGAAATTTAAATAATAATGGGTAAACATGAAAACGAACAAACATAACGTATTGCTATTAGTTCCGCCAGGATACGCACCTACGTTCGTTACTATCACTATACTGCAGATTCGATCATTTCAATGTATGCTAAGAAACTGACATTGAAGGGATCGCAACGTGAAAGCGGGGTTGACTATTATGCATGAATGGTGGCTTATTCCAAGATGATGACTTTAAGTGAAAATACATAGAAAAAAAGGCACGCGATTTCAAAGAATTATATTTTAACAAATCTGAAAAAACTTAAAACCTTGGAAAAAAACCAAAGCTGTTCATTTTCGGGTAGATGCGACGAATCATCTCATTTATTTTCAAACTATTTCATTATCAATATTTCATTTTATTTCTCATTTATAGAAATTTATGTTAAATTCATTCAAAAACAATTCATGGATACGTTCCGATAAATTTACATTGATTAAAAGCAGTTTAGGTATTCAAAACATGTATTTTGAAATAAACATTTACTCGCTGCTGATATCATTTCATCATGTGCATGTGTGATGGTTGTATGATGCAAAGCATGCATTTTACGGCTGCAATTTCAACAGAAATATAAATGAAATGCAGCGCAAAATGTATTTTATGGAATACATTCAATATTGATGTAGTTGAAAATGAATTGATTGTGCTTCTTATCTTACCGAATGTTTTTTGAAATTTCGATTTCGTTAACATATTTTTACGCTTTTGGTAGATATTGATGCACGCATTATTATGGTTGAATTAGAATTACATTATTTTAGTCTCAAGCTCTTAATGATTTCACCCTTTTAAACAATTAAAAATAAAAATCTATAAATATATTAAATTTAAAAGATGTTCTAAAAATATGTTACTGCGAAATTACTAATTTATATAATTGATGCAAATAAAAAAAATAATTTTAATTATCCAAGACGTTGACAGTATGAGGACAGATATTTAAAATTACAACTATCATAAATTACATTGGTTTTTTCGGAACTAACATTAAAGCAATAGCAAAACATCACAAGTATCGTCTTCAAGCCTGCTTCTAAATTTATTCCCGATGTTGGACGCCGCAGGAAAAACTCGTTCTTACTCGATACTTCAATAAATCGATCAATAAATGTTGGTACATCTTCTCCACACTGTGCGAGTGCCACCACTTTCGAAAATGTTCATTTCTTTTACAATGGTTTTAATTAAATTAGTTTCTTGCGGCATTTCATGATTGATTATTTCTATACTTTTGCAGCTCTTCTTGTAGCGTCAATTGACGACCACCCTGGCCTGATTCTATATGAGTATATACCGGGTCCCCCTCATTTCTTTGGCTACCAAGGAAAGGGTTCCGCGCCTGGATCATTGAATTAATTTTTTTAAATATTTCCGTTGCTTCGTTTCAAAAATAGAGATTCATTTCACTTGGTACATTTTCGCTGGCACAATGTGGATTCTGGAGATAGCTTAGCAGTACACTGACGCTTTCTAATTCGGTCCAATATATCAATTTTCATAGCATTCACAAGAATGGATCATTTTTGTCCTAACAGCCTAAATAAAAATCTTGATGAAGTATTAGCAGTACATAAATTTACATCTCTGCGACTTAAGGCCTCCACAGTCAATTTTACAGGGAGTAAAACTTCAATAATTTTCTGAATCGAATCAAACTCAGTTGCTTCTAATCGTTGCATATTGCAGGCCTATTAATGCCTTCTGTATACTATTTTTCAAAATGGGAAGCCGTTCGAGCATTGTCAAGAGACTATTTAATCTTGTTTGGCAATCCAGCAAATGAGACAGTTAAATGCCTTGCTCAGATTTGACTGAATTTTGAAGATCGTTATTATTTTTCGTTAGAGATTTTTCAATATATAAAACGACCTTACGAACTTTCTTTATGCATACGCTGATGTCATAATCGTTTATCAGATCTAGCGTGTCTTGCAAGCGACCGGGCTCAACGTAGAAAGCTGATTCATGACCGTCCAAATCTGCGTGGTCGTCTTCCAAACTATCAGCTACTTCATCAACTCTTGAATCTGGAATAGACCTCCTATTATAGGGGACATGGTCAATTACAATGGTCACAATGTCTTTTCCTAGAGAAACATCAAACTCAGCAAAACGCTCTTTCAATATACTTCCAAGCTCCAGTAAGAATTAACTAGGTTAGGTTAGGTTAGTGAAGAGGGCTGCCGGGAACGCGGCCAGCATTAGGCCACCAGTTTGGGCCCATTTGCCACCCTCATGGACAATCACACGCATTCACACTTACAGCCATGGCACTGGCGGGATTCGAACCCGCAGGCCCCGTAGCACGCCGCTTTTCGGCTTGACGCCTTAGCGAGCAGAGCTACCGGACCCCCAAGAATTTACTAAGTGGACGTTAATATTTATATAGCGCCTATTTGCAGTCGAGGTCCCCTCATCAAACGTTAAACTAAACCGTTCACCTGAGATTCTAGCCTGTCTTATCTCATTTTTTAGTATTTTCCTTATCCTGCTTGCAAAGCCCACAACCTTATTTTCGATTGTTGTTGAGGATTTTGATAAATCTGTGTATGCATTCGCTAGTATTAATTTCCTCAAATCATTCGAAGTAACGAATACACTAAATGCGAAACAGTCCATACTTATTTATTTACAAACCCCTTTGTATTTTCTTGTTAACGGTTACGTCGGTTTGTTTCGCTCTATTCTTTACGCATTTTGATGTGAGCTAATTGTTTTATCATAAATATGGATTCTATTTGCACTTTTCGAGTCTTGCTGTAATTTGATTGCCGATAATGCTTGACTCCCGGCCCCGGAATTCCAGCCAATTTCTGATCCCGAAAATCCCGGGATTAGAAACCATCAATCCCGGGATTTTCGGGACCAGAAATTGGCCGGGATCCCGGGATATGGCATCCCGGGATTGGATTCCCTAGCCTCTATGTATGCCCGTGATCTTCGATATTGCTGCGTGGCCCGGTACGCAGCATAGCTTGAATTCGGCACCAAACCAGTCGTTCTGACCGTTTGTGTGAATGAGGCCTAAGGCATAGCATGAGAACTAATAAATAGCACGGAAAGTACGTGATTGATTGATGGAAGAGATTGGCAGGGAGTGAAGGATTTACCATCAGGGCACCTAAGAAGAACCAAAACCAAAATAAGTTCACTTTATCGTATGCAAAAGGGAGAAAAGCATACTCTCAAACGACAGGTGAGAATGTTTGTATCCGTGTTAGCTGATAGGTAAGAGTGTATTGGCGTGGGTATAATCCCATCGAGAAACAGTAAGCGCAGCGAACATTTGCTGGCAAAAAACGAAATTGTGTGTAGTGCATTGCATAAAAGTGTCGCATATATTCCTTTTGCTCGCCAAATGGTATCGAAAGTAGTATTCCGCGTTAATTATCTTATCACTTAACATTTTCATACTCAGAATAGGTTTTCAGAAAATCAATATTGCATAAATTGCCATTCGTTGAAATAGTCTCTTTGGCAAAGCACATGCATATTGCCTAGTGGGAATGAGAAACATATCTGATCATATAAAGGGGGCGTGTTTTATCTTGGCGGGGTACTTTCTGTCTTTTTTCAACTTGGATTTGGATATTGCTATCTACTTCTCGCAATCAGTAGAGGACTTACCCTATCTCTGAAAAAAAATATATCCTTTCCTGTTTAGGGACGTGAACGGTGATGACGCCAATTTTTTTTTAGAATTTTCCTTGCATGCGTAGAGTGCGTTAGTCTGAAGAGCACTGGCTTCAAGCGTGTAAAGTTTCGGGTTCAAATCCAGGTACGAACAAAGGACCGCATACCGATCTCTAAGTCAAGCTAACTCTGAATAGGTATCTGAATATTTAAATCAGGGACAAAATGACACGTGCTACTAATCATTCCACACCGAAAAAAATTGATTACGAAAATGAACCTGTACCATCGCTAAACTCCCAAGACCCGAAATGGGCTGTGATGGACTGTTGGAACCATCTAAATCCTAGGCTTATTAAAATTCGTATGCAGCACTTGTGCGCATCTCCAACATGTTTCGCTGAAACGATGATTGATTGCTAATGTTGCACACTATTAGTGACACCAAAACCTAGCCAAGTAATTTCGACTAACACATTTAAATTCAGGAACGGTATAAAGTACTTGGCCTCAAAGGCTTAAGAGCCAAAATATTTGAGGTCAAATAAAATAGATGCGTATTTATATCGATATAAGAATATACAATTTAGAATTCAACAGAACAGAACATCTCTTATTCGTCGCAAAAATAAACATCAATCATGTTATAAATTTTCTCGGTTTCTATTGACATTAAAACCTTTCTATTTATTTTCATTTCAGGCTATATGATTCTATGGAATAATCGATGGATAAATGTCTATCGCCCGGATGTCGAATGCACAAATGGCATCATACACGTTATCGATCATCCATTCCTTGAAGAGAAAGACGTTAAAGTAACATCAGGTACATCCGATATTCAAGTAGCTGTAAATATTTTATTTGGAAACTTTATCATGTTCTTAGTAGCTAAACTTCTATTATAAAATGTTTTGTTTCTTTCAATATCACTTTATGATTTGATGTATATGTTTAGCAAGAAGGGAAAAATTGAAATTGCATTTCGTTCTGTCTTGTTTTATTTTTAAAACTGTATCTTTAGACTCGTTGTTCGAAATAAAACGATAAATCCTTTAATTAATACTTATTATAACTCATCACTAAAAACAGACAACATCTCTTATATTTTAAATATTTTGTTTACTTCTGTGAGAAAAATCGAGAAAATCGCATTTGATTAGGATTCAAAATACTAATGTTTTATTTTTTGTAAATCTGTAATTTTAAATATTCGCAATTTAAAAACAAAGCGAAAATAATGTGAAATGAAGATGTAAGAAAGAAATAAGAGTCTTAGTTATATTAAATTATACACTAAATGGTTATGTATAATTAGAATGAAAATATACCAAAAGTCGATAGAATAAACGATAAAATGTCAAGAGAAGAAGGTTAATAAAAGACAAAGAAAAAATCTAATGATTGAAATGATACTTGAAACAATTTTCTGAACGTGAATATATGGTAATGATGCTTAGCGTATTTGATATATATGATTATATATACATTTATATATGAATAAAACTATTGTAAGTTGAAAGATCGAAAAATACATATACATATATGTAATCTATTTATTTTCTTACTTTTAGTGGTAACAAATTACATTAAAATGCGATGTGTTGAAATTTAGCAAAAAAAAAACAAACATTTAAAATAAACATACTTTTAATTTTATTAGCTTTAAAATATAAATAGTTTCTGGAATATATTTGAATTATGTCAGCCTGTTTCAGTTAGTGGAGAATAAAGCTCATTGAAAATAATCAATAGGCAAGACTCAATAGTGATTTATTTCGCAAAAATTTACTTTGGAAAATTCCGTAAAATGGAAAGAGACTGGCAGGTAACAAACTATGCAACTATCGTACCAATTCACATATGTATTAGTGGTCTTTTTCCATAAATATTTTTATATAATGAAATTGGCAGATTATCTTGTTTGTGTACTCTCGTTTTGGTAGGAAACGAACATTGAAATATTTTCAACAACTATATATGCAAATATTTTACAGTTTTACTAACTTAATTCTTTACGAAATCCTATTTTAATCTGTCAGTTTCTGAACATCCGATCTTCAACTCCTAAATTTTCATCACTGCCATCATCTTTATTCTATTGAAATGGTTAAAACTGAGCGAAATCACCTATTGAAATATAAACGTTTACCGCTTATTAGTCAACACAAACCTCTATCACAAATTTTCACCAATGCATTCATGCAAAGTGCTCTGCTATATCACTGAAAACACTGTTGGTTTTTTCTTGAACAAACAACGTTTTTAAAGTGTAGAATATATTATAATATATATGTAAAACAAAAAAAGGAGAGATAGCTTAATAAGCAGAAAAGTTTAGAATTCTTATAAATATATAAATGTTAAGCTAGAAAATAAATTAATTATAAATCAGATATTAAAACATAGAGCGAAAAATAATTAAAAAAAAACGATAAGGGTAAATAAAAAAATTTTCTTTTATATATAAATGTGCGTATGTGACGATAAAACTCGAAAATGAAACATATTAACTGAAAAGACATGCAATTAACTATTAGAAATACTTTGTAAAATGAGAAATCGAAAGCAAAACTGTAGGCAATAATATAATGCAGATTACGAAATCCTTTGAAATTTAATATGCAGAAAAAAACTAACTAACCGAAATTCAATAATCAGCGTCACGACATCAAAATAAAATTTGAAAGTAGCAAATATTTCGATTGGTCTATCACATCTTGAAAAAAACATAAAAATAACTGCCGCAATCTCTAACACGAAATTGCATCTAAACTGAAACTAAAATTGAAATATATATGTAATAGGTAATCTGAACCACGCCTTTTTCAACTGTCACCCACACACAGCCACACTAATTAATTCCATCTACCTTCCTATGTATTTTGTTGAATTCATTTTTGTACCGTCGCACGTACATTTTGCATTATAACAAAATAATATCACAAACAATCACTTTGAAACTATCATTGTATTGAAGAAATTATTTCCTTTCTAGTGTTTATAGTTATAATTATGTAGAAATTCCCTGCAATAGTCTGATGTGCATTGATTTTCCTAATTTATTTTGTATAACGTACAGTAATTAAAGAACTTTAAAAAAAACATATTGTTGCATTTAATTAGCGTTTGTTGTTTTATTGATTGTTGAAGACATATTCATGCTAATCATCATCATTTTGAAGCACCGAACACATCATTGAAAAAATTGTTTCTGAAGGGATACAAGATTGGAATCCTCAATTCGTCTATCAAGCGGTTTCCGCATTAATTGTCTTCGTTCAGAATTTCACTGTGTGTGAAATTCGATTAAAATAGTTGAACGAATTTTTCGATTGGTGTTGTTTCAGAAGTCGTTGTTTATTTTATTTAGCAATTATTCGCACAGAAAACTTTAGATATACCGACTAAAATTCAAAACCTTAAAAAATTACAATGATATTAACTAAGAGTGGAACTAAAGGCGCATTTTTTGAAAAGAAAACGATCATGCCTTTATAGTTGTAGCTCGTCGAATCCGAAACTTGGTAAATATATCAGTATTTGCAAAAAAGTTTTTAGTGATATACTGATAAAGATGGCACTTCTGTTTTAAAATTATAACATCACAAAAGTACAAACGTTCAGAGCACACCTGTGAAATATTTCATGGTCATTCGATCATTATCGATTTACAGTGGTGCAGACCATAGAGTTAAGGTGGTACAAGTGGCCAAAAATTTCACAAAAATTTTTTGAAAGCCCCCAAAGGAGAGTAGCAGGATATAACTGGCTGTTCTAAATATATCAAAGGAAACTTTTCGTTACATAAAAATTTTAGTATGAGAAAGCTTTGCTCGAAATGAGTGCTGCTTGCTGTTTTCGCCAAAAACTTCCAAGTGTTGATGATTCAGCGTATTTTTGATCCTGTGCCACCCGACGTTTAACATCTCATTTATTGAATTAGGCAGATCGGCACTCGAGCAGTGCTTCACGGGCCTTCACGACTGTACTTAACATACGACCCCACTTTAGTTATCTTCCTTGTATAAAGCTCAAATCTTTAATACTAGGAACAATTTTTAATGGTATCCCGTCAAGAATTAATTTGGTAATAACTAACACCTTATATTTCCTTCGATTTTCCCCATTTTCTGGCCCAAGGGGCCTATTATGATACAAAATTCGATATCGCAGTTTATCCAATATCGTATTTTTGTATTGTGATTCACTATTTTCACGAGAATCTGTCAACTTCGGAACATAAATTCTGAAAGCCGCTAATTTTAAAATTCGTCAGATTATGTTTTTTTAGATTCTCCTTAGCTATGGGACCTATTTCTACTTATCAAATTCGAATGCTTTTTTTTAGTTTTTTCCGAAACACCATACTTAGGCAGGTGTCATCAAATGTTAATAATCTTTAACCCGTTTGCGCCGGCAGTCATTTTAGTGATATTTTAAATATACCTATTATTCTGTCAACAAATAACTTTTGCTAAAATAAAGATTACGGAATGAGTTTTGAACGTGTTTTAAATGTGAATATGATAATATTTTTGAAATTTTTAACCCTATGTGTGCGCTAGGTGCCTAAAATGAGATAAGAAAAATTTGGAAATTGTTGAATTGCGATAAATTTTGACCAGACTATCAGGCTATAATAAAACTTAAAGGACATATTGAAGTTACTAAATTGTAGACTCGTATAGTTTTTGATGAACGTGCCGGCAACCCTGGAGCTATGGCAGCACTGAAAGCGAAAACGTTCAAATCATCGACTCTCCTGAAAAATTTTAATCTTTTACATTAAAAACCAACTCATATACATAGAACCAAAGCAAAACTTTCTTTAACTTTACACAACCAAAGCAAAACTTTCGAAATTTCCCAACAGACACGAACGGTAACCCTCCTCCCATTTGCCTATATTTTAAGCATCAGAAACTTCCGTTCACGGGAACTCACAACCCAGTTATCAGATACATCTGAAATTCACAGACTGTATTGGCAAAATGTAGAGAAAGATAAGTGAGTCAACTTCTAAAAATAACACTTCTTGTAAAAAAAAACACTTTGACCTTGAAATTGCGCCTACATTTACGACAGATATGTCAAAGCCATGACATGACAGATATGTCATGTATATTTTTTGCGAGAGGGCGCCATATATGAGCAACAAAAAATCGAGCCTGAGTATGTAGTGGTCGAATCTTATCTTGCATCTCTTTCTGTTCTATGCGATTTCTTCAAACTTTCCAGGCTGATCAACAATAAAATCTGAGGCCGGTTGACTGGATTTTTGGTCCGTATACATGTGCGTAGTTGACACTCTGTTAAGGAACTAACTTCTTACGCTGTGGTATTGGTTTTAACTAGAACCAGGTCTGATAGAAGCGATTTGAAAATGTGGGCAACTTTGTGCCAGAAGTGCCAGCTTGAAAAATTACAAAGAAAAAAACTGTTTTTTGCCCCATTATTCAGTTTCCAAATTTCCATGGAACTCACACAGTAGCTGAAGTTTAGCTTGAGCCACATGTGACAGAAATTTGGTTGAAAAATTCAGTTGGAGCTGCCAGCTATGATAATTTTGGTGTCTTAGATTTTGAAAATTTGCTCAGAAAAGTAAAGCTTTTTGCCCTATAACTTCCAGTACAGTCAGGAAATCAAAAAGAAATGCATGTGGTAAATGGAACTTATTGTAGGCAATATTCAGAAAAAGTTTGTTTGAAAAACCATAATAGGGTTGCCAGCTATTTGCAGTTTTTTTTGGCATTTCTTTGTTAAGCGATTTTGACGTAACATTTTCAAACGACAATGCTCTTGTAATGACAGTTAACAACAAAAATTACGATTTCAAAAATTTGAAAACTTTTATGGGTGGTAAGGTTTAATTTCTTTGTACCCCTATAACTTCCAATGCAGTCATCGGATCGAAGCAAGATTTAAAGGGTAGGTTGATTTGAATGTGAGGCAGGCGTGATATATTTTTGGCTTTGCGAAGGGCCGCCAGTGCGAGATGTTTTTGCTATTTTTGTATCAATAAATGCTTGCATTAAGTATTCATATCGCAAACATTTACTATAAAACATCTTTCTATCCATGTAACTTTCGACGAGGTAATCGGATAAAATTTGATAAGGTAAATTGATTTTGACCACAGTCTGAGCGGGATGGAGCAGGATTTATAGTGCACACGCGTACGCAAAGCCTCCAGCTTTGGTCACAACGTTATAGTGCAAGCAAGAAAAGCCACTGGATGACGAGGCTGATGCGTCTTCTGAGCCCATGAGTCAGCGCTTGCCACGGAGAGGTGAATTTCTACCTAGACAATTCCTAACGGCAAATGGTTATTTTAGAAGCTACCGAAAGACGCCAGCAAAATCAACTTGCCAATGGCTTTGTATAAAACATGACCATCACCGCAGTAAAAAACTTCCCAAGGTAACAAAGAATCCAGTAAGTTGTAGCCGCTAACGCTTAAAGACGAAGCCGCAATAAAAGACGAGAAAGACACTAGTGAAGCTGGAATAATTAGGTCGATTTATATGCCCCGTTAGTTTCATTGGAAGTTTTGTGCTTGGTTACTGAGAAACAATTGACAATAAATTTATATAGGTTAAATCAATTATTTCTCTTGAGTTTTGTGTGTTTTTTAAGAGGCACCATTGTATTTGCACAAGAAAATAGGTGGGTAGTAAGAGTGAACATTATTCGCAAGATTATATTGGAAAAAATCACGAAATTTAAGTCCAAGTGAATTAACCATCTAGGTAAGAGGCCCAGAAGATGTTAGCATACCCAAGAAAGGAGCATAACGAGAACTAAAGAGTATGAGAGTTCAGCCCTATGAATGTTGTGCTAATAATAAAGTATGTAATTTGTCTGTAATGCAAAACGTACATGTATCAGTTTAAACCAATAAATAGCTTTTACTTACTTTTTCAATAGATCAGCTCATCACAAAGAACTGATGCTGGTCAGTCGATTTTAATACATCTTCTAATACGCGTTCATACCACAAATTTTATGAATTCTTCAAAATAAAAACGAAGAAGCTAAATTATGGCACATTCTCATCCTTCTAAACAGCACTTATAACTACGCTACAATAGTAATCGGAGAGGCTATGTACTACTTAAAACAGGATGCACCTTGTGATCGCTTAATCGTGACCAAAGTAAATAATATACAGTTTACTCAGCGGCCTTAAGATAAATTAATTCAGCTCATTAAATACGTAAATGGCCAGAAGTGATAGAAGAAATGTATATTGCCAAAGAAAAAGATACCTAAAAATGGTTAATATAAACATACATTCGCAAGCTGATCGAGATTGATCAGTATGTCAGGTTGATTGATTGATTGATAGCCTGAAGTGGGTCCAGAAGGCCCCTATAACTGCAACCTCCTAAACCTCCTCCGCGTTATGTCCTGCAGGATGTCGAGGCGTCTTATGAACCTGGATATGTTCCTCGACGGGACATTTGTTATGTCCCTGATGGAGGAAATAGCAGAGCCAAGGACCTCTAATCATCATCTCGCGAGTGCTGGGCAGAGTGTGAGAAGATGTTCTACACACTCTGCCATTTCCCCACAGTATCTGCAGCAGTCGTCCCGCTCCTTACTTATTCTTTCGAGATACTTTTTGCAGAGACGGTGGCTTGTCAATGTTCCGCATAGAGTTCTTACGCCACTTTTGCAGATAACTTCTGTTTATTTCGCTCTTTTGTTATCGAAGCTAAGGCATTTTTTTAGTGTTTTAAACTCTCAAGATTAAGCGACTAACTTTCGATATTTTTCTTGCTCCATGTTTTAATTTCCATTTCCATATCTGCTTTTGTAAAGCCCCAGTACGGAGAAGGTCCTATGAAGTTCGTTCTACCTCCTTCTTTGGCTTTGGTAATAGCTTCCTCGTTTCCTTGGTGCCTCTCATGGCTGGGAATCCAAATCAATTCGAGGCTGCTCTGTGCTCCTATTTCTTCTCTCACCTCTAAGAGTATAGCTGAATTTATTTGTTCGCGACTGATAGCCCTGAGAGCCGCTTGACTATCCGATACGATCTTAATTCTGACCCTTTTGTTATTCTTTAATTTTGTTATTTGCGAGGCTCTAAGTACAGCAGATAATTTTGCTTCATAAACTTTCCCTTCTTTGGGAGAGGAAAAGGCATTTTGCACGTGAGACCAACTATCCCTGCTCCTACTCCACATTCTATCTTTGAACCATCCGTATACCACATTTGCGCTCATTTGTGCGAGAGAGGTGGTCCATCCTTCCATTTTTCCCTTGATAGAATTGTGACTTTGCACCTCTTCCCGAAGGCTGCTTTGTTCTTCATTTGATCGCTGAAGTTCAACATTTCCATGATGGGCCTGATTTCCTGTAGCATTTTGAGGTGGCCTTTAAGGTCTCTTGATTTGTACCTATAGGCATGTTGTAGGCTAACAGCGTGTTTAGTTGCTTCCTCCTGAATTTTGAGGTGTAACAGCTCAAATAGTCGTGACTTTCTGGCTAGCAGGCATCAGCAAACTTTTACTCGATTAGTTTTTTCAATATAACTTTACACAAAACGAACGCAAAACACAAACTGCGTCTTAACAAAGCGGTGATATGACGCGCAGACAAAACAAATCACTTTGCAGCTCTCCGGCTACAACTTTCCACCACAAAAGACAATATGCGAATCAATATGAAAGATGTGAGGTTAATTGACCTGAATAATTTTTGGAATGTCGGCCGGGTTGTTGCTACCCTTAAGGATGAACACCACCCGCAACTGTCTCCACGATTTTGGAATTTAGCTGTGTTCCAAGCTCGCTCTAAATATGTGTCCCAAAGTGATCTTTAGTTTCGTCGTAGCTCTTTGTAGCAGAGATGGTTAGATTCCGTCTGGCCCTGATGATTTAACCCTGGAATGGTACTGATGAGTAGTTTTTACTCACATGTGGTATATATTTCGTCGCGTATCAGCCAGTTGGCCACTCCGACTGCCATGAGGCGAGAAGCTATATAATCTTTTTATGTTTAATGATCAAATAAAAATGTGCATAATACTATTGTTGCCTTCTTTTTAGTAAAAGCATGTACCTAAAATCATCCAAAAATTTACCGTACCATTCTAGGGTTAAAGGGTTTGAAGGAGCTTATTGCACATTCAACCTTTTCATACGTAATGATTTGCTTAATCAGAGGTGAGTGAAATGTCCGATCCGGTCCTTCCGCAGACTCACCGCTGCTCTTAATTTTGCACCCTGGAAAGTGTGTTCTTCCAGTGTGTCACCAAAGGTGGTCGTCATCCCTCCATCCAGAGTTCGAAGCAGTCGTATATGCCCTTGGTAGCCTTTAAACAGAGCTATCTGTATCCTATCAGTCTCTGAGATGCTGTTGAAACTTTCTCAGAAGGCGCTACAAGCCTTTCTTTTGGATTTCTTTAGCTCTTTGTTGTATTCTGAGAGTTTATTTTTATAGGTTCTCCAGTTTGATGTAGTTTTAGCTCGATTGAACTCCGTTCTTGCGGCTCTTCTGAGCTTTTCGAACTCCCTGTTTCACCAAAGCACCCTCGTTTTGGGAGCACTGGTTTTCTCAGGACAGTTATCGTGGTATGATTCGACAATTATTCAGGTTACCTTGTCGAGTGTCCTCCAATTCCGTCTTCATTGTGAAATTCGGGTGCAGTCTTTAAAGTCCCACTGTAGGGTCATTTTTGTTTCCCAGTCTGCACACTTAAACTGCCTGTGCTTTACCCCTTTTATGATATATTTTCCTAGCTCATAGTTTATTTGCCTATGATCAGAGAAGGAAGCGACTTCTAGGACATTCCACTTCTTCACTAAATGCCCTGCACTGTTTGACACCCACGTCAGGTCTAGTACCTCTTACCTGTTAGCTGTAAGGAACGTTGGCGTCCTGCGCTTAGTTGGTATATCCAAGTTGCTGTTTAGGAGGACCTCTAAGAGTGCCTCATCTCTAGTGCTGACGTCACTGCTCCCCTATGCTGTGTGATGCGCGTTGACATCGCATCTAATAATCAGAATTTTATTCTTCCTTCTGCGGTGGTCATGTTTTTACTTGGGATCTGGTCCACATCCGCTGTGAAGTAGGCTGAGGCCAATATCGCCTCCACAATTCCTATTTCGATGGGGACCTGTGCTTGGGGACCTATACTATTGGTGTATTCCGGGACTAGGGGAAAGTTAGTGTTTGTGATAATTACTATCCACAACCTTGGACTTTCTTCCCCTGCGGCTCAAATTAGCTTACTATTTTTTGTATGCAGGTTGAAACGATGATAAGGAAAATATTATAGATATTTAAAACTGAATTTAAGCCTAAATTAGAACGATAATGTACAAGCCAAGAGAGTAGCTAGCGGCTGATGAAAGATAGTAGTTGACAACTTCAAACAGTGGAAAAAAGGTTTCTTTCAGTTTGAATAAACAAGTAAACAAGCATAATCTACTAATAATTTAAAATATTTTCTATATAAACTTACGATTTTCAAAGTCAGTGAGTTGAAACTGTATGTTTGATTGCAATTTACCGCAAAAAAAACATTACTTTGTTCTAACAGAATAGTCATTTTTGTGAATCATCAAATCAACAATGACTGCCGCATTAAGAATAATAAAGTAAACCGAATAAAGACATAAATCTAAATCATTCCGAAGTTTGTTGTATTTATTGACTGTTTACTTCGCAAGATGATTGATTAAACTGAAATCGAGGCGAAACAAATGATGGGCTTTTATAAATTCGTTTACATCTTTTGATATCGAATTCGTCAACCAAACACCACTTGAAAATCCAAAGCTTGAAGCAAAGCAAACATTTGTCCCACAACAAGCCATTTAGGGTCTTAAGAAGAGGAGGAGGTGGAGTGTAAAATGATTGGTTTCACGCTTCACTTTACCCATGATTTGACCCAGGTACCTTAAATCAGAGATGGGTCGATCGAAGCATGATGCACGGTCTATTGGCCGTACTTGGGTTTGAACCAGGAACTCCACTCGCTTAGAGCCAGCACTCTAGCCACTAGGCTAAAGGTAAATGTGTTCGGAAAATACGAATTATTTTTTAATATTTTGATTTAATAAAGTTGATGTTTGATGAACTCAACTATTGATGCTGTATAATGAAATGAGCAAAATCGCAAATAAAAAATCAAGCTTCGAAATTTCAGCTCCAAAAACAAACTTTTAAGTACAGCCGGCAGTTGCCAATGGTTCGGGAAATATTTCTGATAGAACTATAATGGCGCAAACCCCAGTAAATATTGCAAAGGAATTAACGATAAAAATTCGTGTGAATCATAAGAATTACATATAAGTCGCCGGCCATTAGTTTACAGCAAACTTTCTTTGGTAAAGACTTAACTACGATTTATCTAAACTCAATAGGCATTGCACTATCGTTATGTTCGAAATTTTCTTGGGATTGTAAAACATTTTCATTACGGACCTTAACGCTTTGAACTCGTTGGTTGCCATTTAAATATCTCCGCATCATCTGTTAGAATTATTTTTAGTCGCCATATATCTTACTCATCAAACAATAACAAGAAAGTTTATAAAATGTTGACTGAACATGGAAAATTCTGACTTAGAAGGTCAACTTTTGAAATGAGAAACAAACAATAACAAATCAGAAAATATTTATTCATCAATTGCTACGGAATATTATAATTTCTCCAAAGTTTTAATATAATGATACAACATTTCCCATTAGAAAAAGCATGTATTTCCCAAAAAAATATAAATCTGGCCTTAAAATTAATGAATATGAAATATGAACCCCAAATAAAATCGGCCTAATCACTTTTTCATCAAACTAAGATTTTCTTCATCAATACATTTCATACATTCGATAGAATCACCTACATCTAGCATTTAGTCTCCAAACGACGTTTAGGCTACGCATCGTAGAAATCGTATAGTATAGCTTTAGAAAAATCGAAAGCTTTAAAAGTCTACCTTTAAGGAATTTTATGCTGCATAATTCGAGCCCAATCATTTAAAACGTATAATGACTTGTGTTTTTAGGTCGCTAAACTCAACTTGTTTGCAACATGATTCGCATGCACCTTGTCAAAAGGATGACATCGCAGATTATTTACGTTTTAATCGCACTTTTAAGTCAGTCATAAGAAATTGCGCAGGTTATTTCAAATATCTCAAGGACATATTAGGAGTAGTTATAGATGTTATTTTAAACTAAGCAATTACCTATATAGCTGAAAAAATTACTAGCATTAACCAAATGCATATGCGTATAGAACCGTAAATTAATCACTATTAAAGTTCCTTCGGTTACTTGCAGCTAGTATATTAAAAGTAATAAACCGTAGTCATTCATGTAAACTTTAAAAAATATATTTCCTTCCAAGCTCTTATGGAACGTTTCCTTCACATTACTGGATAAGATTTAAAATCATGTTCCCCAAAAATTAATAGAACTGTTGTTATATAGGCTGCAAAATAAATCATTTCAAAGCGAACAAGCTGTTTTATTAAATCGTAAAGAATCATATTTTGAAAAATCACAATATTCAGGCACACTTTACAGCAACTTAATATTTCTGGCTATATCTTAAACATTCAACATTCCTGCGGGAGAGCTTATATTAGGAAGATATTAGTGTATTTTTTTTCCTATGTGGATTGCCAAAAATATTTGTCTACCAACTCCCCGAGTGGTGTTTACCCCTAAAACAGAAAAAGTTTCACATGTTAAGCCGAAGGACTATCGTCGAATAAGTCATAACTCTGTCCTGCTTAAGATTTTGGAAAGGATCATTGATTACCATGTTAAAAGGTCAATCGATCCTATGTTGATCTCGCAGTCACAGCACGCTTATACCAGAGGTAAGTCTGTTGAGACTGCTCTTCCCGTCCTCATTGAGCAAGTTGAAAAATTTCTTGCTCTTAAGGAATATACGCTTGCCGCCTTCTTGGACATCGAGGAGGCCTTCAACAACGTAAAGTCTAACGCAATTTTTGAGGCACTCTCGGTGCAGCTTCTTAAAAGTAGAGTAATAATCTCTTCCCTAGGGAATGCCAGCGTAAGACGAGGAGTCAGTACGGGCACACCTCAGGGTGGAGTCCTCTTTCCCCTGTTGTAGAACATCACGGTGAATACTCTCCTAATGAGGCTGGACCGTGCCGGCTGCAAAGTGATTGCTTTTGCGGACGACATAGCCGTAGCAGTGTCGGGAAAATATTTATCAACGCTATCGGAGAGGCTAAATCACTCTCTTGACATACTTTCACGTGAGTGCGGCTTGAATGTTAATCCTAACAAAACGGAGCTAGTGTTTTTTACAAGGAAGTACAAAGTTCCTTGTTTTGAGCTACCCAAATTAAATGGGACCTCCATTGACCTGAGCCAGAGGGTCAAATACTTAGGGCTAATCCTTGACTCGAAGTTACTATGGACCTAGAATGTAGCAGAAAGAGCTCGGAAGGCTGTCAACGCACTTTACTGCTGTAACAGAGCCATAGGGGCGAATTGGAGATTACAGCATTGTACTGTTGCTGGGCTTTATACTGCTGTGGTTGAGCCAATTCTATTATTTGGGGTGGCGCTCTGGCAGCAGGCTGCTCTTAAGGCTACCTGCAAATGTCAGCTTGAAAAAGTGCGAAGGTTGGCTGTACTACTTGTAACTGGAGAGCTCCGCTCCACCCCTACTAAGACACTGTTTGTGATGCTTCATTGGCTGCCAACCAATCTACTGATTTCACAGCAAGCTAATCTAGCTGCTGTGAGACTGAATTGTATATCAGCATGGAATAGAACAGAGTTCGGTCATACCAGGATGTTGGCCGAGGCAGCTCCCACTCCAGCGGGTGCTGATTACATCGCTCAGCAATGCCTACTGGATTTGGAGTTCACAACTCGCATTCATGGTAGGGATGAATGGCATGATAGTGTCACCTTTGAAAGTGGGATTATCCATGTATACGGCAGCTCAAAGCCAAACAATAGAGTCGGGAGTGGCGTATACTCAGATGAGCTGAATCTCAAGCTGTCCCTCCGCCTATCAGACCACTGTAGTGTCTTTCAGGCGGAGGTAGCGGCTATTTTTCAAGCATTCGACTGGCTTCTGTGTAATCGAATATTTGGAGTCAATATTGGTATTTTCACAGATAGCCAAGCGGCTATTAAATCCCTTGCTGGTCCTTGTACAGGGTCTATGATTGTAGCCGAATCCCGTGCATCTCTTAGGGAGATATCGAGAGATTCGGTTGTTCAATTGATTAAGGTACCTGGGCATAGGGGTTCTCAAGGCAAATATGACGCTGATCAGCTAGCAAGACTTGAAACCTTGTCACCGGAGGTCTCTTGCTCCTTCTCAATAGTTATACCGATGACATAGGTCAAATTGGCCATAAGGCAAAAATATCTTAAGGACACTAGGAAGTCCTGGGCAGATGAATCATCCTACGTGATAGCAAGGCAGTCCTGGGTATCCATGGATGCGCATTGCACCAGGCAGCTTTTAGGCTGAACTCGAAGCGTTCTGCGTTGCACTGTGGGTGTTCTTACGGGCCACTGCCTCATAGGGCGACATGCACAGCGATTGGGCGTAAAGTTTAACGAATTCTGTCAGAGTTGTGGCTCTGAGGACGAAGAGGAATCCGTTCTCTATCTCATATGCCAGTGCCCAGCTTTGGCAAGGAGAAAATTGGCGGCATTTGGTGCACCCTTTCTCTCAAACCTGACCGTACTGTCCCTGGTCAGATTGTTTCCTGAGTTCAGTGAGTAGGAGAGAGTCACAAATTATTGTGGCATCTCAACGGGCCTTTCTTTTGCCTATGTGCGTTGGTTGTCAGGCCTCTGTAGATCGGCAGCCACTTAAAACCTACCTACTTAACTCCCCGAGTGACCTATTAGACCAAGTAGTATATGAGATTTGACTCAATAATAAATACTACCTACAAGCCCACGAAGTTCCGAGTCGGGACCCGACTAAAGAATCCTTCAAACTGGTTGTGCTGAATTACTTATCTGTAACCACGAACTTTAAAAACGCTCATGGGTGGGTAAGACAACCCTCCTCCCACAATTGTATAAGGTTTGACCAGGACAAACGTTAATTCGACTGGGCGCCTCAAACTTCCGAAGCAACAGCACGCAAAGAATATGTGGTGAGTGTAACTACTCAGTGCCGTGTACCCAGCTTACTTATTTTGTTCAGGTATTTCCTGAAGCAAAGTTAATGAGGGTAAAAGCTCACTTCTCCGTGGTAACGTCTAACCCATGGCTCAATAAGACCAATTAGCTTAGCTGTTAAGTTTCCTTGACTATTTTCACTCCAACTTGATTACCAAAGCTGATGAGTTTGTGTACGCGCACGCGTTAGTGCTTCAATTTTCTCCAAGTCTGAGTGAGAGAGCTCCCGTTCCTTGCGTTCTCAGGCTAATAGATATTTTGAGATAGCGCTTGATACAACAATCATGGCCTCTTCTCAGACCCTTCGATAGCAACAAATTATACTCCGGATACCCTTGCGCTGGACACTGGCAATTATCATCCGGAACATTTTAATTTGGAGTGCATCTAACTAAATTTTGGCCTAATATAACATAAGGGAACTGGTCGCTACCAACATAAAGCTGCATAACCAAGATTGGCAATTAGCCTACACAGCAAAGTGAAAACTACTATAGCTCTATCACATGCCTTGCGAATATGATGCCAAAAAGTCAGATTGGTGTTCAAGTTCAATTACAGACAATTACAAAACTGTCATGGGCATGGCAGTTCATCAGCAGGACGATCTCAAGCTTTGAAACTGCCAGCTTAAAACCGTGATCGATCATTTACCACTCCACTCTCCTCATGGTTAAGTGTACGTTCAATGAAGTCGGCAGATCTGGCAGTGATTATTGCTGCTACGTAATTAGTGTACACATTCGCAGTCATTTATAGGCGCAGTAGATTATCGTATATGGTGTTCTAGAGGTCAAATCCTAAAATCATCAAATGAGTTCCGTCTAAAGTGGCAGGTCTTCTTCTCTCTCTCTCTCTCTCTCTCTCTCTCTCTACTCGATGTTATAGAGCAACCTCTGAAGAGAGAGATATAAGGAAATGAAAATGGCAGTGAGAAGTGAAGCAATTTGCCTAGGCAAATTATTAGTAGTAGTAAGCGAATTTGACATTCACTTACTGTGCCGAACAGAAAGATAGAGTGAGATAGATGGAGAAAAATAGTTGGCCATGTGCACGCGAATTTGACAATTACTTACTCAGCAACAACAAAAGCTCAGGTATCGGGGAAACCAAGGGGAATATCTGAGGTAGCAATTCTCTCGATTTGTTCTATTTATAGATTTTACGTTTGTAGTAAAAATGCTTCACTAAATTTCGTATATGTATACGCTTGTTTCATTTCCTTATATCTCTATGTTCTAAGAGAGCAACCATTGGACCCTGAGGTAGTTTTGCATCATGAATAGAAAGTGAGTAGGAATACGCAACCTCTGCTCAAGGGCACGAAAGATGTCTGTCTACCTCGATGGGTTCCCATCAGGAAAACTGGTCTGGCGCAATGACATGCCTCCTCTGCTCTCAGTACTTCCGCAACAGCCTCTAAAATGGCATCGATTATTAAGTGCCCTTCCAAAAGCCGTGCTTCCTGTCAGAAAGATCGCCAGTTGATCTGACAGCTGACAAAAGCCACAAGTTGAATGACCGCGTAAGCTTCCCTATAGTGTACAGGATGCACATTGGATGGTATGCTAAAGTGTTGCCCAGGCTTTCTTTCCCCTTGTCTCTTCACAGTTAGGATCAAAGATATCAATTAGTCAATGAATGTGAGCCAATAAATTGTGTCAATCATTTTTAGATTCAAACACTATGTATGTTTGAAACAGAGCTACATTTGAGAATTAAACAAAGAACATAATAAATAAATGAATATAATGGAAGGAACGATTGACAAACATAAATACAACTTTAATATACAAAATTTAAATAAAGTTATCGGTACAACTAGATTCGATGGTCCCAAATTTCATCACCAGAGAGTGAATCCTTCGTAAAATCGGAGGAGAACACCCAAAAACACCATCACATGAGAAGCCAACATATCGAAGAAAAGTGCATGAACGAACAAAAAGTCAACCGTCCCCCCCAAACATTTTCTTCACAACTACTTGCCGTTAACAGCTAATACATTGGAATTTCCTATCCAGTAATCAATGAAAATCGTATATGAGTAAAACTGCATTTTTCGAAATCTTAAGCGATAATTTAACCGTTTCTTCGTAAATGCAGTAGTGGCATCTACATTCAGGGACCGAAAGACTCAAGCTAGACGGATGAATTATAATCGGAACCTACTTCATACCATTCGCAGACATCAAACACTTTGAGAGCTCCTGTATATTCAGCGCCGGGGCTGCGAACGAGTGACTTTTCATCACAGGAGGTTTCAGCCTGTTTGTTTTCAATCAAATTTGTATAGTTTGTGATACCCCCGGACAGCAAAATATGTGGTAGCTGTAAGCTGCGTATAAGATACACTATAAACGACATTTGTTCAACGTCCGAATCATAATGGCACCGCGTAAGTAATGATTTCATTTACTTTCTTTGCATCCCCCACTTACAAGGATAATAGATCATGTTGCCCGAGTATTATACCCCCTCAATGAAGCCTTTTTTCATATGCTTGCATGATGTTTATAGTTTCCAGCTAAATTCGCATCCAGTAATAAGTTTATTTTATTCCAGCAAATAAAACGAAATTTCGTCCTTCGAAAATTACAACGCAAACGCTCTTGGATTTCGATTTGGAAGAAAGTTCGTCGGATAGTGATTTCCGAATTGAAGACCACGATCAAGAATCAGATGACGACTTCTCCGATAATTCGAATGCGGTTGATAGTGGAAAAGATGACGACGATGATGATGATGATTCGGACTCAGGTGATAGTAGTGGCGGCTTTTCAAACTTTAAGGCCAGTTTAACCGATAAAACCTCGGATGCGAAAAAAGGGAGTAGTGTGGATATCAAAAGTGCTTTGGAGGCAGCGAAGAAAATCAATTTGAAGGACAAGGTAAAGTGGAATAGTGTATTTTTCGATGATAATATCCTCGCACATCATATTTTGTTTTCGATATTAGATATTACTATACCTGTTTTTCTCATGACCTGCATTATTTAACTAAGGCTGCTAGATATTCTATTTTAGTGATTCCCAACCTGCCGAAAAACTGCTTTTTGGCCGTTATGTGCATGTTTTGTTAGTAAACAAAAATAAATTTGTAGATTTCTCCAATTCTTACCACCTTGCGTATGTTGACTTTAGGAATGCTGCAATGGTACCAGGACGCGACTTTTTTCAGAGAAAAAAGAGTTTCCAAAATGTAACTTATTTAGAACAGTAACATTGAAAACAAGAACCCTGCCACAGTTGTTGTAGTCACTGCTACTATCCTAACCAGCTTTCGATAAAAAGCGCGGCTAGTATTCTGGGTGAAACTTAAGTTTATGAGAGTGAATCAACTTTCTACAACTTATCAAGTGTTTTCTGCAGTGTTTAAATTTCATTTTATTAAATTAAAAAAATTAATTATTCTTATACAGAACTCGTTTAAATGATGCTGTAGATAAATGAAAATCTAGTATATAGCAAGCTTCGTTAAAGAATCTACTTATTGCACTAGCTGGTTCATTGCAACCATAATTGGTTCGATGTTGAGGGATCGACAAAAAGTGCACCCGCCTGACACGTTTGTTATTAGTATTAAAATTAAGTTGGCTTAATAAGTAGGTTAAGTCAATAGTGTCTTCCAAAATTTTCGCGGCAAATAAGAATTTGGAATTTTGACGTCGACAGTTCAAGGTATCCATTTGTAAAAGATTTAAGCGGTCTTCATAAGGAGGTAGATGTAAAGGGTCATACAACGGAAGACCGTGGAGGCAGAAACGTAAGAACTTCTTTTGAATGGACTCAATTTGGTCAATGTAAACTTTTTGATACGGCGCTCATACAATACTTGCATATTCGACAACAGGTCCGACTAAGCTACAAAAGAGGGTCTTAGTTAGAAAAGGTCGTCGAATACCTCGAACGTCTTCTGACAAAACCTAAGGCGTTACTAGCTTTCACTACGATTGAGTCGATGTGATCGTCAAATGTGAAGGTTTGACTCGGCAGTACTCCTAAATCGAGTACTTTCGCTGATCTATTCAAAGGTGCACTCAAAAGTGAGTATTCATAAATTATAGGATTATTTTTGCGTGTGTAAGATATAACCGTACACTTGTCAGGAGTAACAAAAAGATTATTATCGGAACACCAACTGGTAAATCTGTTTAGATCCTGCTGCAAAGCATTGCAATCGTTAAGGTTTCTCACAACTTTGATAATTTTAGCGTCATTGGCATAAAGCAGAACAGAAGATGGCTGCAAAATAGAACCTAATAAGGCGAACAATAAAGGGCTAGATGACTACCTTGTGGAAAGCGAGACGTGTTTTTAATTTCAGATGACAAGGCACTGCGAAAGGATACACGCTGGGTTAAATTCGTCAAGTAAGAGCTAATCCAATTTAAAAACAAGCTAGGAAATTTAAAGGAATGAAGCTTGTCAAAGGCTTTCGTCAAGTCTGTATAAGCACAATCAGTTTGGAAGCCAGCTTCAATTGAGTTGGTTACATAGTGAGAAAATTCAAGCAGGTTAGTTGTGGTTGAACGACCTTTCGTAAAACCGTGCTGATACGGAGCCATAATGGATTGGGAATGAAAGGCTACAATATCCGTGACTATGGCTTCCTAAAGTTTAACGACGCAGGGATGTTTCGTAATAGGTCGATAGTTGCAAGCGTCATTACGACTTCCTTTCTTGAATATAAGAGTGACGGTGGAGTATTTCCACAAATGGGGAAAGATACCTGCTTTTGAGGGGAAAATTTTACCACCAAAGGGCGAGTAGTTGGTAGCAGGGGTAAAAAATTGAAGAAAAACACTAAAATATACAAAAAATAAACAAGAAAACACACTTAAGAAAAACAAACAAGCAAACAAAATCCCCACCCAAAGTAAACACACAAACATACTAGCCAGACATCTATCGGCAAAATCGTCTAACGTCTATATGCATCAAGTCGAGTTAACCATTAATTTTTTTATTGAAATGTGCTGAAAGTGTATCGGGATTCCCTTCCTATCCTATTTCCTTTCGGGGGATGATGATAGTCTAATTGCTTGTTTTTTGACTAAGCGGCTTACAGCTGCTAGGAAGAAGAGGCTCTGCAATGAAACTGACCCCATTGTTGTTGTTGTTGTAAACACCCAAACACGAAATCAAAAAATGAAAACATGAAATCAATTATATTTAAATATGTATGTATTTGAGGGCGACGCATCCTTTCTCTTCCTTTTCTCCAAATTTATTCAAACGTTTTGTCTGACACATAAAACGAAAAAGATGTACTTAGCTTCTACTATCCATCCAAACTGTCTGGGGAATAATTAGATATAGTATACGTCAATTGAATTTATTATTTCATTGTTGAAAATGTTTCGAAACATTTTCTCATTTTCAGCTTCCGGCCAATCCAATATGCTGTGCTTGCTTAGGCGATCGTAGCGATGATACAAATGAAATTGTCGAATGTGATGGCTGTGGAGTTTCGGTACACGAAGGCTGCTATGGCGTCAGCGAATCGACAAGTGTTTCAAGTACAATTTCTTCATGTTCCACGGAACCGTGGTTTTGTGAAGCCTGCAAAGCTGGTTGTCTGGAGCCAACATGTGAGCTTTGCCCAAACACGGGTGGCATTTTCAAGGAAACCGACGTTGGCCGATGGGTACATTTAATTTGTGCACTCTATGTTCCGGGCGTAGCATTCGGCGAAGTGGATCAATTAACATCGGTTACACTCTTCGAAATGCCGTACAGTAAATGGGGAGCGAAAACATGTAGCCTGTGCGAAGATGCGAAATTTGCGAGGACTGGAGTTTGTATTGGATGCGATGCAGGGATGTGTAAAACGTATTTTCATGTTACATGGTAGGTTGAAATGAATGATAATGAGCTGGATGTAGTTATAATTTTATTTATGTCACAGTGCGCAAGCGGCTGGGTTTCTTGCTGAAGCTCATTCCGATGAAGCCGATCATGCAGATCCATTCTACGCACATTGCAAGGCCCATTCGGATAAGACGATGATAAAACACAGGAAACGAAACTTTAACACACTTAGGTTGCACATGGAGCAGAAAAAACTCGAACGCGTTCTGAACAAAGACGAGAAACCTTCTGCCGAACAACTGCGTATACAGAGGAAACTTGCAAAACATCAGAGTAAATTCAGATCGAATAAAACAACGAAGACAGAGCCATGGGGTAAAAATATCAATTAGCTTTTTTTACGGACATAAGACTAAAAATTCCTTTCTATGCAGTTCCTACTCAGAAAATGCCTCGCTTGTTAACAACCAGCGCGACAGCGTGTAAGCGTTTAATAATAAAAGCCGAATTAATGGGCATAGACACAGCAGCACTGGAGTTCCAAGAAGCACAGGTAAAAGAAGTCAATGCTTCTGATAGATCGACCATGTAAATTACTAATATTTCAGATGGCCGCTCTAGCAGATGTTCGAAAGAAGTGGCACATTCCTCCAGCATTCAGTGTTGAGTTTATCGGCTACTATCTTGACCGAATATCCAGACTGAAGAACTTGAAAACCAATTTAGAGCGCAATGCTGAAACAAACAAAAAGTTACTGGATGAACAGCAGGCCTTGCGTGATGAATATGATAATGTAATGAAACGAAATTTTTCAATTGGTTGTGAAAGAAGTTAAAAAAGTATTCCTTATTATTTCAGGCAATGAAGCAGAACAATGAAACAGCTGCAAAGCATACCGCTCTCAAAGATCAAATAACAGAGCTTCACGCGCACATAGTATCACTTTGCTCTACAAAAGTACTGCCTGAAGTGTCGAACATCGGGCAGCCCACTCCCGTGCACAGTCCTCAACCTAGCGCACCGTCAGCACGCCCAATGTCGGTACCCACAGCCGCAGCCTTAAAGATGGGTGTCGGATTTCCACTCACAAATCTACCGGGCACAAAAGATGACACCGGGCGAATTTTGAGCACTCAGCGCTCCGGGACCGATGAGCTTGTTCATGAATGTGGCATTTGCAAACGGTGCCATGATCAGCATATGCTGGCCAAATGTGATACCTGTCACTTCTACTATCATCTAGGCTGTTTGAATCCGCCACTGACGCGACATCCGAAGAAGTCAAAACTATATGGATGGCAATGTTCGGAATGTGATAAATCAGACGATTCTGATGCGGTTGTGACTTTGCCGAAAGGCCCGAGAAAATCTCGAACAAGATTCAGTAAGGACGGAACTATCGTGCCGGTGGACCCAAATCTATCTGCTAGCAGTACGGACGGCGCTTGCTCCTTCAAAAGTAATGAACCCCCCAAACGAAAATCGATCGAAAAACCACCGTTGAAGCAAGTTCTACCAGTAAACGGTACCGTTGAAAACAGTTCATCCACCAAAACGACAAATGAGAGTTCTGAATCGAAACTAATATCAACAAAGCAAACCAAGCACCCAAAGGTTACTGATGAAAATCCTTCGAGCAAATCTGATCTTTTGATTTCCGCTAAAGACCTTATCAGAGAAAAGGTGAGAGTAGAAGTCAGTCGAATAAAATCGCCACAAACTGTCGGAGTACAATCCCCAACCGGAGCACGAATTCAATCTCCAAAGCCCGCAAAGGTGCAGTCTCCCAATCCTGCTAGGATTCAGTCTCCAAGGCGAATAGGCTCTCCAATGAAATCACAATTGGAAAAGGATCTACTTCTTATAGAAGAGAACGAATCGAAAAAAGATTTCAAACTGAAAAATAAAAAGTTAAAAAAGGAAAAAGATGGTTGTAGCCAAAATTGCAAGGAAAATACGACAGAGGGCGCTGAAACATCGAATTTGAATGTTGATGAAGCTATGAGCGAAGGTTACAACGAAACTAAAAGTATAAATGAAACAGGTGATGCCGCACAAATTCACAAACTGAATAGAAAGCGTCGTAAGGAGAAACATAGGAACAAGTACGCGTCCGATAATGAGCAGTCTCCGGTGAAAGAACACAAACGCAAACGGAAGAAGAAGTCCTATGACATTGAGAACCCGAATGATTCGATCCCTAAGATTAAAATTAAGGTAGATAAATGATAATTGCATATATTTTAGTACCAATCAATTTAATATTTACAGTTCAAAACATTACCACTCCCGGGTGAAATCGCACCTGAACCACAATGCTTCTACGTTTCAGCTGATATGGTTCGGCCGCAGGATACATCGCGGCCGACATCAGTTGAGACCGTTGATGACTCAACAATGAATGCCGTAAGTTTTTTAAAGCAATAACTAATTTTTTTCAAAACACCGGCAATTAATTTTCAGGACGATTTGAAACATATTTCGCCTACTAATGATAAGCGAGCATCCGCGGTAAAGAAGACGCCAGTTGTCGTAGACCTGTCTGGCCAAGGTGAATTGGTTAAAACGAATACACCAATGAACAAAGTCGGCCGGATCGCTAGTCCGCGAAAACCGAGTAAACGTAGCTCGATTGGTAGCGGTGGATCCAGTGTCGATGGGAAAAATACCACCTCTACCAGCAGTATGATATGTGACGTTTGCAGTACTGAGGGTACACCTCAGAATCTAGTAAAGTAAGTTCTCTTAGTTCGATTTTGTTAAAATATGTAGTCTCATTGTCATGCGATTTAAAAGATATATGGGTATAAAATTAATTTGCTCGTGATAGGAAAATATTTATAAACTAGTGCAATTAGTGTTATTACATATTACTAATCAAATAAACGATTTCTCACTACAGGTGCGACGAATGTTTGAAAAATTATCACTTTACTTGCCTTGACCCGCCGCTTAAGAAAACTCCAAAAAGACGTGGATATTCGTGGCATTGTGCCGATTGCGATCCGACTGTAAGTATCATCGTACGCTTTATCCACTTATATAACAAGCATTTAACTTTCATTATCTTTTCCATAGGATATCGAAACATCAGATATTAAGTAATTACTTTTAATTACATTAAAAACAAAAACTTGCAAGTTTATGTAAAATTAAGTTTGTAAATATGACGAAATTTCATTGAATTTCCATTTTTATGAATGAAAATATTTCAGTTGTAATTTTATTCTATATCTCATAGAAGTTAGGAGTAAATTATTTATTTTATATGAAAGTAAGATATTCAGTGGATCGACTAATTATAAAAAGGAGTTGTTTTTTTTGTAAAGAATGAAATAGATATCAGATTAAATAAGTACTCAATAAAAGTCGATTTTGTAAGAAAAGCTATTGTGTTGTTAATTAGTAGCAGTCATAGACTACGTCGTGTCTGTCACAAGGTTGTATGAAACAAGGGTTTTGTGGGTACAGAGACAGCAAAATACAGTCGAACTTTGTTATAACGGCCATGGGTTGTAGCCATAGCAAACATGTTTATGTCAAACCCTCGAGCTACAGCGAACATTATTGAACTGCAAACTCGGATGTAACAAACGGTCGAGTAAAAATCGATTTGATTTTGGCTTCCACTAAAGCTGTGTTAGCTAGCACAAGATATGTGTGGTATTTTATGTTAATCTTTCACACTGCGTACAGTCGTGTTTTTAGTGATAAAATACTCAAGCAGTTCACGGAAATTTTTAATGATGAAAAAACCAAATGACTCACTTCAAAGCGTACCTATTTTAGAACACATTCTTCAGGGGAAGGCTAGTCAATTGGTTGCATTAGCGGGTGAGAAATGTACATCCAATTTGACCTGTACTAGAGGTTGGTTCGGTTGATTGAAAAAGCGGTACAATATTAACTGTGAAAAATATCAAGGCAAGCAGCATGTGTTAGAAAGTAGCAACACAAGATTGGTTAAAAACCACGTGACCAGGTACAATTTAAGGTTTTAGAGTTCAAAGTTGGGTAATCGGAGGCTCGTCTATAGCTTTACGAAATTGTTACTTGGACTGTGACATTTTGAATAGGAATGGAGCTAGGATATTCTTTAAGTCAACACCAGACCAAACTTTAAATTTCAAGATGAAAAATGTTCAGGAAGGAAGTTTTCGAAGAATCACATAACAGTTGGGGGTTGTGCGAACATGAAAGGTTCCGAAAAGCTGCAGTAATAAGTAAATCGAAAACGCTCCGATGATTTAGGAACTGTTTGATGCTTCTAGCACAGTAGAAAGTGAACATTTGCACATCGATGACTCTAGGTGTCTTCTCAAATTATTTGCAAGCAGGGAATAACGGGTTGGTTAGAAAGAAGAACATTTTACTTATGCTGCCCCAACATAAAGGAGTTTAATTCTTTTTTTACTTCCGAATGAAACAGCAGCTGCGCTCCAGTGCCGATGGACCAAGATAACATTCTTTACGCTTCAATATTGGAGTCATAAAATGTCTTAAAGTTCAACTATCCAAAGCAACTACTTCTTAAGTTTACTGATGCGTCTGACAGTAACAAATAACTAAAAACTATCTTTACTTAAGGCTCCTTTGATGCTGGATGTAGCTTGGAGAAAAGTTTCTGCAAAAACCATAAAATATATTGTTTAGGCAGAAACTAAATATGCTGGGTTTAACGTTAATGAATGTTTGCCTAGCGATGCTTATGTTCCACTTGCGGAGTATACATGGTGACAACGCAATATGGAAGATAATGAAGATTTGATCAAGTGCACAACATAATTGAAGGAGTTAAAAGCAAAACCGTCCAAGTGCATTGTTCTGACAAATCGACCTTAGTGCTGTTTCGGCGGCCCAAAGTCGCCTTCTGTCCAGAATAATGAAAACATTGTTATCCAGAATAATGAAAACATTCTGAACAGATAAAATGCATTCTAAAATCTTGTAGTTGATGGGAATTTTCAAAACTAACGAAAGTTTAGATGTCATTATCTCACAATATTGATTTAGCCACTTGGGCTGTTTTGCTTCTAACCCCTTCAATTCCAACATTTCGATTTAAGGGATACCGACATGTTGATGATGTCCTTAAGACCGCAGAATAACCAGCTGGTGGGGAAATTGTAAAATCCGTCCTAAAAAAAATCAGCGCCACGCAAGTTAACTACGAGAGGAAAAGCCGTTAGATACAGATGAAAGAAATGTAGCCAATCATTATCCTGCACGCTCAACTCCAGAAAAAGATATTCCGGCTTTAGATATGTGCTCCAAATATATCCAGCTAAAGCAATCAGTAAATAAAAACGCTTTGGAAAGTTTAGCCTCACTACATTTTACCATTTCTACAGGGCTCCTAAATTAATGTATTTGAACAAACTCTTCAAATGAGGCTCCCAAAAAATGCCAACTTTAAAAATCAGCACCCAAATTTTATTCTTGTCTCTTAAAAAATGTCCATTCATTCCGTAGCATCTCCGACGGCTTGGGTGACCTTAACACCACAAACTTGGTGGACACAGCTTTCCTTTATATTCCTGAAGATTGTGAATTGAAACTAGAGACCGAGTGAGTAATTTTGACGAAATTAAATACCTCATAACAACGTTAAAGGTAAAAAAATCTCCGAGTAAGGACAAATTATATCCCTTAATGATCAAGGGCTTATCTGTGAAAGGCATGGAATTGATACAGATCATATTCAACCAGTGCATGGCAAGTGGCAATTTTCCCGACTCATGGAATCCGCATCCTAAAGTATGGCACAATAGCTTAATCTACAAGCTTATTACAAGCAAAAAATCTTGGTACCTTGTGCACATAATCCGTTCGTAAATGTTAAATCGAACTTTTAGAGTCAAAGAAAAAAAGAACTCCCGCAATAAGAGCTTATCAACGCGAGTGCTCCTCAAGGTTTATGTCTCAGTGTCACAAATATACCTTTAGTCCTATCACATTGCTGTATTTGCCGATGACACGTCTACTTACGCTACTGGTAGCTGTCCCGTTCAAATTATAAACACCCTTACCACCCAATCAAACGAAATCCATAGATTTGAGAGAATAGAGAAGTCTACAATAAATCGTGGAACACGCATTCAAAATCAGTGGTATCAAGCCTTTACATGTACATACTCATCAACGATCAAGAGCACAAATTTATGTCGCATCATGAACCCTCTGAAAACTATCTTATAACGGCAATTGTCAATACCACCTTACTTTAAGATTAGCTTCAGTTCGATGTAAGTTTGATTCATATTAATATTAATTGCGGATTATTAAATTGTGCTAATTTATACTCCGACCACGATTTAGCTCAAATATAAACAGCTAAGTCTACGTTAATTACCAGATGAAAAATAGTGAAGAGAACAGAAAAGACACGAGTCTGAACTCAATATAGTACAAACAAGTGCTCCATAAATTTAAATATTGTTAATATTAATGAAGGATTTGAATCTGAAAAGATGCATTGTTCTTATGCTTTTGATACAAAAATGATAGAAAACAATTCAAAAGCGAACCTGTTAATCGAAATTGTTTGATCGATGGATTGATATGCATGGCCTGAAATAAGTTCGATTTTCTAAAATTTGTTATAAAAAATTGACGAATAAAATCTACGCACTCAAAATATATACCAAAGTCATTGTTATCCTTTAAAACTTCTATATGTTTTAAGTTATTTTGAATTGACTCTTTTCCTCAACAAAGTTAGACATTAGATTATTTTTTAATGCTTTGCTTTGTATATATACTGTAGTTAGCTTAATATTCAAGCAAGCTAAAAGATGCAACAAAGATATGCCATAAATTACTACCACCATAATTTTGAAACTCCTTACTTGTATACTGAACTGTGATCTCAACAAAATCTTACATGTCAATTTTTTTAACACTTTCAATGCAAACTGCGAAGAATATAAAATCGATTTTAAAATTAATTTCTTTAGACATATATTTCATCAGTATAAAAGCCAAAATAAAATATATATTTGATGATGCAAATTCATATTCAACTATCATCTTCCATATCGACATCATCCAGCACAAGGTCTTCTAACATTTCTTCCAATGTTATTCGTGGAACACTACTATCCTCCACCTCATCGACTGTCACAGCAATCTGTTTGCTGGGATCCTTGTAAATATTTATATTTTGCCTCAATTCAGGATCCTCTTCTAGGTCCTCTAAGAACTCGGTGTAATCACTGTAAAAAAAAATCAATTCACTTAAAATCATATCAAAAAGACGTACAAAACTTTCATACTTATTCTTTCTATCGAAATCCAAATCATCACCCATTGTCTTCAATTTCCAGTTCCGCATGTTCATACGATCCATTTTGTCACCATAGAATTTCTTGACAATAATCACATCTGGAATTCGTTCGCGATTAAGCTTATCGAAGTCTGCATTATTGATGTTCGCATCTTCCAAATTAAAGCCCAAAACAGAATCACCGGGTTTGAGAAGATGACCCAGATGTGTTTTCGTATGTATTGTGCTGTCGTTAATCCCGAGCTCTGAGGCTTTAACTAACCAGACATCGCAGAGAACATGTTTATTTGAAATTTTTCCTTGGCCAGGAAATAGTTTTCGATCTTTATCGAAGATTACTTCTATATCCATTACGATGAATTCGACTAACTGCTTCGGATTACAGATAGCGTCAAAAGGTTGACGGAAGTAAACTGTGCTCGTCACTTCAGCAACTGCAAAGAAATTGGTTAAGTTGTGGTAAAATGTTTAAACTGGAGTTGAAACAGAAACTTACTCTGAGCAGTCATGGGATCAATTAAATGAATAGTATTCGCTACACGCTGCACCAGACACAACGGCGATATACTGCCTAGTTGCTGTTGTAGCTTTTTGCTCAGACACACGAGACTGTCCTTCGAAACAGGCACGATATCAACGCAGAACGTGTACTTGTAGTTGTATGAATTACTGTGAATATCGTGTGATATCAGACGCTTTGAGTTTGTTACTTTCACCGGCAAAACGGTTTGCAGAAAGTCCGTCATCCTCCTGGCGTGATTTTCGGTGGAATAGTAGAAATCCAACCCACCGTGAATCGGTTTGATGCCCAGCGTGTTTTCATGAGCTTTATGCTTCAAAATCAACTGTTCTAAATAATAGAATGTTTTCTTGTTTTCTGCACGCTGTCGTACTTGAATCAAGCAACGCCAAAAGTCCTTCGCTTCAGTACGATGGCAATCATCGCACATCTGATTATTCACAATAAATTCGACGATGAAGATTTGTTGCAGAATAGTCCCTCCCAGAACTTCTCCATGGACCGTTAATTTTACTTTGATACGTCTCGAATGCGGTTCCGTCCACACGAATCCTGCATCTATCAGTTTTACATCTTTCAAGCCTTTCAAGCGCTTCAGGCATAGAGCCAGTAAGTCTCGCGATTCAAGAGAACAATGGATCCATTCGGATGGCGGTTGCAAGTAACGTTCACAGTTCCGACAGAAATATAAAACTGCTTGTTTCGGGATTCCTTCAGTGATGTCAACATGGTTCCTCAAGCAAGCAACGCACATATTAGCTGGATTTGGCTCAATCAGAACTCCACACTCGCAGCATAATCTGAAATTAGTTTTGAGTAAGTATTATTTGGAAGAGCAGTAAATCATGTGCCTGCGCACTTGTACTTTTTAACCCTTTTCGACAAGATATTTGATTTAAAATAAATTGAAGTTGTAAGAAACTTCATTACATTATCAATGTGTACGAGAGTCAAATGATAATTAATAAGCTAGATAAGCTTTTATAGCCAATTTGTGAAATTAAGAAGGCTTGGAATGTATCTCTCAACGAGACCTGAACTGAAGGTAATTATCTGAGACGATGGTTTCGGGTACTAAAGGAAAAATATGTTTTCGAAATATTTCTACCACGGCCTTACCAGTGATTTTCCGCAAAGGTTCGATAAAGGGGAAGCGTGAAATATGATTCAATACTATCAGGATACCAATGTTCCCAGACCATGACCTAGGGTATGGTTCAATGATGCCCACATACAAGCCTTGGAATACACACTCAGGAACGGACTGTGGAGCCGTTGGTTGACGCATCGGAAGCGAGGCTTGCTTTTGTCGTTTTGCAGACGTGGCACGATCCGACGTCGAGAGGAATTATCTTCCCTGGAAGAGAGCTTCTCTTGGGCTGGAGGCCGCAGATGGCACATAACACCAAACTGTCGGCCATGTGTCAACTGGCATCTTTTTTTGGAGGCTCATTAAGACGTTGTCACTATGGGCCTTTTCGAATTGGCGTCTTCGCTTTCCTCTTCAACTTGTTATAACAGAATATGATGTCAGACCAAGTCGAGCTTGTCCGAATTCAGTTATCTACGCCATTCGACTAAGCTTGCCTTAAGTATGGCTCATAAATTAACAAGACCTTGTTGGCTTGATTGGCTAGTGTACCACCTAACCCGATGGACCTTGAAACTTTAAAGATTTCGTTTTAACATCAACCATCGAAATGGAAGCCAGATCGTAGAGACCGACTTCTGAACAATCTTGTTCTCTGAGAAAGCACTGGTGCCAGCAGAAACCGAGGGAACCCCTATGAATCTAGACTTGAACTAGCCACACTTCAACAGTGAAGCTTGAGTAAATTCAGGAGCAACAACAGCAACTCCCAGATTTTAGATGGTTTCGTTTACAGGCGAACGTGTACGCGATGGGAGACAGAATGTTGAACCAACTGTATTGGAAACTTTGGGTGCCGTCCGAGATAACAGAACACCCAATGAAGAGCATCCACGATCCTCCTTTGTACGCTCATAGAGGTGTGGTCTCTCAGTCACCTGCGACAGTTGTTCTACTGGTCCAAGAGGGCGTCATAAGTGAAGAGTTACGTCGCATGAAAGGGTGATCCGCTACGATGGACTAAGGGCCCTCACGTCCATTTTGAGAGTTAACTAATTATTTGTTTTGCCCTGGTTGATGGTCAAATCAAATCACTTGGCATGCTTCTAACTGAACTTGGATTTGGTTGAGAGGAATCTGCCAAGCTGCCCAAACTCAAAATTCGCTACATTTTAAACCTAGTTCAGTCATGATTTATTATTTTTAACAGTTTTTTAATGCAGTGCATCTATCTGTGAATGCAACATAACAAAATCTCAAGGTGAATAAGCCGCCACGAATATAAAAAATGCAATTATGGTTTTGAATACGCTCATTGGCTCCCGCTTTGTAATTTATTTCTATTTATATCAATGTTTTACTAAAATATTTTATTGAATGAAAATAAATCGGTGCTAGTACGCGTTGAAAACCCGCAAACAGCTCCATTTCATTTTAATAATTGCTACGATAGTTGAATCAATTCGATTTGAACAATTTTAATTCGACTTCCGGCAGAATTTTAGACCACTGAATTATCCGAACGGATGATCTGACTAAATGAGAGCTCAAAACTACAGCACCACGCACATTGGTGTTCTATTACATAATTTTATTTTGTTTTAGCTGACGTTCATTAATACATATTTAGTAACATTTTTTCTTGTCAAAAGCACCATTTTATTTTTGTTTCGTTTAAACAGTTATAATTGCATTCAAACGAATCTAATTCAGATAATAACAGCATGTGATTATGCACGCCTAACTTGAAAAGTGTGTGCATTTATTGCTTTGAACTGTTATTTTTCATTTATTGCATTGTTTACTTTTATAAACAAAATCACATCGCCTTTGAACATATCAAACCTCATACGAAAATCTCACATGTAACAAAGCAATAAGTAATTACATCACATCACTTATCAGCAGATATAACAGAAAGAGAAAGTGTTTACGAATGTAACTATTCAAAATAATTGCATTTTAATGGTTTTGGTTATCAGTCGTTATCTTCTCTGCATAAGAAAAAAAAACAGTTTTAAATATATTTTAAAATAACCCCTAAATACTGGTTTTTGAGTCAGCGGTGATTATTTTCTAAGTAATTTCATTCTTGTTACATGCATTCTTTTCTAATAATTTAATAATCGGCCAGAAAAAGCCGAAATTAATCCAAAAATCAATTAATTGCAAAAATAAAACTACATCACTTATCTAAATGACGCTTGAATTTTCTATGTCATTTCCCGCCATCACATTTCACTTACCTCCACCAGAGGCCTCTCACTACTCTACAGAGCACCATCCCAAAGCTGACATTACCAAGCGTACTTGTCAAACAACTGTCAACGCTTCCTAGGTTTAGTTCCCTAATTAAATTAATATTTAAATATTTCGAATTAGCTAAAATAAAACAAGTCATATCTGTAACATGGCCACATACAACAATCGTCACTGGCTGCTCTGTCACATTCGGAATTCGTGCATTTCCACCGACGACACGGGAATGTGTGAGGCGGTAATGCTTAGCGATGACTTAGCTAAGCACTTCCTGAAGCGTGGTCAGGAGAAAAAAGTGGAAGAGTCAGGAGACATCGGCCCTTGTCGTGGAGACGATGCTGCGAAATTCGCTTGTTATCCGGGCGTTGATCAGAGCGACGACGAAGATATGGATCCGGCGTCGCAGTCGTTCGATATACAAATGTATCCGGAAATTGGGTCACATCGATATCGCTCAAATACGGCCCAGAAGCTGGAGAAAATGAATCAGGCACGACGAAAAGCGGCTCGAATCCGAAGTATTAAGGTGGAAGACTCAATCGCACCAGAGGCTAACAACGTGGATATTTTCGAACGGAAAGATTTGAAAGTCCCGAAACAGATTGAAGAGGAGACTGGAAAAGATCCGCCAATGAGTCGATTGTCTGAGCAACTAACTATATGGCCTAAACAACCGCAAAACAAATTCTTGCAATATGCCCGTTTCGATGGTACTTCGCAGACCGGAATAGCCACGAAGTACCTTAATATCTTCCTTACAATGCTTCCAGAAAATCTGCGAAACTACCCCATGAAGATATGTGTCGCTGCGAACGCGAAGATCGAAGAAGTTATAGGTTACATTTGTTACAAGTGCACTATCCAGTACCCTGATATTCAACTGCAGTCGGCGCGTAACTACGGCCTGTACTTGACTGAGGAAGATGGTGAGATCGACATGGACTTGCCACCGCTGGATCTTCTTGAGCCGTGCTCCAAATTCGGATTTACACATTTGGCCTTAACCGTCCGTAAGCCTCTCGCGCAGGTCGTGGTAGACTACCAATCACTTTCGATGACGTCCGAAGTAGAAACCATCAGGGATGCCGTTGTCGCCGCTTTCCACGGCATTTCGAATAGTCATTCGGACGGAGACATGGCTCGGATGCTGGGGCACAACTCGAAGATCGAGGCTCCCCTCTACAAAACCTACAATCTCAACCTAATACAGGGCCCATTCAGAACGAAAGTACAGCTGGGGATATCTGGCGAACGAATCGAAATCGATCCGGTGCGTGTACAGAACTCGCGCTTTTTTAAATTCCATCCAGTGAATTTCAACATCGAATCAGTGGCGTACTGTGAAACATTCGCAAAGACCAATTTAAAATCTCAGATACGTCTGTGGTACGTTGTGAATCCGCATAGCAGAAACTTCTCCGACACGATGCCAAGTTCCAGTCAAAACTTCCTTTCATCGAACGCCTCATCTGCCAGCCCGCTGCATTTAAATCTCACGCCATCACCAGATAATTTCAAAAACTACATATTCGAAACCGATCCGACTACTGCCAATGAAATCAACTCGAAAATCAATTTCCTACTCGAAGTACGATCGAGTGCAATACGACGTGAATTTCTTTTCATCAAAGAGAAGAAACGCGAACGAAATCTGACCAAGAAAGTTTTCGGCAAATGACGAGCACGAGCGTATTGTTTGTATTTTATTTTTCCGTGATTTTCAATGATTGAATCGATATTCTCAAATATGATTTTTAGTTTCTTTTGTAAGAACCGTTATCGCCAGTTCCAATGGAACCATCTAATTAGAAATGAAATAGAACCTAGTAAAATACATAACAATTATATGAATAGAATTGCCGCCTCGCTACGAACATAATAAATACTTATAAAATAAACTCACTCATACATAAGTTGAATATTACGAAAAAATAAACACGAAAACTCGATTCGAAAATAATATACATAGTAACTTTTTGTCATTCATTTAAATATATTATATACATTCATACTTATTAAATGTAACGTCATTGACTGTGTGGTCTCACTCCCGAAAAATAAGCTTTTTAATTATTGCTAAATAAATTTAAGTTTAAGACTATTACAAGAGTTTTACTCAAATGAAGTGATTTTTAGTTGACATTGAGAAGCCAAATTAAAGGTATGTTTGAATATTTATGATTAGAAAATACAACCTGGGAGCTATATTGCGAAGGGGGTTATTTACATTTGTTGAACATTGTTCTGTCTTTAGGAAAAGTGCAAAATCAATGAATGTGTGTTCTTACTTATTATATTACAAAAAATAGTACTAAAATTTATCGTTATTTAAACAATATACGACCAAAAAAGACGATAAGAGAGTCTATTTGGTTATTTGTGATTATCATTCTACCGCTTGATGGAGGATCGGACTTAAGTAACAAACATATTTAGGATCCAATGATAGAAATTAATTTATGTGAGTAAAATATATAAGGTGAAGTTAAAAAAAACATCTGGATCATATATGAACGCCTTGAGCGCTGAATTTTTCATTTTCATGATGCTTTGCTGGTTTAGCATTAGAAAATGTTCGGAGTATTGAAGTGATGTTTTTAAATATTGTATGTTTGTGTATGTTAAGTCACATAAAATCTTATGTGAAAAGCTTATACGACCAATATCATGTTAGTGGCTTAAAGAACAAATAAATAGGATGCTTTTATTGAAATACATAAGTGAGAAATTTTTCGAGCGAATGGTCAATTAATTCATAAACATCGATTTTTGTTCGTAGTAATTAATTGAGAGGGTTTTCACTACAATGTTTCAGGGAAAATTCCCAGAGACGTCTTGGGTATTTAATCCTCAGACTTCAGCCAACGTTTTCAATGTATTTACATATTTATATGAACTTATTCTATTTGCGAACGCTAAATTACTGAGATAGGTTGCCTTAGTAAGAAAGCACATGTAGCAACCTACTAGAGATGGGCAAAATGCCTCATGACACACCACTGATCGCTCTTTTTTAGAGTATTTTACGGTATTGCGCCGTACTCTCAGTACACTGTTCGCTTCGCATTTCATTAAGTTTATTCAAACGAAAGCTTTCACTCACAGACTATGCTGTGCTTTTTTCAGGCGCTGCACTGTAAGAAAGAGCTATGCCTCATGAGCCATGAGGCATTTTGCCCATCTCTACAACCTACAATCGATAATATATTGAGGTTATGACTAATTTAGGTATTCTACGGACGAGGATTTTCAAAATAATTCGATGATTCAACTGTTAAGGTTGTAATTATACTACTGTGATCAAAATTGAACGTGGAACGTTAATTTAAAGCACGCTGGTATATACAGCAGTGAGAAAAAGTAATCGTACCCCAAATTATGAAATATAGTAAAACAATCATTTCCACTACAATTTACGAAAGAAATTTATTTATTGTAGGACAATTTTTTGAACACAGTGCCTACTACTTCGATTTCAGTTAATAAGATAATAACGCAATTCAATACAATAAATTAATAAAATATTTAAACGCATTTTCACTCAAATATTATGAAACAAAAATATTCGTACCCTTGCATTTTGCGAAAATAGTTTTCCAGAAAAATGGGTAAAACGCGACTACATGACCCCCATAGCCGTTAGACAATTTTACCAATCGGGTTTTCTTTTGTGTTTTTGTGGCTGTGTGCTTGTTTTCGGGGGTGGTTTTTGTTTGTTTGTTTGGCTTCCGTGTGTTGTCTTCTCGTGTATTTTGTGTTCGTTTTTGTTATTTATCCTTCAATTTTCGATCCCTGCTCGTCCTCTGGTGGTAGCCGGGGCAAAAACTCGAAGAAAAATACTCAAAAACATACAGAAACTAGACGAGAAGACTACACGATTATTATAAACAAACAAACAAACAAAAAATACCCCCAAAAACAGACAAACAAACAACCACCAAAACACAAAAAAAAACGGTCGTCTAAACTGTCTAATGGCTTTGCTGCCCTAATAAGCGCAAAAGCGGTATCTCAATGAAAGCGAGTTTCGAGATAATTGAAGTTTTGTAAAAGTAGTAATATTGATATACCTCTTATTCTCTTAGTGATTTAAGGTAAAATTGAGATAGGCGACGAGGAACTGGGTTCGTTTGGAGCTGGTGGAGGATTCTCCTTACTCCACTTTTCTCGGTGAGCGGTCATCCGCTCTCGGATACATCGGGTACTTAGATTTCAAAAACTTTCTTAAGCTGTTTTCCATATAATTTAAATAAGATACCATTAAAAGGCTTAGTTCATTAGATGCGTATTTTTTTAAGCTTTCTAATGTTATAAAAATCAATTTTTCGATTTTTTTTTTAGATACCGCTTTTCGCGTTCAAACGCAAGAGAAACATGTTTATCCATGTTTGATAGATTTTACAGAAATGTCGAAATACTTTTTGCACATGATTTGGTCTCAACTCAGTTTTTACAAGACTGTAACTAAGATGGATCGCACTAAAGACAAGGAAATTAAAGTAGACGAGAGAAGTATTACAATAAAAGGAATGCACAAAAAGTGGTCAACTGGCAGTACGTGAAAAAAAGATTTATTACAAATGGTATTAAGAAGAATCCAAAAATAGGATCACCGGGAATTGTTTCTGCATTAAAGCAAAGGTTTAATAAAGTTGTAAATATATTTAGCGTAAGGAGAGAATTTAAAGCCGGTTACAAGTCATCTGCGCCTCGAAAAAAACCATACGTAAATAAAGCTAATAGAAAAAAACATGCCCAGTTTTCAGAACGCTATTTAAACAATAACCCTCAATTTTGGAAGAAGGTAATATTTACTGGCGAAAGAAATAATTATGCATTCGGCTCTGATGTTCGTATTTTTTATATGAAAGAAATATGTGGAACTGAAAAATTGCAGTTCACTGTAAAACGTTGTGGAGGTTCTATTATGATGGGGGTGTGCATGGCGTCGACGTTATTGGAATATTCTAGTGAAATGGTGCAAATGTGATCAGCAAATATGCGATTTTGTGCAAAGTGATTCTAATACTTTCTTTGAAAATCAGTAAAAAGATACTTTTCATTCATTTAAAAAATTGAAAGCTGGTTTTGGCTACCGAGTTAAGCTTTTGGTCTGGAATTTTTATCGCTTAGATTCCTATTACTTATCCTTATTTAATTTTAAACCAAAAAGTATAAGTTCATATTCCTAAGAAACACAAGAAATTATTTATTCGGTATATCATTAATGTATTCAACAGGTTCGATATCCTTTCAAACATTTCTTTTGGGACATTTAAAGCCATTAAAGAACCTCGAAGAGGGCAGAGATGAATGGAAAAGGACAGTTTCAGCTAGCAAATAACAGAAATTACATTTTTCGAGTTTACCCCATAACAGTGAGACCAAAGAGCATAAGTAGAAGTGATAAGCACATGCCTGAGCACAGCGAATCACGCTGAAGATAATGTCGAAAATATCTTAAATAAGTAAAAAAGGATCTTTTGAGAAGAAGGATCGTTTCACTAGTTGTCTGGGAAGCACTATGAAAAACTTACTGGAGGATAAAGATGGTGCACATGGACTGTGCATGCTGATAGTGATGGAGAGAGTGGAAGGAAGAAAAAAAAATCGTTTTCTGTGGATTCTGAAAACAAATGTTTAGAGTGCATATATCAGTGTTCGAACAGCACGGTCCAGCAAACATTTTCTGTCGCAATTGTATCAACTATTTTTGTAAATGGTTTCTAAATGGATTAACGCCGCTTTTGCAACAGGTTCGCATTTGATATTCAACAATAGTTGAAAGGTCATAAACTGTGTGGCAAAAATCTGGATTATATGATACTTCATGTCGAATTTACTTTTGACTACATATTCTAATTTCGCAACTTTTTACTAATGCATGTTTTGATGGATGTCATTTCATGATACTATAGATTCCGCCCCGGATAGAGTGTGGGGTATTGCTTAATATTGGCAATCTTGTTTTATATTTTCATATGAAATTATATTTCGCAATAGGCGCTTACTAACCATCAGTAAACAAAACTCGTAAATACTAACACAAAACATCCTAATCACAATAATCTGTTGGTTACCTCAACTTGAAACCATTTTCATTTCACATCATCACTTACATTTGGCTTTTGCTTCCAGAGTCCTGCTTGGCCGGATCACCAAGATTCATATACTCCATTTCGACAAGCCGACACACTCCAGAACAACTCCAGAAACGAAAAGATTTTGCGATACACGTGCCACTCTGTCACACCAAAACTCGACGTGACGACCCGAAAGAAATAAGCACTGCTCGCAGGAATGCCAATTCGAATTGACAATCCAATGAAATGTAGGAATGTAAGACGCGGGAAACGAAAAGAGGCTAGCGTAATGTCAAATAGAACAGCAAGCAATTCATTTTACCTACATGCAGCGCCACCTGACGCGCGATAAGAAAGCTAGCAAGGTCTTATTTTAGTAACTTCAGTACGTAGGTATTTCGTGTAGAGGCTGCGGTATAATTAGAGTACGGTTTCCATTAAGTTTGTGGATTTGGATTGCCTGATTATCGGAGGATCTGTGTTCGGTATTGTGCTTATAAAGTGACGTTGTACCACGTCTCGATTTCGCTGGAAACAGCTTGTTATTTGATACCGAATTCTCATAATCTATCCATCGATATCAATTGTGTAACAGTGTGCACTATAGTGTGCAACGTATTAATTAAAGAATATCAGTCTAGTTCGCCGCAGCATTGATTTGTAGATCCTTGTCCCAGAGCAGGTAGGTGGTGCCTTTTATTCCTAATCGCTACACGCTATTGCGATGTTTCAATTAGCCTATTACATTTATTAAATAAAGCCTTTGGGCCCTCGACACTAAGTAATGTGTGCATATGTACATGCATACGAAAACGTATGCATAATATACATTTGATCAGTTTCTGGTCATGACAATGATTTCTCATTACTGGGCTGAACAATTTCCTTATGATTTTTAAAAGGCTGAATTGTAGATGATCTGGGCGATGCCGGGGTTTTTCTCATGCGATTCAAAGTAAGCAAGTGCGAAAGAAATTTTTCCACTGCCGTGACTATTCCACTCACATCGCTCACATTGATGAAGATTCCATTTAGAGGGTGCAAACCAAACGATATTATCGCCCTAGTGTCTGAAGCAAGTGCCGCGTACAGTGTCGGATTCGTTTCTTCAGCATGCATATTTCGTAATAAAACAATTGCTAGTCCATCTGCTGCAGATATTACACTTTAAGCAGGCAATCAGTCTCGGTAAGTATTGATTTATTACCATGGCAAGTACCACTTTCCGCACCACAAGCCGGCTCTCAGCCATTTTCTTAATTCTTGCTTCACCTGAGGGGAGCTTCATAGACTCATAGATTTCCGGTTTGGTCGATTTCAAGGTAAAATTTCGCCATAGTCCAATAACACCATGATCATGATTACATTGTTGTCCACGCACATGTGATAAGTTCGTACTCCAACGCGGTGTGAATGCAATTTTTCGGCGTGAATGTCGTGAAAATCTCAACAGTGCCTGTTATCACACAGCAAGTGAGTTACATAATTCTTGTATTGTAATTGTAAGTAATGAATTTCCTAACTGACTTCTGAATGTGCATGCATAAAAAATTATTAACAGGCAGGCATTAGAGTGAAATACGCCTGGCCAGTGTTATGATAGTAGTATACATAGTCATGTGCCCAGTTCACGTTCCAGATTGATTTCATAATTTGCGTGCAGTGAAGTGCCATGCTTATAAAATCATAATATGAGCTACAATAACGCGATCGACGCTAATTTAATGAAATTAAGTCAAAACTGATACTGGGTCACGACTGGCGTACTTAAAAAACAACACTATATTTATACTCTGAAAACATGCTGCGTTGTAAAATGTGCCACAAAGAATCTATACTATCTCGATCTTGTGCTGTCGTTTTATCTTTTTATTTTGCTGTTTGATTGCGCATAAGGTATAGGTATATAAAATATGGCAAAATTTGTCGCCAAAGTATATTCTTAGTGACAAAGTGATTTTTTTCCAGCTCAAAGTAGGTATTACGGAACGATAGTATCTAAACGCTTTGATACTCTATCGATACACCGGCTGTTTTGATGCATGCTAAAGCGAAGTTCATATTCCATATGTAAACATATGTGTGGATTATACCTGCACACTATGTGCCAAGTGCTATCACTCACTTGTTCGTATCATCCAAGCTCAAATGGAAACCGTATTGATGCGTGGAATGACGGTATTTGGGATGAAATGCGAGCAGAAATGGAGTAAGAATTCATATGATGATATCACTGATGAAACATCACATGTGTGCGTGTGTATCTATATTTATGTGCACGCTTCAACGTCCGATGAGCTCAATGAAAAAATGTTCGCTCCAACTTTTGTAACCACAGATCCTTTTTGTGAGATTTAGTTTAAGTTTTGAGTCATCCTGAGTTGTGAGTCATCGCTATGGAATGATGTGCAGTTACGTATATTTGATACTCCGTGCAAAAGTTCGTTAAGAGGGTTATTGAACAACTTACATTATGCGCTTGCAACTAACTCATTTGTTGAAACTGAAAGTTTTCTTAATATAGGTATGTATGTTTTAAAGTGTTTCAAAATTTGTATGAGGCCGTAGATTTGTTTATATTACTCATCCGAATTTCCACTTTTAATGTTCTCATTTGTACAATCTTTACCTAGTTAAATATATGTTAGTAAATGTGCAAATTTCAACTCGAAGTACATTTCTATTCTACCCTTGCTCGTTTAACTATTATTAAATCGTGTTTTTTCTTGATAATATCGCTAACAAGCTTACAGTGTAACATATACAGTTTACTTAACTAAATTACTGTTAAAAAAATTTTATTTATACGGTTTTTTTTTATCAAGCAAAACTAGTTTCTACATTTATTTACATTGTCTAGTTTCATCAGAACGTATAACGAAAAGCACTTGAAAATCTATTATTTAATAGTTTTACGACGTATGCTTGTGTCTAAGATACATCACTGCAAGTGTGGACTATTCGTCCATGGACTTGATTTTTCAACTTCGCCCTTAAAGTTCTACGAACTATTAACTGTCCTTGCTTTCTTTTAATATATGTACATATGTAGTCTCTACACATCGCTCGACTTAGCAAACTAATGCAATATAATTTATGATTTATTGAATATAGCGAACTCGATTTATTCTATAAATTAGATATAATTTAATTTCTTCAGTGATATCAAAATTTTGATAGTAGTCTACCATGAACAATGATCAAATCAACAGGAACTGGATAAATCCAGATAACCGTTGAAATATCGATATCTGTCAAGAAATTGAAATATGTGCACCTACGAAAGCAAAAATTCGTCTTCAAATATTGGTCTTTATGATCGATGTTCAAACCCTTTATTAGAAATATTATTGCAAAAATTAGTCATAAATCGGTAGCATTTTAACCAGGGCTGTGGAGTCGGAATCCTGCCCCTGTATATTTAAAGCGGAGTCGGAGTCGAACGCGACTCCGTTCTCATGCTCCTCTTCAATAGGAATACCGATGACATAGGTCAAATTGGAAAGAAGTCCAAGGAATGAATAATCCTGTGCGATAACAAGACAGTCCTGAGTCTCCATGGACGCACATCGCACCAGGCAGCTATTAGACTTAATTTGTAATGCTTTGCATTGTGCTGTGGGCGCTCTTACGGGCCAGCGCGTCATTTTACGGCATTCGTAACGGTCGCAATGATTGCTTGGAGGACGAAGAGGCATCTGTCCTCCTTCGCATGTGCCTGCCTTTGGCGAGGAGAATGGTGGCGGCACTTGGTGCACTCTTTCTCCTCAAATCAGACCGAACTGCCCCTGGTCAGATTAAAGGCGAGTAATCAAAAGAAGCAGATGATTTTCTGATTCTAGTGACTGGGGAAGAGTGAACTACTGTGTCGTCAAAATTTCCTAACAACTTGCCTGATTGGCGAAAAATAGAAATGAAAATATTTTATAATGCTACTTAGATACTAGATTTAGAACATCTTAATGTGAGAAATGTGAATATCATACCCAAAATATTTAAGCCGTTTAATCTTTATGATATGCATTAACTTTCCAAAGAAAACGATAGCATGTAATGTGAGCCAGAGAAGTTCAAGTACACTTATTATTATATATTACTTTGAAAATTCTTTACTGCTTGAGTAACATGTCAATTTTAAAAATGGAGAGAAACTGGCACTTTTTGTGGAAGATTTGAGATCACTTCTCTCTCGCATTATTTTTTACAAAATAACGTACTTCTTTGTTCGTTAGAAGTTTACTCTGAAATTAATTGATTGGCGAAGTATTTTCAAAGGGCTTAACATCGGTGAAGATCCTCTCAGATTCTAAGCTATTTTTCTAATCTTGTTTGCTGTCACACTCCCAATCACCGAGTTGGTTAACACCTGATGTTCGTTTTCTCACAACAAGGAGGCAGATGGTTGTCTTACTGACTGAAAATTTCCGGTTTTTAGGCTAATATAAGATGTGTTTTTTTTTGTGTCTCGATCAAGAGCTGATTCGGGTAGACAGCATTGAAAACGGCAGCAGTGCTACCTGCCCTAACCAGCTCTTAATCGAGACGCAAAAGAAATGCACTTCCATATGTGTTTCAAAATCTAGGCTCGTATGCAAATAGGTCACCAAGCATGCGGTGAGCAAAATTGAAGCATCTATCTCATCCTGTCATTATAATCCCTTCTGGTCCTATGTTCATTCCCTTAAAATACCACCATGAATCCCTTCTGTAATATGTCCGAATGATTTATCTGCTTCGTCGCCACAGGAAATATATGAGCTGTTTTCTTGTTTCCTTTCTTCTGCAACTTCCATTCATACAGTCTGTGTCAGGAAAATAGAACCACGATTTTCCCAAAAGTATAAGAGATATATATTTAATTTTATTTTTACATTGAAGTATATTCCGAATGGCAACTCGCAAGTATTTAATTTGCCATGTAATCTCCATCGTTGTCAAGCATAGCCAGGCATCTTCTTAGCATACTTTCAACCACCTTTTCTGCGTAGTCCGTTGATAAAGAAGGCCAAATTTTGCAGATAGCGCACATCAGCTGCTTCAAATTACGGACAGGCTTTGTGGCGAGATGGGTTTTCATAATTTTCCACACATTTTCAATGGGGTTGGCATCTGGAAATTGGAAAGAACAGTATATATTTTCGTGGCACCATTTTCTTGTCTCCAGGACTTGCAGAGTCGGTTTCGGTGTTTTGGGTCATTCTCTTCTTGCAGGACCCAATTTTCGTTTTTTTCCGTGGAAATCAGTAGTCCGCGTTTGTATATCTGGACCATTTTTTTGACATTGAAATTTTGGGTGAAAATCTCCAAACATCCGAAACCGCTTTCGGAGAACCATCCTCAAATATTCATCTTCACTGAATGTTTGACAGTGCGCTGGATAACATTTTTACTGCGAATGCACCAAGCTTGCTGCAATCCACATCAAAAAGTTGCTTCGTCGGAGAAAACAATCTTGGTTCAATTGTGATTCATATGTTTGGTAGCCCAAGCCTGGCGTTTTTCGATGTGTTTCTTCGAGAGCAGAGGTTTTAACAACGCGGAACGGTATGATCAGTTTTTCTCCTCCAAATGCGGTTCAATGGACTTGGTGCTGACATCTATTTCCCGCTTACGGAGAGGGACCTGGTCTCATCGCAGAGAAGAATCCAACTTAAACACTTGAAGAATCGCCTTATCCTGTTTGCTTGTATTCGCTCGCTTCAAGCCTCGTTCGAAAAAATCATCAACATTATTGTACACTTTATACCGCTGGTTCCACTTCACAACAAACTTCTTCAATTTCTTAATCACTTTCGCAGCCGCAGAGAATGATAATGTTGGCCCTTTCAAGTACGAATATAAAAATACCGCTTCATAATACTTTGCACACTTTTCGCTACTGTGGTTTAGTTGCGTTAACAATGAGGTTTCGATCGGCACTTGAAACGAATTAGCACTGGCGTCGTAGCCTTTCGATGGGACAACCATACCGCGAAAGCAGACACGAATATGTTCTCTACTTTCTACTTTCTTTCTTCTGACAGGTAATAAGCAAATAAATAAATAAATGCAGACTTATCCATATTGAAAATCTGATGGTGCCAAAAATTAGTTTTTTCCGTAGGCACCTTGTATTATAATCACACTTCGCGCTAAATTCGGTTGACCTCGATCGTATGAATTGACCTACATTTTTGGAGTCGTCTGAAGGATACATTATTTCTTGCCTCGAATTTTTCCAGTTCCCAGTGCTGTCTTTCGTTATTTTCTGGACGCTAATTAACTTATGGGAGATGTTCTTAATTCTATATGGCTCAATGTAATTGATTTAGCATCTTTCTTACTAAATACACAAAAACTATCTTCAAGGCCTCTTATATAAGATACCAGTTATCTGTCTTGATCTTTGTTGAAAATGGGTTGAAATTTCTTCAAACTGATTGGAATTGTGTCATAGTAGGAAATTTATTTTTAGCACATAATGAGCACTCATTTAAAACAAACTGTGATGAAATACTACAAAAAATTTGAAGGAGATCTATTTTTACCGTAAGATACTTTACTTCACTAGCAAAATCGTCAAACTTTCACATCTTCAGCAACTTTCAGTAAGGTCGAACTTTCTTGTATACGTCAATAACAAAGTTACCAAAGTCAAATGATAGACACTATGTACTGTTAGGGAACGCAAGCTCATCTAGAAATTACTCATTACAGCTCAAAATATAATGTAAAAAAACGAATTGGTCCAGATGTTTTGAATGCCGAACATACATTTTTCGGCACTAATATATTTTCAGCATACTGCCATACTAAGCGCAAAAGCGGTAACTAAAAAAATAGAAAAATTGATTTTTATAACATTAGAAAGCTTAAAACAATACGCATCTAATGAACTAAGCCTTTTAATTACATCTTATTTAAAACATATGGAAAATACCTTAAGAAAAAATTTTTAAATCTATGCACCCGATGTATCCAAGAGCGGAAGACCGCTCACCGAGAAAAGTGGAGTAAGGAGAATCCTCCGCCAGCTCCAAACGAACCCAGTTCCTCGTCGCCTATCTCAATTTTACCTTAAATCACTTAGGGAATTAGAGGTATGTCAATATTACTACTTTTACAAAACTTCAATTATCTCGAAACTCGCTTTCATTGAGGAGTATAGGGCAGTATAATTAGTTTAAAAAGTTCCTGAGCAAAGCGCTCCGCATCAAATTAATCATATAATATACTTAGAAATAAAATTGTAAAATAATCAACGATTAGGAAAACCAATTTCAGATTGATCTATTTTATATCCGTATTTGAATGCATTTGCCTCGTGCATGTATATTTATGAGCTTTTATATTATGCTCTGCAGAAGCATCGACTTTCGCCAGACATCCTGGGTAAAAATAGTCGTCGGTGAAATGGAAAAACTTTAAGGCAACAGATTGCTTTGTAAGCCTGCTAACAATTGCTGCTTGGATGATGAAGTTAGAGCTTTTTTATCCATCCTCGTGTACTATAAAAGGATAAATTCAAGCTTTGATTTCAAAGCTTCGAATTTTTCCGTCGTTTCATCATGAGGGAAAGATACGAAATAACATTACTAATTATTTCGCTATTAAACGTCTTTATTTGTCTAGATAAACTTGTGTATCGTGAAAATTAGATAGTAAAGTAAAATAATTACCATAATTTCAAGAAAAAGACTCACACCGAATATGAGATTCTGTTTTATGCTACATACATATGTGTACTTAACACCTATCCGATAATCAAAATAAACGTTTCTTTACTGATAGCAATATACTACGTGTTAAAACCAGAAAACAAATCTGAAAACAACCAGAAAATACATATCAACCAGAAAATACATATCCTTTCAGAAAGATATATTATAAAAGCTTACTTCTCATTCAGGCATCCTGTAAGGTAAAAGCTTTTTACCTGAATAAACATGCGAGATTAATATTTTATTGAGAGTTGTTTTTAAGTTGACATTAGCTGGTTTATTGTGTGTGTATATTCTGAACTCTTTCTCATATAAGTTTCATCTTACATTTTGTATGAAACATCGCTCAAAAGTAAATACACTGGGAATTGAATAGATATGTTTCAGCAGAGGTAGTGAAAATAATGTTGACGGATTGTATTTACGTTGGGAAGCACTCCAAACGGATGCAACTAAATTTTGGGATTTTACAATATATATACACTTGGAAAAAAATCTGCGTTCATTCACTTTCAATCAATTTGTACCGTTTAAAAATGAAAAATTGGTTTTTTTTTTGCTTCATAATTAACAATTATTAATTATATCAACTTAATTATATTCTCTTGTTCAACTAAACTAAAAATTTACCCATCATTCATTTGACCTTATTTATGCCTCTACAATATGAAATGTAAAGAAATCAGATGCTTCACTTATAAAAACAAAGCAAATTTATTTATTTTACTCCATTTTCAATTAATGTTAATCAATATTATATAATGAACCGGTATGAATTGTGCTTTCGGCAGTTTTTAGGCTTTTATGCCGTGATATTTTTCAAAAGCGTAATGAAAGGAGTAAAATTTAAAAAAAACCTTTCTACACCATAACGGTTACATTTTTCTAAATTACAAAACCTCAGCCGAATAGGGTTTTTCATGCCAGATTTTTCTGAAAGCGCGTAAAGTTTTATAACGAAAGAGCGTAAAGTTTCATTACAAAACATCTTACAGCATGCTGTGATAGGATTCCGCTATTCATTTCTAAATATTGTTATTTGTGTAGATGATTTGAATCTGCATTGAAATATTTTCAACATTTTTGAATTTAAATATGACATCTACCCTTATACCAGATATTCAATCGTCCCGAAAATTAAAAGATGTCCAGAACGAGGTTTGTCATCAACAGATATTCATTTGTACAATTTCGAGAAACCTAAACGATTAGCTAAGAGTAAACTCAAAGGATTGTGAAGAGAGACATGAACTTGCGTCTTTTTAATATTTAATTACCTACCTGTTTCGAGGGTAGAACGAAGACACACCTCAAATAAATGCTCCATCAAGAAGGTCTTCCAACTGAAGTTGACTCTCTTCGCACATTCTTTACGCGCTACCATGTCGAACTAGGAATGATTCCAGAGCAATTCGAAAGTGATCTTAAAACCTATCGTTTAAATATATTTCGCTTTTACAGAAGTCACGCGAAAATCAAAAGAAATTTTATTCCTAACGAAAAAGTCAACCAGGAATTCTCCCACCAGAACCAGAACTCCCCCAAGATTTCTCTACCACAACTGCGGTGGTATGAAAGGCAAACTCAACAGACTTTTTCTTGACGCTAAATCTTGCCATTTCAATATCCTGGCCACAACTGAGACGTGGTCGAACGACTCACATCATGAAGAAATCCTTGACTCTAATTGAACCATATATAGAGCTGATGCCGATTATGTTCAGATCGGTTCCACAAGGGGAGGTGGTGTTCTTATCGCCACACGTAGCTCCTTTTCTAGCGAACCTATTATAACCAATCAGTGCAAGCTATTTGAACATAAATCATCTGAGTTCTACACGGAGAGAAATTTCGGCAATGATTTTTACTACAGTGGATAATAAAATTTACTATTCCGAAATTTCGATGTGAAAACATGAATGTTATTACAAATTTGATGAAAATTTACTATTTTCCTTCAAATAATAGTCAATTCCACTACATACTACAACTCACACATGCTCATTGCGCTGTAGTAGAGACATTCATGTAAGAGAGACATGAACTTGCGTCTTTTTAATATTTAATTACCTACCTGTTTCGAGGGTAGAACGAAGACACACCTCAAATAAATGCTCCATCAAGAAGGTCTTCCAACTGAAGTTGACTCTCTTCGCACATTCTTTACGCGCTACCATGTCGAACTAGGAATGATTCCAGAGCAATTCGAAAGTGATCTTAAAACCTATCGTTTAAATATATTTCGCTTTTACAGAAGTCACGCGAAAATCAAAAGAAATTTTATTCCTAACGAAAAAGTCAACCAGGAATTCTCCCACCAGAACCAGAACTCCCCCAAGATTTCTCTACCACAACTGCGGTGGTATGAAAGGCAAACTCAACAGACTTTTTCTTGACGCTAAATCTTGCCATTTCAATATCCTGGCCACAACTGAGACGTGGTCGAACGACTCACATCATGAAGAAATCCTTGACTCTAATTGAACCATATATAGAGCTGATGCCGATTATGTTCAGATCGGTTCCACAAGGGGAGGTGGTGTTCTTATCGCCACACGTAGCTCCTTTTCTAGCGAACCTATTATAACCAATCAGTGCAAGCTATTTGAACATAAATCATCTGAGTTCTACACGGAGAGAAATTTCGGCAATGATTTTTACTACAGTGGATAATAAAATTTACTATTCCGAAATTTCGATGTGAAAACATGAATGTTATTACAAATTTGATGAAAATTTACTATTTTCCTTCAAATAATAGTCAATTCCACTACATACTACAACTCACACATGCTCATTGCGCTGTAGTAGAGACATTCATGTATACATAATTCACAACAAAGTAGTAAAATGTGTAGTACAATTGATTACAAAGGTAATGGGGCAAAAAATTACTACTATTGCAATAAAATTCATTGCAAATTTTGTATAATTTCATTACACTTTTCTCTCCGTGTATTTAACAGACATCATATATACACCCTATTCCACTCTAACCGTACCTGTATAATCTATTATTGATTCTATGAATGAGAAAAACAAAATAATCATATTCGGGGACATCAGATTTACTAACCAATTCCTCCCGAACAACCTTCTTGACGCCATTGATTGCAACCTTATCAGTTCCTTCTGTGGCAATGATTTACCTATTTCTAATCAGAATGGTAAGTGGTTGGATTTAATATTTACCTATTTTTATGATGAGGTGGTGGTTAGTGCAAATATTGACGCCGAGAATCTTTTCTCTAATACTCTTCATCACTCCACCATTACCGTTGAACTTTCCACTATCAACATTGCTTTTAACCAATCATACAATAATGAAATTGTATTTGATTTTTATAATGCTGACTACGTAAGCATTTAAAATTATCTGGATACCATAGAGTGGTCAAGGTCCATTGCAGCGTTAGATTTGGATGAACTTGTTTTTTTTTCTACAAAAAAATCTTTCATGCCATTAACACGTATGTACCAAAGATAAACAAAAGTAATAAACGTTCTGAGCCATGGTTAAACAATAATTTGAAACAATTAAGGAACCGACGAAACAAACTATATAAAGCAAGTAAAAATGATTGCAATATCAGCGTAGGGCTATACGATCTTTTAACCAAAGAATTCTTAATTAAGTCTCGGGAAGCATATGAGCTTTATGGGTAACAGAATTGTTAATAACCTGAGAAAGTTTTTTGATTTCGTTAATATGAAACAGAGGGAACTTTGAAAATATCGTCTCTTCCACAGGAAATCTCTAATTTATTTGCAGATCACTTTCAAGATTCGTTCTGTCCTCCCTCAATCCCTACAATAAATTTAACGGTCTTGTCTACCCAAACTGTATCAACACCACTCATTGAAGGAATCATTCTAACAAAAGAGGCAATTGTCATTGGCTATCCAAGAGCTAAACATCAACAAAGGACCTGGCCTTGACCAAATACTTCCTTGCTTTGTGATACAGTGCATCAATCAATTGATAACCCTTCTGTATATTATTTCTAACAAGTCGCTGTCATTAGTCGTCTTTCCATCCTTTTGGAAATCCTCCCATTTTACGTCTATTTTCAAAAACGACGATAAACGATCTGTTGACAACTAGCGAGGCATTGCTATTCTCTCAGTAATCCCCAAACTCTTCGAGAAGCTTGTCTGCGATCAACTGACTTCCATAATGACTTCCTCAACGAACAACAACATGGGTCTCGAAAAGGCTGGTCAACTACCATGAATCTCATGATCTTTGATTTTAGCAACGCCTTCGACAGAGTCGATAATCAAATTTTAGCACTGAAATTACTTGATTTCGGTATATCTGGCTGCCTATTTAGCTGGCTTAAATCTGATCTTTGTGACAGAACTCAGATGTCAAATTCCAAGGAAAATTTTCAAAAACAGTTTTTGCGCTGGCTGGGGTGTCGCAAGGCAGTCATTTGTGCCCTCTTCTTTTTAATATTTTCATTTCAGATCTATCTAGGATTTTATTTGATACCCCATACCTCTTCTATGCTGATGACTTGAAATTGTACTACACTATCAAAATGCAGTCCGACATTGTTTTTCTCCAACCAAAACTTGTGTCTCTCGAACAGTGGTGCCAACTGAATAAACTAAATCTCAACGTCGACAAGTGTCGAGTGATAAGATTTTGCCGGAAAAATAAAGTCATAGCTAATTCATACTATCTCAATGACAATGAACTTATTAGGGTAAACCATATCCTAGTGTAACTCTAGATACCAAAATGTGCTTTAACTTGCAGTACGACAAAGTCTTGTCGAAGGCGAGTAAACAATTAGGTGTCATTAAGAGGCGCGAAAAAAGGTTCAAAAACATTTGGGCTACTAAGTCTCTATATACATCACTAGTACGGTCTCTACTGGAATATGCCTGCATAGTCTGGAGCCCAGCTTTTCAACTGCACAGCGACAGCCTCGAATCGGTTCGAAAACAATTTTTACTTTTCGCCTTGATGTAATCTCTAATCCATGCGCCTTTAGTAATCTTCCTTCTTACGAATACAGACTTAGTTTTTTAAACCTGATTCTTTCACCAAGAGGAACCTTAATTAGCGCATGCCTAGCCTTTGACATAATTAATGGAACAGTTAGTATACCAGCTCTCTCTAACAAAATTACATTTAACAATCACACAAGACGGACTAGGCTTACAACTCTCCTTAAGGAATACCAGCACCTTACTGTCTACGGGTATAATGAACCCATAAATAGATGTTTTAGAACATTCAACAGTGTAAGTCATCACTATTCTTCAGGTCATTCCAAATCTATCTTCAAAAATAACTTGACAAAGGCCCTATGAACTTCTTAACCTATTTATTTCCCATCCTAATTCACATGAATACAAATAAATATTAACTTAAATCAAAATCCTTTTATATTTTATTACTTGCATTATGTATATTGTATGATGCCTTTTTTGGCAAATAAATAAATAAAATGAAGAAAAATGGATGCCCCATTCGTCAGAGGCTTAGAATATGCTCTATTAACGTGGCCCTAGGGATGTTACTGCTCTTGCGATTACTGCTACTAGCCACACTGTTCTTTGAAAAGAGTTCTCACATTATTAAACTGTGAAAGGGGTAAGGTTTTGGGCCAGTTCAAGGGGGGAGGAATTTAAAATAGATTACCTAAAACTATTTCTTTGAGTGAATTTGGACTTATGAACTGTGCCTTCTTTGGCTTTTGGCTCGAAGTTCTTACCTTGCGGGGAATGAGTTATAATGAAGATCAAATTGTACTAAGCTTTATTAATTGCTTAGTTTACATATCTGTTTGAGGAATGATAGAAGTCAAGAAGTAGGTCGGTTAGTGTGTTGCGAAGCTCTCAAGGAATGAGTTAAGTTAGAAGTACAAAAATGCTTTGGATCCGATGAACAAAAAACAAACAAACAAGTTCACTAGGAACTACATGTATGGTGAAAGAGAAGCTCATTGCCTATGAGCTATTCATGAGGTTAAGGTTCTATCGTTAAGATCCAGGTCTTGAATAAAGCGATTGAATGATAGGATTTGGGTGCCCTGATGCACGAATGATAGCACTGTTACATAACTGTAGTAGATGAGAGGAAAGAGGCTTAATTTTGGATTTTTGATAGAGGACACTATTCCTATAATAGTGGCCATTGGGTTTGAAGTGAAGAGAAGTGACTTGTCGGAGGATACGGCGTTCAAAACGGGCCAGTTTCTCGAGTTGACTTGAGGACGCTGGATGCCAGATAGGCGCACCGTAGGTAAGGATTGGTCTAATAAGTTGTATATATGCTATGCTTTTAGCTCTAAAAAAAATTATTTACATACATATGTGTTACAGTTCACTATACAGATGAAGAGTTCAAAATTTATACCTCTCTCTCTCTCTCTCTCGAGTGTATTCATGTACTGCTGATATCGAAGAGTTTTTTTTTGACAAAGGGGCTATAATTATCACTGATGATGGTCCAAACGTTGTCAAAGCGGCAAAAACTGTCCTTCAAAACCCCTTTTTTCTTTGTGTGTGCAAACTTCTTTACAGTCAAATAAAAATTATGAGCAAAACTTGGATGTTGAAAATACGTGGAGGTCTACTATTAAAAAAGTATTATAAATTATAAACTTCTTAAAGAAAAATCCAAGAGCACATGAAAAGATTAACCAAAGTCAGCTTATGCTAGGAATTCAACTTATTTAGTGATGGAAGGAAATGTTGAAGTGTGCGATAAGAATTTCAATCCTCAAATCAATCAATTTTCAAATGCTTCAAATTAAGAATGGTGCATAACCCTTAAAATTTACTTACTGGTCGTTCTATTTGAAAAGGTTACGAGAAATATGAGTAGTAAACGCTATCTACCTGCAAGAAAAATAAAAAAAACTACTATGCGAAATACCAATCACTTAGCAACGTATTCTGATGCTGGTGCGCAAACATAACGTGCTTACATCTACTATTTTTCCTAACATAAATATCCAGTGCTACGGTAAACCACAGTAACATTGTGAGCACACAATGCGATCCCAGACTGCTGTAGGATCTGCTTGTTCAATCACAGGCAGAGAACAATAATAATCGAAAACCAATCACAGCTAGCGAGCAGATTTTCGTACGCCCGAAACTGTGATCGCAACTGTGATTAAAGTCACTGTTACTTTAAACTGCTCTTTGCTCGAACTACTCTCTACGATCACTGCTCAGTAAAAACAGCAGTTTATCACATCTCTGTTGCCACAGTATTCTCTGCTGGTAAGAAAGCTTGCAGGAAACCTTGAATATGAAATTGAAAGCTTTCGCGGTATCTAGAGCACGCATCACTGTCAGAATATTTTCTTCATTCAAGTACGACAGAACTTCAGAACATAAGTCTAATCAATCCTTTTCGTTTTCCTTAAGACCAAAAAGGACGTGGTTAAATGCAAAGGCTAGAAATCTGAGCCATCATGTCCAGATGATTTCATGCTTTCTATCTAGCGCAAGAGCTGTACCCAGTATCCATTACAAGTAAAGTCGAACTGGTCATCTAGGTTTTGCAGATCATCCGAAAGATTTTGGGTGAAAATTATTAATCCTGAAATGTCCATTATATTGTTATCTTGTCTGATTAAAATTCTAATTAACGAAATCACTTGTAGCAACAACATGTAGCATTTTTCGGCAATTTCTGCTTATTATTCCCTTTGCCAAAATATCGTAGAATCATTTAGCAAACTCTGTGTTTGAAAGAATTAAGCCGGCGGTGGTTTGACGCATCATGTGGCCGATGCGCCAGCTGCCAGTGCCCAATGTCCAGCGCTGGAACATGTTCGATCTGTTGTCGGTCTTTTTGTCCGCTTCAAAGGGTTTTTTGTCACTGGAAGGTATGATTGGAAGACATTTGGGGAACTGCTACACGATTCGTTTCAACTATTGAATCAGATTTTTGTTGTGTTTTGACAGGTATGCATTTTTATTGCGTACATATTTTAATTAAGTATCAATTTAAATTTTCTTAGATAATTATTTTCAAACAATCATTCTACATCAATATTATAATCGTAATACTGGGTTATCCGTTTCGTGCTATCAATTAAATTGAAATTAACAAAAATAATATAATTTATAATGCAAAATCAATGTACACGAAAAATTGAACCAACACTGGAATCAAATGTATTGATCAAGCATTCGTTCCACCGTGTAGCAGAGCGCTTGCCATGTCAATCGTCCAATATTTGACTCAATCGTTGGAGGCAAAAGTTTGAATCAAACGTTCACCGCATCGTTTGGCGCCGGCTTTACAGTTGAGTCGCACAAATTACGCCATTTACAAGTTTAACACTTTTCAAATTGTAAAAAATCGCAGTTTGTGTGAGTTTAATTCATCGTTGACAGAATTGAATAAAAAAGGATCTGTAATGGTTTTACGATGTCTCAATCTATATTAGTCATAATGATTATTATTCGAATACTAAAGTTATCTTACATTCAATCAATTGTATCTTATCATATACCATGTGGCGTTTTTTTTTTCTGGGCAACTAAATAACTGATAAAAATACACGTAATCAAAACTTATCCATAATTCCTTATACATGTTGCATATTTAGTAGATTAAACAATTTACATCAGTTTCTAAACCAGGTTGTACTCACTTCCTCGTGAGAAATCACATATTTGTAATAAATTTTAAGAAGCTCCTAATGTCAAATGTTTCAAAGTTAATAGACTTAAATGATATATAGTACCTACCACACTTATAACTGATTTCTGTAAAGCACGTACATGATACAGTTTGTAGCCTGTCCTCATCCATCCACTACTCCTTCGTATTATACTTATATGCAATGCTATAGATTGTAACTCTCAAAACAAGTAGCTGTTGCTGGTCATATATGCTTGATGAACGACGAAAGCATAGAGAGGAGCATTGTAAAAATCAGCATTGAAATGGATTATGCGCACAAAGTCTTTCAGGAAAAGATGTTTAAATTAGAGTAACATTTCCAAGACAGAAAATGAAATAAACATTGAACAAATTATCTGTCACTTTATCAAATTGTATTCATTGAATACATTGAGAATATGTATCTGATAGTGAAACGAGACATCATCGCAAGGTGAATTTTCGTAATGAAATTATGTTTAATGCTATTCTTATCTCGAACAGATTGACTTGGTGCCACGAATAGTTTCATATATTGTGTTGTGTGCTTTCAGGCCTCCAATGAGTGGCTCTGAGGTTGTTTCTCTTGAGTTTATAGAGAATGCGTGTACGATGTGCAATAGACATTTAGTCTTGCTATCACAATCTTATTTGATATAATACACCGTACGAGCGAATAACGTAGTGCAAAGTGTATGGTGAGAGCTTTTACTTTTGAAAACTGTCCTATGATTATGTCAATGATGCTATTTTAGGGTGAAAGGTTACTAAATGTTTTACGACTTGACGACCAAATAACTGTTTAGTCATTCGATTTAGGATTAATTAAAAATAAATAGAAAAAAAAAATTAAAATAACATCGTCCGGCTCTTCGGATTTTCGAAATTATTTATAGTAGATATTTTATAATATTTTTTTTTAATTTCGATGCATTGTGAATGTTACCCTATACTAATTTGTCTCGTATTCTGCATTTTCGGGTCAATATTCCGCAACATATGTACAATAGCCTGCTGTGAAAATTAACACCGATTTCCGGTACATCTGCAATAAGCTTCACGAATCTCACTCGAAATTTTCATATCGCATAGCGAACACTTTTTTGCAGGAGAGTGCTAAAGCTATATCATCAAGTTGAGAAGTACACGAAGCAAGGAACGCGAGTATACTGGGCTCGCTTGGCAGTGCGTCTATTTGTCGATAGTGTTGTATAAAGCCGGAGTAGAGAAAAAATTTTATTCTGTAAAAGGCTCACATGAACGTGATGTCCAGTACTAGTGCAAAACCTCTAAAACTAGCAGACTGTTAAATAAGACAATCTGAAACTTATCTTGTGAATTTGTCAATACCGGATTTTAGTTGCTTAGATAGTTCCTGAGTTAAGTTACCATTTGACCGGGCAGATTTTGATGAACGTCTGAACTAATGTCGGTATGTTAATTGTGGCAATTAAATCGTTTAATTTATCGGGAAAAGAGTACAAATGGTGTGACCTGTAAGATGTACTCGCGTTGTTATGTGCAAGTACTCGTTTGAATCCAATTTCGTGAACTATGCATACTGAGACCTCAGACACACTATCCACGTTCGGTTGAACGTCGTCGCCATAGTGCACTATCAATTGAGAGAAATTCGTACGATACATGTGAAATTTGGTCGTATGCACGATAAACTGGATTAATAAGTTTATTATGTAACGGTAAACATTTAGAAATACATAATCTCTCATATTAGTTCAGCAAAATCCAAATTATCGATAAAATATTTGTGTTCTGGTCTACTATGAAGCACTTGTCTTCATCTATATTAGTGTATCTTAGATTCAGACGACTGTATTCGACGAAAACTTTTTGCTGGTGGTGAATTTCGAGGTGATGTCGAGTGCGAAATCGGTCGAAAATCTTATATGTGCCTAAATAATTAATGATAATGAAAGCGTCGCATGGTAGACAGAATGTGCAAATGGTCGCCATTTGAGATGAAAGAAACCTATTGTTGGACCTAGATATGAAAAGAAACCCGTCTTTTGATAGGTACTTCCATTTCATATTCTCCTCCTCCTTGCTCGTGCGTTCACCAAGCGTGATTTGGTGTAGTGCTTCAATTAAATTTGCTCGAATCATGGAAGTCTTCGAGATTGCGTCTAATTGAAATTGTACTAGTGGCAACAATTAGGTGGACGTGAATGCCCAGGCAAAACTCATTGGCCTCTCTAAAGGTATGTATCCATATGTATCATTTTCGCGTATCGTATCACCGTTGCGTATCAGTGGATACGACAAACGTATCTTCGTTGCGTATCAAAATTTGATACAAAGAAACGCAACGAACTCGATCGGTCACTTGGCGGTTTCTTGCCGTCGCATCAAAGGAATAATACGATACGAAGTGGAGTCATGTGTGGACACGTTGTGTTGGACACTATAGATTAGTGAATAAAAGCGTTGCAGCTGCGTGTCGAGTATTTTGCAACGGATCGTATTAATGATACATGGAATATTGAGTAGTGTGGACACCGTGTCCGTTTAGTGAATGATACGCAACAGGGATACGATACGGAAGAAATGCAACATATGGATACCTACCCTAAGATAACTAGTCTAGTTAATAACATATTGTACATACAGTGTCGTGGTGCTGATCTCTCGGGCTTTAAGTTGCGTTAAGGTTGTTGTTATCTGTCAACAGCCGAGGCATGGTTCTCCTCATAGTGTAGATAATATATATTTAATGCACTTTGCAAGATATTGTTTCACTTGTGAACAACCTTTAAAAGTTTCATACCCAGGGCGAAGTTTTTCGCTCCTGCTGGACGATTTCGCAACTAACAGAGAAATGCTCTCTCGTACGCGGCTTGAAAACAGCAGATAAAGTATAAATGTTCCGACTACGTGACCGTTTTATGATGTTTAAACATTCAAGACGAATGCATAAATGTTGAAATTATTCTTTTTGACGACATTTTCACACGCAATGGTTACGTATTGATTATTTGTGCATAAAATAATTGTAGTACCTAAATAATCGATGATGATGTCACTGGAGATTAGAAAATTTGTGTGTACATACATTCGTACATATATATATATTGACTGTTTAGACTAACTTGTGACTGATGCGCTCATCTATGTGTGTCATACACTATTCAATATGCTATTGAATCATATTGAAATCCTAACCGTATCACAATTGATTCCAAATACATTGGGTAAAAAACTTGCTCGTACACCACCCTATCACAAATTAAAACTAATTTACATTTCATTCTTTTTAGTTACTAACCAACCCTCCAGTGTACACATAATTCAGAACAAAACATTATTACTGATTTTGCAAGAAACATTGAATCATCATGAAATTTGCAAAAACTAAAACTATAAAACACATGGGTTTTCAAGATGTGCGGGCAACCCTGTAGCTACTGCATGCTCGTGAAAAAAAAATCCATCAAATCATCGACCATCCTTTTGACAAAAAATTTAAATAACTGATAAATTTTAATCTTTGTCCACCATGTCAAGCTGAAATTTTCAAAATTCCGAGTTACACAAGAACGGCAACCCATCACCAAATCACCTCTATTTTAAGCACTCGAAACTTTTGTTCACGAGAAGTGATGACTGGATAATCCGATCAGTATGAAATTTACAAGACATGTTGATATTAATTAGAACCAGGTCTGATAGAAGTGATTTTGAAATACATGCAACTCTGTGGCAGTGGTGCCACCATGAAAATTCACTGCGAAAAAAATGCTTTTTAGCCTTTAACTTCCGATTCAGCCATCAGATTTTAACAAAATTCACACAGTATTTGGACCTTATGTTAGATCACATTTGGTAGAAATTTGGTTGAAACATTAGAATAGAGTTGCAAGCTATGTTGATTTTTGTGACTTAAATTTTGTAAATTTGCTCAGCAAAATAAAGCCTTTTTCACTCTAACTTCCGATTCAGTCATGAAATCAAAACGAAATTCATACAGTAAATGGAACTTATTGTAAACCAGATGTAGGAATTTCGTAAAAAAATCATGAAAGGGCTGCCAGCTATGACCATTTTTGTAATATTTTGGCATTTCTTTACTAAGCGATTAGATTTGCAAATGGGAATTATTCTGCAATGACAATTAACAAAAAATATTATCGTTTCAAAAATTTGAAAAGGTTTGAGGGTAGTGATCCTAAAACTCTTTTCCCCCTATAGCTTCCAGCGCAGTCATTCAATCGAAGCGAAATTCGCAGGGTGGGTTGAACTTAACTTGAAGCAGATTTGGTATATTTCTGGTTATGCTGCTGACACAGGGTGACCAGCATCAGATATTTTCGTGAATATTGCACCAAATTACATACTCATATGCAAAAACAAAAATAAGGAGTTTTGAACATTTTGCGGATGGCAGCATCAAACAATGTTTAATCGCTGAAACTTTCGATGAAATCCTGCGATGAGAACGAAATTCAAAGGATAGGTTGATTTAAGCATGAGCTTGTTATGGTAAACGTATTGCTTCTTCGTTGGATCATTTTCATCATTTATGTTATAGTTGGGTTTTGTTGCTTTGGTTTAAGGAATGGTTGATATGATACTACAAAAAGTGTATAACGTCTTTCCAGATTTTTTTGACACTCAAAGACAATTATCTCGAAAATCAGTTTTCTAGCGGTTCTAATGCGCTAGACTTTTTTTTACTTGTGAAATCATCTACCTCTTCTGACATGCTTAACACACTACACTGCGCTATTGTTTGTGAGAGAAGTTGCTCTGGTCCTATGTGAAATTAGAAATAATGAAATACAGGATGTCCTGCTTTCCGGGGGTCCCAGGACATGGGGAGGTAGAGGAGAGCAAGATGAATAAGAAATCGAACGATGTGGAAGGGTGGAATGCTTCGTTTCGAAGCCAATGTTTTGTTTTGATTTTGTGTACTGTAACTTTCTCGGTGTACATTCTATGAAAGTTATTTTTGTCGTCTTAGATTTCCTGAAAAATATTAACCAAATCCCCGTACTTTTCGGCTTCAACTGTGATGTGTCAAATTCAAAAATATGTGGAAACTTTACAAATTTTTTCAAAGCTTTCCAACTTAACCGCCAAAATGCCTGAAAATCGCTACTTTTTTACAAGATTTAGCAGTCTCAGTAGGTATGTTACCTTACATTTGATTATGTTACCTTTTATTTGATTAAACATGTAACTCTCTACATGTAATTGCTCTTTAAAAAACCAGTTTTATGATTCATTTTTACATTAATTTTACTACTGATAATAAAAGTCGCGTCTAATTTTATACAATTTTACGCAAAATTAGCAAATCAAACAATCAATCATGAAAACTAGATTATGTCAAGAACAGTTGCTTTTAGGTACATATAAGTGTGTTATCAAACGAAAAGTAACATTTTGGGGTTTCCAAATATGTTAACCAAATGTTACGAGCATCAGCGGTTTTTGGCGGAGAAAATCGTAAAATAAAAAAATCCCAAAATTTCACTTTGAAGACCTATAATTGCCGCCAGAAATGGTGTGAAGTTGGTTAGGCAATTGTTGGACGGCTTAGATGATGAACCATTATCTGAGGAAAATATAACCTACATAAGGTGTATATCAAGAAAGTTAAAGCTTCAAGAAAGTCAAAACAATTAAAGTTAAAGCTAAAGAAAGTACTTTAAATCACAAAACCCCCTACCTCCAAAACTAAGCATTTTATCTCCTCCCCCACTTCCATACAAATTTTCGTTCCCCTAGTACATTTTCTCTGTGTTCCTCTACCTTCTCTCCCTCTACTGTATCTTTCAGAAAACGAGTCACCCAGTATATTTAAAATTCTTTATAGATTGAGAAATCTGAATAAAATAACTTTTCGTTACCGTAGTTAATAGAAATTATAGTACAAATGTACAAATAATAACATAACCCAATAGTTTCAGCATTATAATGAATTGAATAATTTTAGTGTTATTATTTTATTATAGTAACTTCTATAATTAACTATAATTTCTTTTTTTTTGTATGATGCTTTTGGAAGCATTCTCCAGTATATAGCGGTAATGTACAAGTTTCACACAGCATGCACTAAGTTTCCTTACCTTATGTGCAGAACATACTCGACAATTTCTTCTTATTGCCGACAATTTTTACCACCTCAAGTAATTTGATAGAACCAGACAGTTGTCCTGTTGGTTCAAACCAGGTTGTTGGTGTAAAAGAGTTACTAGTTGTATTATTGTGCTTTCCAGATATTCGTCAGAGTAGGAGTTCCTATCAGGCAGTCATGACTTGGCGAGTCAGCAAATAATCAGAAAATTTTAATCTTTGGGAGGATCAAATGTTTACAAGATTACAAGTAATTTTCTTAGTATACTACTTTTTAGAAAATAGGGTAGTATGACAGATACTGATTTGCAAAGCTTATTGGATTTTTTTTATCAAACGGCCCGTTTTTCAATCCTTCATCCTCGTATCATATAAGTACGTTGCTTGATGGATTGTTAAAATCATTGTGACTTCCAACTTTTTATTGCTCTGCCACATTTCGAACAGTACTTCTTCTTTCCCACTTTATGCGGACATATTCATTCAGTTTTCTTTGTTTTAATACGGTAGGCAGTGCACGGTTTGCGTTTATGGTACCACAGATTAGCTTTTGTATAGATAATTTGCTAATTTATAAAAGTTCTCAGCATAAATTTTATACTATTTATTGAAATATAGTGCCTATACTATAGTTAGAATATTCCGCAAATTACTACTTTTTCCTCAATATAATTTGAAGTTACAGATATGACCACTCTTAGATTCACATACCATTTTATTTAAAATTTTATATTTAACTATTTTCATCTCATTGTTTACTCTGCATTGCTGAAAAAGTAGATTTTGTTTCGAATTTTGACGAAACTATTTTATTTTGGTGTTCTATGTTCATTATCTGATCACTACTTCAGTTCATTTTTAGTTGCGTCATGCCACTTCGCAGTATGGTCCAATGTTTCATAATTGTGATTATTTCGGGTGGTATGTTTGTTTGTTTCTTCCTACATATTCTTTGAAAAAGATCACCGCTAATGAAGAGCGATGTTACATTCTCTACGCTGTCAATATTTTCAGCTCTGAGATACCTTGAAAATCCTGTAGATTTTTCGGCATACCATTTTCTCATCAATCCGAATTTTCATCGGTAACTTCATCTTCCGAATCACTTGATTTTGGCAAATACATTACTCGTCTTAGTATTGGGCATATAGCATCAGAAGACTTCTCAAGAATTTTTTCATATTCGTTGCGGGAATGTCTAAAAGAATATCCTCTCATCTAAATGTAAAGCTCTCATCTAAATGTATCTGCATTTTCAACCATGTTTGATATGCAGGTACAAAAAGTTATAATTTTCCACTTCCAAAAATACCCTTTCACTGTGCTAACCAGCTAAATTTCGAATCCATACGGAAATACTAGCAAAACCATGGTCTTAAACAACACTAGCTTTGAAGTTCGGCTTAGATATCGGTATTTGAAGAGGCCTAACAAACTGTGTTAAGCTTTGTTGGATTTGAGAAGCCGCTCACGTATATCTTCCTGCATATTGTTGGCGGCTGCTACAGTTGACACAAGTTAGTTGAATGATTATAATACTTCAAATTCATCCTCCGTTACCCTGATGGTTTTACCAACTCTATGTATTCTTGATGTAGATGATGCCACCATATACTTCGTCTATCCTTCATTTATGTACATCCCCAGTTTTGTGTCGCTCGTTCGATTTGGATGTAAGATCCTTGCAAAACTAGTTCGGGGATCTTCCAATGATGTGAATATAATCTGTATAAGCTGATAGTTGGCTGGATTTGGTGACGATAGTATCTGTCGTTGACATTCTAGAGTCTCAGATTGCTTTCTCCAACGCCAGGCTGAATTCCTGATATTTAAACGTAAATATAGTGGCAAACCTTATATATTGGTAAATTTCAATTAAAGCTGAGACCACAAGACATTGGTTGCGGTATTTAATAGTAAAACACCCTAGGGCTCAAGACTCCCAAATAAAGTATACCTGTGCTGAAAATTGCTGTGACTGTGGAACCCTGGCCGTGATATAGGAGGCCGGTCGCGACTTGCAATCTGACAGGTACTAATGTACTTTTATTGTTCGATTTGGTCGAAAAATAACTTCCTGCGTAAATTAGACAATAACATTTTATATTTTTCCCTTTTATACATATATGACAATCATAGCTGATCCCACTTCTATTGAGACTTCATTTTTTTGTAGCAATTTCTTTTTATTACCTATACACTTTATTATTTCCTCAACAACATCCTAATTGTGCTGTATACGGCCAGAAAACTTTTGAAATATATATGCTGCTTTCAAGAACATTTTACACTTGCACAAATAGTTATGGATCATAAGATAGATCAAGTACAATTAATTTTGGATCGTTTTCAAAGTGAATAATATTCTGATTTTAAACGAAATTTGTTGTGACTTCTTATTTTTATGTAAAAACAAACATCAATAGATACTCACTATCCACGGCATTACTTTACTACCTCTCACGATGTCTACTAACTACAAATATCTCAGGACCTAAAGTAATGTTAGTAAAGTAAAAACTTAGTAATTTCACCTCCTGCGATGTTTCTAACTAGCAAAAGAGCATACAAACAGTCATGCACAAATAAATTTGAACACCACTGTTCATGCAAGTTGTCAGATGAGGTTCATTCCAGTAAAGTTGAAATAGACTCAACAGCTTGGATCACTCATGCTTACCATAATAATGTAGTCATGCCATTCTACCCCCTTATGGAAGTCTTGTATCATTGCTGTCATGTGCTGAAATTGCCATAGCCAAAGCTGCCTGAAAGCTAAGCGGAAGCTTGAGAATGAAATATAGTGGAATTAAAACTGATTCTCGGGGCGTCTTATTCACGACTTGCCGCGACGATATCTTTTCAATTGATCATAACTATTATCAGAAAGTATTACGTTTGAATATGTTTGTGTCAGATGTTGTGAAGTATGTGCGTGTTCTATTATTGCATGTAGGTAGCTTCTGTGATTTAATATTGAAACTTTTCGCTTTATATTTGATTGCCATAATAAGAAACATTTAATGTTGTAGTAAATAGTGTGTACAATTTCACCGAAGGGACTTACTTCCTTACATTCTGTTTAAATTTTCTAAATTGAAATCAATAATTTAAAATCGTCATCATTAGTTGTTTTTATAATTTGAACATTGACAACACATTATTATCCTTGATATGATCGCAAACTCATTTTGAGTTTAGAAAAATTACCTGGATTAATTTCAATTCATACATTATGCCAATGTCTTAAAACTTTATACAGGTACATTCAGTAGATAACCATGTAAAAATTTACAGTTTCATCCGCAAGCTGGCGAAAATTTTGTAAAACAGACTGAAATAAATATTCGTCTTACGATTTAATTATTCTTGCAAATACTTATATCTTAAAATAGTCAAAAACCATTCAATCAATTTAGTTTGTTCCCCATGAAAGCTGCTTTGAATCAATGAAATTGATATGAATCACATTCAATGTGTACATCTATGTTGTTAATAAAAAAGATGCGATTATTTTTGCTCTTAGAGCTTTCATTTCTTGCCAAGTCGAAAACATCACTCATATGTTCTGCTGGAGTATCGACTAAAGACGCAAGTTTCTGAATTAAACATTTTGCTCCAAATTTTCTGCACTTGTATTGATTCCATGAAACTAAATTGATCGATGTATTTTTATCCTGTATTCGCTATTCTTTTAAAATACCTTCTATTCTCACAAAAAAAAAGATGCTATAGACATAAAAGGTGAAAGGTTGTTCATTCATTCCGTTGTTTGATTTCGAAATGTATTCTTCTATTTAAAGCATGTCATCTATATTTTCAAAAGGAAAAATACCGAATATCTATTAATAGAAAGACAGATGTAGAAAACAACGCGAACGGCTAAAGAACTGTCAGATTCGCAACATGTCCACGCTTTCGGGCACGTTTTTGAATTGCTAAAAAAAATGCTTGTTGCTGTATTGAACTAAAATAATATACATAGTATTTATAGAGCCATTCAATTACTCAGTTTATTGTTTCTAATTTACTTAGTAATTGATTAAAGCAAATCCTAATCGAATAAGTAGCTATTTGAAAAATTAATGTCATTTACAAGAGATAACAGCTTTTTATTCGAAGTCCTACGCAGCGGTTCTAAAAAGGGCCAAGTATTTTAAAGACTTAAATACTGCAGTATAATTTTTCTCTGAACCAAACTCTTGACTTTTGTTGACAACTGGACTGATTAAAGGTCATTTACGTTTATTAGTTCGCTCGGAAAATCTTTTATTTATTTATATTAGACCAATTATATTAGACCACAGATGAAAAATCTAACAATCAATGTAGAACGAACCCGTATCTCTTGATGCCCTAGAGTTAATATAAAATACATATAGATCGAATTTCAGCTTGTCGTCGAACACAACACCGAAATCTTTGTGCTGATCATCACGGTGCAAAATATTAGCTGCCAGAGAATATTTAAAGAAAAAATGGCATTACTAGACATTTGGATACATCAAGCGGGAGTGAGTTCCTCGTAAACCATGCACTTAAGGCTATGAAATCCAACTGCAATAAAAACCAATCATTTAAAGGGGAGATTTCGTCTGAATAAAAGTGGCACTTAGATGAAATAACAAAAGCAATATCATTTATAAAAAAAATGAAATAACAAAGGTCCAAGAATGGAGCCTTGTGGGACCCAAGCTGATAGATAAAAAGAAAGTGAAGGTACATGTGCGATTGAGGATGTACGATGAAAACCGGCAACGAAGGGGACCGGATTCGTCAACCAGGTAAGGTGATCCAAGCTGAATGTAATGGTCGATCTTGTCAAAAGCTTTCGAAAAATCAGTGTATATTACATAAACTTGTTGCTCATTGACTTGATTGTGTAAAAATGTTTCTAACAGTTTAGGAAAAGATAAAAGAAGGGATATGGGCAGATAGTTGAAAACGTTCTCAATGTCGCCCGTGTTTAACATCGAAAATGTTGGTCGATTTACAGTATGAAGGGAAAACATCCAGGGAAATTTTTCGGCTAAAATGTATGCAGAAAAGGGAGGATGAAAGAGATTTTGCGAATATGTCGGGTTGGGGTACCATCGGGATTACTGCAGGCACTAGAGTCGAGGCAAAACATTCAAGTTTTCATTTCGATGGAGCTCACAGAAAGAAGATTAATAGAAGCAGTAGCGGAAAATCGGGTTACAGGTAGGCTATAGGCATTAGAGAAATCATAGAAAGCTACAAATGAAAAAGAAAAGAAGGAATATTTTTTGCCATCAAATAATGCGGGGATATTGGTTGCCAATTTCAAAGAAGCGAATACAGGATAAGAAAGGCTCTCTCGTCCTATCTGCGGGCTATAGAACATTTGATGATACGGTGGCTGGGAGATGTTACGGCGGCGGGGGGATGTTACGGCGAGAATGAAGGTCGGCAGTATATTTGACTATTAAAGAATTAAGAAAAGAATAAAAGGAAATAAGTGTCTGGTTTATGTTGAGATCACGAAAAAAGAGTAATTGATCCATAGTCATCTCTGGAAAAGTATAAGGGTGCTTTAGTGCGAAATGTCTAACTAACGCTAACAATAATGAAAAGGGGAGGATGATTCTGACTAGGATAAACATAAGTCTGTAAGAAAAAGGAAAGAGATAACCGACTAGATGCAATATTAGAAATGGTGAAGTTCAGAATTCGATCATTAGTGTTGCGAATGTCATTGAACTGGAGAAAGGAAAGAGGAGAGAGATCTAGAGAACGCATCAGTGGAAGCAATATACGAAAAATATTTATGCCAAATTATTGACGGTTGGTTGAAATGTGCACAAATAACAAAAGAAAAATCAGGAAAATGTGTAGGGACGAAATTGGGTTGATCATAAAAAAACACGGTATATAAGCTGATACAAGCAGTAAAAAAATAAATCATAGACAGGGATACACGAGCAGCAAATTATTTAGCAAGATACGATACTAGAAAATTTGAGCAAATGTTTCCAAAAAGGAAATTATTGAAAACTTCTCCACAATCTGTTTTCCATGACAGAGAAAGATCACGATCCTGTCTAAAAACATTGTACAGAAGAAAGATTTCAGTGCTGAATGTGCTATTCTTGAGCTAAGTTCTAAATCATCCGCGAATGCTATGGCATATAAAAAGTCCATAAAGATTCTGGTAATACAAACAGAAATTATAAGAATTATCTGAAAGATTAAAGTTTGACTGCCTGGAGGTGAAGCAGGAATCGGACGAAAATATGGACGGCGATTTCGTTTTCTGAAAGATTTAATCAGAACGTCATTTAGATAAAAATCCTGCGAAGCGATCAACGTCTTTCGTCATTTCCTTGCAGATCATATTGAAAGTTTTTTCCAGTTTGCGTTCAATCCTGACCGTTAAATAGAAGGCCGATCGCGACCTGCAATCTGACAGGTACTAATGTACTTTTATTGGTCGAATTGGTCGAAAAATGTACGTCGACTGGTCGAAAAAAGGTACATTAAGTCCGCCATCTTGGTACGTTAATTGCTTTTGCGACCGGCTTTCTATATGACGGCCAGGGTTCAATATACTTTTTGTTTCGGGAGCAACGCGAAAAATGAATATTTACAGTAAAGGTGAAACAGTCCTGATGAAAAAACTTGTATCGACGGCACAGTTTGTTATGAATTTGATGTATCCTGATATTATCATCTGGTAGCCTAACGATAACTAGATCTGCACGATTTGGCGATGAAGAAGAAAGAACTGGATCATTAATAGTCGTGTTTTTTTGATCCCCCTATCGAGATCAGAAAAGACGCATTGGAAACTATCCCAGTGAATTCATAGGGACAGGTGTTGTTGTTTCCAATGCTGGATATAATTGTTCTGTTATGGATAGGGGGAGCAAAAAAACGCGTCTATTGTTCGGAACATAACTGACCTGAGGCAAGAACAAGGGTATCTCCCGCTGTCGTTGGCCACAAATTCTGCTGCAAAGGGTCTCGAGCAGGCTCCTATTCGCTCATACGATTTCCACATTAAAAAAAACATCTGCGTGAAATGAAATAGCCCGATGATGATTCACAGAAGGAATCCGTAGAAGTGTATTTTAATAGCAAGGATAGTTCGTATTTTAAAAAAAATAATTTTCTGTCAAAAGATATATTAAGTGCACTTCGATATGAAGAGAATATATTTTCTATTTTTTATGAAAAAAAAACTGAAGACAGCGCCCACAAGTCTCATATACATACAAAGAAATATGAATTTTCACGTGAATTGTATTTTACGCGAAAATTTCCTTCGAAAATGATTAAAAAAAATGTCGCACTAAAAGTCCAACTAAATGAATGGCCAACATTTGTTATACTATGCGCCAATTTTTCCGCAGACGAGTTCAGATGCGCCATATATCTCAATAAATTTTTCTTCCTACTTGCGTTCAGGGTTGGGATTCGACAATAGAGATAGTGGGATTGCTTAGGGGAGGAAAGAAAATATGTAAATTAATCATGCAATTTATTTACGCTAATTCAAAAGACACACGTTTATCAATAGTCAGAAATGATCTTCTGTATGAGAGGGTGATCGCGGCCGTGTTTCCCGCCGTTTTTTGCTGATTTTCTAGTTTTTTTTTTCTAGATAAATGTGAGTCCCAAGAGACACGAATACAAGAGCTGAGTTGAGTAATCACGTCGGTAAGGGAATTGAGGGAGAAATTAACGTGTTTAAAAGCCATCGTTCCAACGAAATCAAGTGAGAAGTTATTCAAATCAAAATTTCGTCTGAAAATTTTTGTGTTCGTTAAAAAAACATATACAGTGGCATACATATACAACAGGTCAATGTAACTAAAAATGAATTAATCAAAAAAGACTATACACATGTTTAAAAAAAAACTTAGTTCTTTTGTGTGTGGGCAAAATTACACGATTTTGCCTAAAGTGTGAACGTACAAATATTGTTAAAAGGCATCATTAATGGAATTGAGAGCACCTGTACATCGTCTAATGCGCCATGTTTGGTGAAGGAAAGGAAAATTATGGAACGATGGGCAGAGTTGGCCATGTGTACGATAGAAATAGTAGGCCATTTGACACGTTATAACCAAAAGCTCGTAGATGTTAGGTATCGGAGACTGCAAAGAGAATGTCTCTCGATTTGTTCTATTTATAGATTTTACCTTTGTAGTCAAATTGCTTCACTCAATTTCGTATCTGTTTATGCTTATTTCATTTCCTTAAATCTCTGAGGTTTATTCAAACTAAAGTTTTCGCTCGCAGACTATGCTGTGCTTTATTCAGGTGTTGCACTGTAAAAAAGAACGATCAGTGGTGAGCCATGAGCCATTTTGCCCATCTCTAGTTGCAACGATATCTGCATTCCTTACTATTTATTAAATTAAAGCTTTATTTCATTTGTAAAGGTTATTGAATTGTGATCATGGTTCCCTTCTTGTCAATAAATCAGCATAGACAACGTATATCGTCTCTAAAGCTTATCAAAGCAGAAAATAATTGATACGGGAAACTCGATCGTTTTGCGGAATAAGCCTCTAAATCAGAATCAAATAACCTTTACAAGTAAATTATATCGATGGATATAAGGCCGGCGATACATGTAAACGCCTGAATTTAGACCGTTTTTCAGAGGCTTATTTAAAATAGAAGGAATAAATGAATCGTTTTAAAAGTGTTCATGTTTATTCATTACATACTAAAATACAAGAATCTGATTTTATTTAGTTTTTTGTTTCAAAATGGCCGCCGTAGTAACCAATCTCCTGAGACCCTCGCGACGAAAGGCATTAATCGGCGGGATTTTTAGCATCAGCTACAGCAATTTGAAATCAAAAAATAGACTGGAGTGTGTTTATTAAACATGTATCTTCTAGTTGAACCAAGAAAAAAGAAAAAAAAGTAAAAAAATCGTGAATTAGCATGCCTCATAAAAAAAAGTACGATTTTTGACCCTTTTTTCGACAGTTTTTGGGTCAAAAATGCTAAATTATTATTGAGGTTAAACTAGAAGCTTATACTATAGATAAAACGTGTGCCAAGTTTCATAAGAATCGGTTGAGAACTTTTTGAGTTATCTTGCCCGCCAATCTAAAAAAAAAAGTCGTTTCGAGAAAAACGCGTTATTTTGGCACACAGAAACTCTATGATTACAGCGACTTACCAACTAATCAGCGATTCAAGGCGGTCCATACAGAAGTCCTTCAGTACGTTTATTTTTTAGATGTAGATTTAACTATTAATGCAAAAATAAAGAAACTCAAATTTTTGAAAATTTTACATGTATCGCCGGCCATAAGTCGGAGATGTTAAAATTTTAAAAATTAATGATTTCCAACTGCAAGTGGTCACATCAGTCAAGTATGCACTGTGAGCTGGTGTCTGATGAGAATCAGTGCATACTTTCGAAACCACTTTGTCAAATAAAAATTTCCAATGTAAATAAAAATTCATCAATTTTAATCATCCCGCAAAAACAATTCCAACTTTATTTTTCATTAATTTAGTAAAAATTATCTTAAGTTCAAAGACTAAAGGCTGTTTTTTACGAAACTGACGACATTTAGAAATACTTGTCACTTCGCTGTATTAGTTGGCAGCATCATTTACGCTCTAACCCACTGTTTATATGTACGTACATTCAAGTACGGATTGTGCATTCTGCGAATATTCACACTCTCCTGGAAAACCTCAAAGATGCATAATTAACCATTAAATTGTTACAAACAGATAAGACAGCATTACCTCTTTAGACAATATGCCAATTTTCTGCATTTGCTAGCACATTTTGCGAAAATCACTGCAAACGTTACACTCACACTTCAAAAGCGCACCTTGCTTTAAACATAATATCACTATGGTCAGTGCTTAAGATTATCGCTGATGACGTTATCGCTGCTAATAAAAGCCAAGTGAACGATCGTAGATCGTAGGCATCGGAGAAGTGTGACTTGCTTGGACTAAGGTGGCCAGTATTGCTGATCTATGCTGCTTGCTACCCACGAATTAACGCAATGAAGGTGATTTCAAACTTCTTTCAGTTCAGTAAGACACCGCTCTCAAACTTGTACTGTACAAAGTTCGTATCGTTTGGAATCTAACTCCTGATCCAGTAGCTGAACACAAGTAAATACCATGTCTTGTATAGTAGTTATATTTAACTCAGTTACTGTTTCACATCCAATTAAGATTTGCTAATTGCACTATCCAAGTATAATTTCGAAGCACTTTGTGTGATCCAAGTATAATTTCGAAGCACAAGTGATTGTGATTCCCAAACGTTTTGATCTGGTAGTTTGTTCTCTCGGATCGCAGAACATTTTGTACGAGCTGGAGATCATTTTATGAGAAGGTAGTACGTGAGTCATATCAGATCGGTTGGCGCTGGTCTTCCATGCATAGATACAGTGTGTCGCTTGCGTTCAAAATAAACGAAGAATCAGTCCCAAGATGTTTTCGAATTATCTAAATGCAAATACACGGTGCTGGATAGACTAGTGGATTCAACTATATAATAAGAACAAGAATCGGAAGTCGGTAGACTTCGGCACTAAGCGAGGCAACAGTTTAGCAACAGAAAGTGCATGTGCTTAGTTTTCGAGAATGAATGAAATTCAATAGTGAACTCGATCGTAGCGGTTACATTCAATGTGACGCATCGACCATTTAAGTCAAAAGTGAACTTGTGTCAAACATTTGATCTGCCAGCGAAATTGTTTTTAATTTCGAATAATATGCACCAATCAAGGGTGTTTTCTGCTGCTTCCTACTCGCATACAGTACGTACTTGGTCGCGCAGAAGGCTTCCATGTTTCTTATCATTTGTGTCAAATACGAACTCCATAAGTATGCAATGATCATAGTGTGCCTAACAACCTTTGCTATAGATAACACATTAAACTCAACGTCGCGTCGTGTCGCTTCTGTTCTGAATAATAAATTGAAGTATTGCCGTTGCATTTGGTGAAAAATATTTGAAGGTGTTTTCATTTTTATAGTGCGGAAAAGCAGTTAACTAGTGGATAGAAAGAATTGTGATTCTGCGATAAAATCTTAAAAAAGATATCTGATTCGTGGGTGTTAGTGCTAGTTAGTGCGAGTTGTATGCAAGACAGATGAATTTTTCGTGTATGTATAATCAAATTATCAAATTCGAAGCAAAATGTTAAAAAGATATATTGTCGGAATGATTTTGACTGTTTTAAAATAGTTTTCCTTGGTTTATAAATTTATTGACTGAGTTATTTAAAATAAAAATAACTGAAAAGGAGGTCAACGCATTAACAACCTGTTTGCAGTTACTAACAATGGCGATGACGAAGTTGGATTACGGTGGCCTTAGATAACCTTGATGATTGTCCGTTTATCTAAGCAAGAAAAGTTCATTGTCCAGTCGGATCTACATACCTACCTCATAAAATCTTCATGTTTTCAATGGACATTTTCGAATGCACTAATTGCCTGAAAAACAATTGAGAGTTACCCAATTTCAATTTTGCTATTCTGTCAAAAGTGCGAATAGTGTGCAAATTTAGTGTTGTTTTTAGTTAAACGAATATGTTTTTCTATATTTTGTGATTAGTAAGTAAGTCTTCGGATTTAAATGCGTGCGGTTATTATCGTTCGTATGAGAGGGAGTACTTTCTGAGTAAAGCTTTCCGCTTGGAGAGTGTGTGACTATAATTCTCATATGGCTCTGAAATATTCATTCGTCATGCAGTCGTGAGTAGAAAATACAATGTGTTTCTTCTAGCAAATTATTGACGAAAGAAATGTTATTTCGAAATTATATTTAGATTGTAGTAAAATTAATTGCACATTCGTGATATTTTTGTAATGTGTGTAAAATACGATTGTTTTATCGAACAGTTAGTACCTAGGTGAATTGGTGCCATGTGATGATTAAATACTATCCGTTTTGATATCTCTTTTCTTAGAAATAATGCAAAGAATGAAATATTTGTTTAAACGTACCAATAGGATGTCTGCGGGTATGTGTTTATATTTGCAAGTTCGCTTACTTGAATAATTCACATTTCTCTATCATAGAGTAAGCAACAGTTAACTGTTTATTATGGCTTTTAATAATATTCCTGTTGCAAATGCTTTGCCTTTTTAAAATTAGTCTGTAACGAGTTATTCTTGAATATTCTAAAATGATTCGTCCGATCCGAGTAATATCTAATGTTCGTTGTGAAACATACCATGTTGTGAAATTATCTTCTTTGTGATTGAATCTGGCTATTGGCTTTAAGTTGAATGCAACTTATTTGTCCCACATTTATAAAACTAAAATGGCTGCTAAGTATCGGTTACTCTAGTTTATAATAAACCGCAAATAGAATAGTCTTCATTGATCCAAACTTCTCCGCAAAATTTTCTTAAAACCAGCTTCCTCCTAATAAGGAGAATATGAAACTTATTGTTGCCCTGAAAAGAAATCTAAAAAAAACTTTTTTTGAATAAAATCACAAAAAGAATATTTTTTTCCTTTGAATATTTTTCATTCAATTTGTTCATCTTTTACAAGAGACAAAATTTCACATATTTCATTCGAAAGGTAGTGTGTTTTCGCTGTGTGCCATTATGTAGCTTCTCTCACGCCAATTCTATATATTCTGAGAAACAAACGGGGCAAAATATTTAACTGCTGATTGCTTTTCGTTTTTTATATTATCAAAGTAATAGCATAAAAAACAATATTATAATCCTTGTTAGCACAAAATAATTTTTCCTCTCAGATTTCTCATATTTAAAAAAAATTGCTTTGATACAGTCTTCAGAATGAATATGGTCTAGTCCTTCTTTTTCTAAAGAAAACTTTGGCAGGTTGAACTCCAATCTTTCATCTAGATTTTTCTTGCTAGCTTAACGTGTCAGGTTGATTTTTTGTAAAAAAAAAAGAAAACGAAGAAAAATTGCATTTTGAAGAATAACGGCTGCGTGCGACTTTTTCAATGAGCATGCGTGAACACTAGCCGAGAGAAACCCTATTAAAAGGCTATCTTTTTTTCTTTGCAATTATTTTCGGCTTTTCGGTGCAAAGCAAATTTTAAAAAAAAATATCAATAAAAGAGAAAAAGGGGCAGTTAATTTCTAATCTGGTTTTTTCATTGTCCGATTATTTAAACATAAATCATATCGAATATTGGATCTAAAGTTGAACCCTAAAAAATGTAATACATTGATCATCACTGAATTTTTGATTTTAAAAAGATTTTTTTATGCTAATCTGTACATTCTTAATCTAACTTAAGTACTATTAACAATAAAAAATAACAAACTAGCGGCTATATTATTTTAGCCTGTTGATTTTTATTGTTTTTGTTATTTTATTTTATTTTCTCATACAATTTTTTTTTCTTACGCTCTAATACTCATAAATCTAAGATATAAAACTTCAGTAAAGTAAATGTAGCCTACAAGCAGTGGCGGCTCGTCAGGGTGGGCCCGGCCCGCCTGGTCCACCCTGACGAGCCGCCACTGAGTTAAAGTAAAGTAGATATTTCTTGTTGGTATCCGCGTATACCTTATAATAGTGTTTTTGTGTCGAGCGGGCCCAGTGGCGGCTCGTTAGGATGGGCCAGGCGGGCCGGGCCCACCCTGACGAGCCGCCACTGCCTACAAGTGTCAAATCCCAAAATTGCTTGTGTGTATTTTGGCTGGGGTCATCTTGGCAATATCTACATAAAACTATGTAAGTGACGAATTAGATCTAACTTAAACCTAATTACAAATAACTTAGTCTAATTAGACCTAAATCTTAACCTAGACCTTAAATCTAGTCCCTTCTATTCGTTGGGAGTCCTACATAATTGAATTCCGAATCATTGAGCTGCTGTTGACACACTGTCTTCGCGGGATTCATAAATGACTCATTGGAGCTACTTGTACACCCTGGTGACCGAATCAGTCCGTTCTCCTATCCATAGAATGTTGTCATTAATTCTACAAGTCGATCTCTAAGTGGCTTGGAGGAGAAGGCTCTTCGACCACTTCTTAGTTATCGGAGTGTAGAACCTGGATAGGCGTAGGATTCTCCTTTCGAACGCCTTTGTCATAGCCGCTTTGGAACAGGTAATCCAGGATGGGCATGCTCAAGTCAGGATAGGCTGGATGAGGATCTGATAGCTAATGGATTTAGCTTTGGTGGTCATGACCATCTTTTTAGCGAAAATACATCTGATGTGTTGAAATGTAGATTTCGCAGCTTTGATTTGACGCCGCCGATAAAGATTATACTTCATAAATTCGTGAAAATCAACATCAAAGTACTTTAGAGATGAGCTAGGCGTAGTCTTAAAAGTTCGGAACGAAACTGAGTTTTTTGGGCGAATAGTGTGCGATCGCTGACACTTAGAAGGATTGTTAAATACACAAAGCTGCTTCTTACTGCTGATTGGTTTGATGGCCCATTTATCAAAGTAAAAAGAAATTTCTGCCAAGTGGTATTCCAGGCTCTTCGCTGCTTTGTATGGACCTTGGCTCGACGCTAGTAAGACCATGTCATCGGCATATTGGAGAAATTAGTCTTAAGATTCCCACTGGAATGAGAAGATCAGCGGTAAATATGGTATAAAGAATCGATTCAGTTACCGAACCTAGTCGAACCTACGTGAACTCACAATGATTTTTTACCTGCTTCATCCAGATTGTCTCGAAAATCGCAATTAGGAAGCAGAGCAATCGAACAGAAATTGCTGGCCTCTTTACTTTTACCCTTCTTATAAATGGAAACAACCTTGGCCACTTTCCATGATTTGTGAAAGTAACCATTTTTTCAGGGCATTGTTAAATACCAATGGAGAAAATTGAGGATAGAGAGATGTTTAATAATGAAACTATAGATTTCATTGTGCCCAAACGACTTCTTACTTTTTATTCCGCACCGAGTATCCATTATTAACAAAGGATTTTCAGATGTAAATGTGGCCACTGGTGCGTGGTGTGTATTGAGAAAGCGACTGACTTCCTCTTTTACCATATGGTGATTAGGAGCAAAACCGTCAAACTGAACAGCATTCAGGATCATCAATGGTTTTTATTTAGCAGTGTGCAAATTAAACGATTATAGAAGTATTTTTAGATAACACTGATTAACAAAAATTAATATTAGCCGCGCCACACGAACTTTTTTAGTGTTTTTTTCTATATATTAGGTTTTGTGAATAAAAATACGCAGTTATTTTTTTTTAGCCACATATGAATTTTATTTGGTTAAGAAGCATAAATCATAACAAGAATGTTAAATAAGTCTCCAGAAATATGTGAATAATGTGGTTTGTAAATTAAAGATTTACGATTTTCTGGACTATTTGGCTTCCGGTTGGTCGCGTTTGATCGTCTAGCAGTAGTCAGCCAACATCCTTGGACTTTATCTACCCTAGTAACGCTTCTCCATCTTCGAAATGTCCCGATGAAGCCTGTGTCCATGCTCATCACTTACAGCCCCAAATTCTCAGGGAAAAAATCCAGATGTGAGTCTAGAAAATAAATTTTAAGCGACTTATTGCAAACCAAAGCTTCATATGTCAATAGAAGCTAGTTAATCAATTCTCTAAGGTTCTTACTCTTATAGTTACCCAAAAAAGTTGCAACCACGTTCTCGAAACAATGCCAAGCTGATTTTTCTAAAACTTTCAATTTTTCTTTGAATTTTGAATCCTTTATTCGCTGATTTGAGGTCCTATGAAAATTTTTATTTTAGCATCACTTATTCAATTGGCTTGAAGTGGAGGGTTGTGAATCGTCAACCTTAAACGATATACATGGAACTGGTATAGGTAAATTGTCATTATGAGGAGCATATCTTATTGCTGGAGATAAATTAGGGTATCGAACTGTGTGTTTGGCCTTTGGATTTATGTCTTTTATTTTAGTAAGACAAAAATAGCAGTCTGAAACATGATTCTAGGCTCAGTTCATATCATGGGAATAGCTTAAAATCAGTTAAAATTTTTACACATTTGATGCAACTAATATGTGGGGCCTAAGATTTGTCTTGATGAGCCACCCCAAAACTAAAATACTTGATGTAACACTTCAAATAAGGATCAGAAAAATTTCACTTTGATTTTTGAAAGTCAGTTCACCACAAACATAACAAAAAGAAATAGAATCGTTAATAAACTTGCTCGACATATTCACGCAAGCAGAGAAGCTAATTAAAACCAAAGCAATTTAAATTATATACAGCACTCCTTTTTTACGGCCGTTCATATGCGTTTATCGCTAGAATATTGAAAATGAACTTGACCTCATCACAAGAAAGCTGAGGGTGATTGAAACAAAATAAGTGCGTTTTAGTAGTAGGGTAAGTAAAACAACAAAACACGATGATCACCTATCAAAGTTCGTGTGGCCTGATCACTGTTGTTTAAGCGTTCTCTAGTATCTATTTACTAATTTCTGCCTCCAATATTTCATTTAAGATGATACTGTGATCGGTAGCTTTGAAAGCATCATTGAGATCAATAAAAAATAACTGCAACAAAAAGTTCGGTAAATGTCTAGGTAATGGGACCGTCGATCAGAAGGTGATGAAAAGAAGGTGGTGGGAGTAAAAAGTCAAAAATATTTTCTATTTTGTCTATTTCTTCTCGGTCCCATTTTGTAAGCTAACCCCCTCACGCCAATCCAAACAAGGTTGCCTGGATAAAGCATTCCAGGCAACCTTGTCTCATTATCCAGGCAACCATGTCTCATTATCCAGGCAACCTTGTTTCCTTAAAATACTCCCAATGTTACAGGGGAAATGGTCCTAGGAAATGTATCAAAGGAATTGTTGGCTTTAAAAATTTTGTACGTTATTCGTATATGCTTATCAGTATTCAATTGAGTTTAAACAAGGTGCAGTTATCTGTATTTCTGTATATAATTTGGCATCGCGACGAATATCTCGATTTTTCATATCCATGAAAATAAAACGTCTGTGTAAATCTTGTCACCTCACTTTTAAGTTGTCCTGGGACAAGTTACAAGCAAGTTGGATACTATAATTGCCAAAGTTAGGGCAGCCATCTACCCAATCGCTGATGATTACGTGAATGAGCCTACTGCTTGATTATCCATCACTTCAATAAATTTAATTTAACTTTACTTATTTGAGATTACCAAGCTAAATTTTCTTCATGTTTATCTCTTTATTTGAAACTATTTGTAGTGCCGAATTGTAATTTTTATTTTTTTATTATGATTGGCAATAAAGTATTATTATTTACCTTCTTTTACGTTTTTTTGATATATTTTGAACCTTCCATCTACTCACTTCGCTTCCATCTCCTCCATCAAAATGGTGTCAACCGTCCTCTTTCCTTCAGTAAGAAGGTTGTGGAGGATGGTCAGATGATTTCATTCTGATGGAATAACACTGGTAGCGGGAAGGTAGAGACTCAGAGGGGTTTGATGATTAAAAAGTGAATGAAATCATCCAGCCTTCTTTCACCTTCTAAACAAAGATTGAATATGCACGCAGGAGATAGAAACGGCGAAGGGTAGCTGGATGACTCCATTCTGATCGGTAAAAGTGGAAACAAGAAACTGGGGCGCGCATTTTTAAATCAGAAAAAAAAAAATAGATTGTTTACACTTAACCACTGCGCCTACACATCCCCCACCAAAAAACACTTGCACTGGGCAAGGCTCACCTTCCCATCAACGCGCCCATCATTGTTGAAAATCTAACTAATGGCTGAATCTGAGAACAAATATCATCTGTTTTAATCATCATTCAGCCTACAGTGGGAGGATGGTTTCTCGAAGAAAAATTATAGCTTGAATGCAGACAAATCATATATATTATTTTATTTTAAGTTCAATATGGCATTTCAATATTAACATGGCGAAATCAAAGGGAAACAATCTGTGGTTTGAGTCAGTTTCTAGTAATACTATAGAAGGACGCAGTCTTCTCTAAAATTCTGTATTTTTCTTCATGAAAAACATCCATGGTTTTTCAATGGTTTTTGACGTCATCTACGAAGATATGGGCAAACTTGAAATGCATCCGATTCGATTCCTAGTGAGAGCGTTAAGCTTCTTAATATAAAGCCATCAAAATGGAAGTCTTAAACTTAGTTTCATATATGTTCGTTAAAAAATAAATAAAGTCTAGAATAAGCATAGACTTTACTTTGCTGTCAGTAGCACAAAATATTTGTAGAAGGAACCGCATAAGGGTTCCGTTTGTTCGGGTAGTATAATCTTATTTGAAGTGTTGAAAAAGGTCTTCCAGCGGTGCGTATGAGTTTGATATTGTGTTTCGATTTTTCCAACCATCGAACTTTAGTTTTACTCCTGTTGGAGGTGCAAAAACAATATTTGGGAGATTTCGGAGATTTTTTGTATGTTCATGGTCATTTCTTTCATTGCTATTCGAATTTGCTTGAGTTTGAACCCGAATCATCGCAATCTGCAACTTCAAGAAATCGATTTTTTCGTGCCAAAACAAGGTACAACAAGCAAATTTAATGAGAGTGTATGTTCATTAAACTGAATATTGATGCTGAAATCAGGTCACTGTTGTTTCTTTGTTACTTTAACTCTCATATCCGCAACGGGTTTTACTGTGTCAACTTTGCCATAAAGAAACGTTAATGACACTCAGAGACGATACGGAGCAAAGAGATAAAAAATTCAAAAGTTTTCCCTCCGATACGGTCCACTAATTAAGAAAAGGACATCCACTTTATAGGTTTTACTTAAAATACGTTGAAATCTTCAACAATCAAGTTTTTTTCTGTATGAACTATTGAATAATTTCTTGAAAAATCTATAAAGCAAAAATTTCCGAAAATGAAGGACTCCGTTATCAAAATTCTAACAAAAAAATACGGGAAACTATATAAATATTTTTTGCCATCAGCCTCGGATTTTATAAGCTGCAACATAAAATTTACTTTTAAGCTATTCAGCAGCAGAAATGAATGTTTGATTGAACATGTTAATTGCGATCAGTGCACCTTTTATTTCACACTTCCCTCATAACGGTAGAAAGTGAAGTGAAACAAATATTAGTCTCAAATACAACTTTTGTATTTTCTGCAAAGTGATTATTTGTAGAAGAAAAATACTTAATATTCCTCATCTTTTACGCCCAGATAGCATCGACATAGTTCATTTAACTGAAAGTTAATTGTTATTTAAAATAAAGATTAACCCATTTTATTTTATTATTTCTATTTGTTTTAGTTTAGGATACTGAACTCAATTTTATTCTTCGTGTGATTTTATCTAAAAATGAGAGCTTTATGACCATTGCCATTCTATTCAGAATACAGTCTGGTTTGAAGGTTTTGCAATTCATTTACAATTCAAAACTCAATGTTTCTTTCATCTAAAATATACTTTTATTTACGAATATATATATTTTCTTGCAACCATTTGCAAGAAATGTGGCTTCAGAAAATGTTTCAAATGTTTCAGTTCTTATCAGAACCACCCAGCATAGTAACACCAATCATATTCCGTAAAGAACCTGGCTATTGAAAAGTAAACTCACACTACACTCATAACACAGCTCATGCATTTTCTATTCAAATCCGAGTAAATGATTAATTAAACACAATTCGCTTTATTAGTGATAATGTCATACATATTTCTCTTCTGGTAAGATACAGCATTTAATCTAAACCTTTGATAAAGTCGAACTATGAGAAAAAAGAAAAACTGTAACAAAAGCTTAATGTAATCGTGGGAATCACCTCAATTTATTTCAACTTTACCTCATGGTGCTTTTTTGTTAATGTGCATATAATCAAGTAGCAAAACTTATCTTGGTGCTTATCAAATAAAATCCGAAGTCGTATATGAGTATATTATATTCAAAAATTTTACGAAATTGGCACTGAATTCACAGAAAGCTTTGGTATGATTTTTCTATGGTATCAATCACCGATTACTACGTTGCTGGCGTTATTGGATTTATGTTGAGCTGTTTCTTATCACCTCAATCACTGATAATATTTCTTGCTGATTCAAATTGTAAATATGATATAGTCACAAGAATAATTTTTGCAAATTTTCTTTGCTATCTGTAGAGCAAATTTTTCGAAAGCTTATTCGGCTAATACTAAAAAAAAGGGTGAACAGACTGAATCGTTTTTAACATTTAAGTCATAATATTTTGTAATTATCTTTCATACATCAAATAATCTTTTTTTATCCAACTATAATGTACAATTCTTTCTTTTGCAGAATATGAATACAACTTGGCTAGCAAATAGTGATACCTAATCCCTGGAAAAAGCAAACAGATTAATTCAAAATGAAAAAAATCAACTCCGGCTACAGTTCGGATTCTGAACAAAACAACAAACAAGATTTAAGCATCTTGAGAAAACCAATTTCGACAGGTTTGTCGGGATTTCTTGAGTCGAAACGAGCCTATGATAATGGTACTGAAGAGGTATGCTTCCAAGTTCAAATAATTTCATTTCATGAAGTTACCAAACAAATATATTCTTCATAATTGATTACGAATTTTTTGAAATTTTCAATCAGATTCGCCGACTTCTATCGAGAGAATGTGATATTTTGTATGAATGTAAATTCTGTCGAAACATATTTCGTAGTTTGACTAATTTCATCAGCCACAAAAGGGTTTACTGCCGTACAGCTTTCAATAATTTATCAAATCATTTTAATATCAGTAATGGATACATGGCAAGTTGAACAAATAATATTGCATGTTCAAATGAATCTAATTTTTTTCTCTATTTTTCCCCCAGGACCAGGATGTTTCAACAATAATTCAGGAAGAAAAAGATTTCATCAATCAAAGCAGTACAACTAAGGATAGTAGAAATAATGAAAATTCGAATAAGGACTTGAGTAGTATAATTGAGAGGTTATTGAAACGTGAGCAAGCCAATCGTCTGATGAAACTAACTGATTTCTACGATCAAGTTAATAACAAACTAACTCAGGATGAACTTTTGAAAAAGAAACATGAACTTTTGTTGGATCGTGTTCCGAATAGTAATGTAGCCGTCTATCAAACCGTTAAGAAAATCGATAGTGACAATATAAAGAAAGAGGTTAATGAAATTAATGATATAGCGCTGAAAAGAAAAACATTCATTGGATCAGATGGAAAGGCTGTTGTAAAAGACAATTTATCAGAAAACGATGTAAGCCTTGAAAATATCACTATCAAATTGGAAGGACAAAAACAAGTGGCGGTTGGCGATTCCATGACTTGCGATATTTGTAAGTTTGACTTTTGCAATTTTTATGCTTTATTGCTATATCATTCTACTTTCAGGTAATTTAAAATTTTCGACTGAAAAAACTCTAAGACTTCATCTTCAAACTAAACATATCTCATCTACTTTTGTGTATCAGTGCCCTTCCTGTACTCAGACATTTTTACAACCGCGTGCGGTATTTCGACATCTGAGCAATGATCATAAGTAAGCAAACAAACACGTCGAAAACATATTTTACATTATCACATACATATTTAATGTATTTCAGAAAATCTAGTCGTCGAATTCGTATGATGCGCGATTCAATTTTAAAGCGACGTGTACGAATGGATGAGATTCAAAGTAAAGGACCAAGTCGAGAACTGGCTCGACTTCAAACGGACAATGAAAAGCGCGAAGCGGAATCCAAACTATGGATAAAAAAGGCGAATCTCGCGAATGAATCGCCCATGTGTGTGCACTGTGGTAAGACATTCGAGCGGAAAGCTGTTCTCACCACGCACTTGAATAATTGTCCTATGAAAAACAAGTATCCGGGTCCACAAACGAGACGCTATACAGAAATGGCGAGCGGAAGCAGTAGCAAAAATGAAAATATTTTGCCCAAATCACCCAGCATTCTGAACAGGAATGATCTTAACGAGCTAAGACACATCAAAGAACTAGATTTAAATAACCTAAATGATTACATTGATTTGAACGGATCAGCATCAAGGGACACTTCGCCTGTAAATAAGCGAAAACGTAAACGAACTAGCAAAGTTTTGCAGCAATCGGAACCACAAATGGACGCATCCAAGTCGTTGAACGATCTTTTCTGGAGCATAAATTCGACCACTGAGAATATGGCCTTGAAAACGGTTTCTTTTCACAATTCACCATCCCCAACTCCGCCGCCTGACATTAAATCAGAATCGCAGAAGAAACCTCCGGTTGCTGTTGAAAAAAGTGAGAAAAATGTTGATTCATCATCTGCTTTGAAAAGTCACAAAGAAGTGTCCTTTTATTGTAGAATCTGTGAGAAAAAGTTCGACGTGCTGAGTAATTTGCGCAGGCACATTTCCATGTTCCACTACCGCAAGCGGAAATTCGGCTGTAAGTTATGTGATTATCGTGCATTTAGAAAATATGATGTTATTAACCATTTAAATTCGAATCACTCAATAACGGGTGAGCGGGAAGAAGTACTGCACTATGTTATCGTCAAAGAATCCAAAGGAGAGCGTAATGAAGAGAATATCGATGCAGATGTTATAATAGATGAAAACGGTACATTCGAGCAAGAAGTATTCCCAAAAATTGTTGAAAAAAGACGTCGTCGAACGAAAGCAATGATAGAAGCAAGCAAATCTCCTACTGAAAGTCCACCAAGAGACACTGGCAGCGGAGTTGAAATCAAAAGTGAGCCCAAGTTTACCAGGACTCCGTCAAACCTGTCTTTGTCGTCGAACGAGGAAGGATCATCATCATCTCTTTCAAAACGACCGATTCGGAATCGCATTAAACCTGTCAACAAAGATTTTGTATACGATTTATCAAATTTGCTGAAAAAGGATATGGTTGTGTCGGAGAAGACCCAACGCCGTCGTAATACTCAAACAATTGTGGAAGACATTATCCCGGATATTACCACATCGATCGAAATGACAAATGGTGAAACGAAAACTGATTCACAAACTTCTCCCCGCAGTGCCGTTATTGATAGCAATATTAAAGGAGCAGCCATGACAATGGCTCGTTCGGCTGTTGATTCGTTCACGGCAACTTTCTACAAACCGCCTGAGCTGCCATTAGAGCGGCCTTCGATAATTAATCGCCTTGTGGCTTCCGTCGGTACGTCCGAGCCGATTTTATCAGATTGCAGCCGAATGAAATCTCAAGAGATACGTCGCTTATCGGATGATAGCCTTTCCGAATTTGTAGTGAAACGGCGAAGGCAACATAACAGTTTAAGCCCAAAACGAGTTGCTAGCCTGTCCGAAATATTTTCCCCCGAAATTGAGCTCAATATAAATGGCGATACCAAAGTTAAACTTTCGTCTGATCGTACCTTAGAAGACGCAAATGACAGTAAAAAGATTGTGGTTAAACTGTTCTCAACTGAAAAAGAGTTCAAAGAGCGTCTCGTCGCAAATAGACTGACTGAACCAGGAATAATAGCATCAACACCTGCCTTCTCCGATCCAACCAAGCTGCCATCGTCATCCTCTGGGTCATCAGCGTCGTCTAACGGAATTGGTGCTTCGCTTCAACTTCCACAATCGATGAGTAGTAGCACCGTGCCGACGAATCTTAAACGAATCACAATGCTCGAACGCTTGGCTGAAAACAAATTACGTGGAAACTTTCTAAAATTAACTTAAAATTACTGAATTATTGAATTTTAGTTTAATTGTTGTTCACTGACAGTAATCTATGAAACTTATTATAATACGTTTGACGTATGCGATATGTAATTTGAAAACTATCACATAGTCGTTCAATGTAATAACTTAAACAATAAATTAACATTATTTGTAGCTTTAAAATAAATTGTGTGTAGAATATTAATGAAAAAAAAATAATTGAATTAAAACTGTCATGTGAAACGTTATAAATGATTAAAGAATATATTTAATTCTAATATCTTCTGAAATTTTGTGTAAATGAATTTTAATTAATTGACTTTCATGAAGAAAATGCAGTTTCGATAGAAAAAAATAAATATTCTATCACTACACTAGCACACATGTTTAGTTGAGCAAGTCCCTTACCGCAGCGGGAGGTGTGTAGATGTTTTATAGAAGTAAAAAAATAGGAAATTGCAGGTCAAAAACGGTGCAAATGCCGATACCAGAAACAACCTAATTTGGTTAATTTTCTCCCATAATTTTAATAGTCTGATCAACAGTTTAATCAGATCATCACTAATTCTAGCGGTGAGACGGCAAATGCAAACGGAAGTGATCGCAACGATGCAATCAGGATGTAAAACAACATCTGATCTTTATTAATATCTAAATATTCATCAATTTATGGTCAAAAATCACAGCCGCTAACTACAACCAAGAAATCAGTTCGGTACACTCCCAAACGCCTTCTTCAGTCTCTCAAATTCCCCTCAGTTCTCTTTAAGAAGTCGAGCCCCTACTTTACAAGACCATTCTCTTGCCTGTCCTCATATATTCGCCGGAAACGTGGTTTCTTGGCAAGAAGAATTACGGGTCCGTATCCGCGTTCGAGACGGGGATGCTCCGATGGATAGATATTTAGTATATGATATATTGATCTTTCCGATTCCACGGCTTATAAAACAACGAAAAATATAAATGAGCGATACCGTGAGGTCGCTGATCTTACCAGGGCGAGGAAGATCCAGTTTGAAAAGGTTATGTGGCATGGGTAATCGAAAATAGACGCAAATAAAAGTCTTGTTTTCAACAAAGTGACGACGTATGCCAGGACGCACAAGAAATGAACTGGACGACAGTGTTGTAAAACCGGGACCTCTGGAATTCTCTTCTGCGGCTAACATAGACTGAACTACTGATTGTTACGCCTTTGATGACGATTGATATATTATTTTCAATCAGTTTTAAAGGTTGTTTTAATCAGATACAATTTTTTCTAGCCTTCAAACCAAATATTTTAAAATACGAGTAATGATCAAATTTTCCTTTAGAAGCTATATTTTTTTTTCATTTCTTATCAGATATCGATATTTCAAGAGTAATCTGCTCTTTTTTCGGTGTTTATTACTCGCGAAATATAGCTATCAGTCAAAAATTAAAATATATCTATCTTCTACAGGAAAAAATGTTTTTTAAATTAAAATATTTAGTCTTAAAGGGCTTATTTAAAAAATGAAGTAACAAAAAATTTAAATTTTTAAGGCTTATGGTCATGTAGAAATGTTTAATTTTAAGAGACGGAGCCCTATACCAACAAGTATTGTTGTTTTTCCAACAGTATGAAGAGTTGTAACATAAGAAGCTAAAATACTTTTAATACAGCATACTCTGCTAAAGTTTTCAGGGACCAGTGGAGCTATGAGTCGAAAATAATATGTTTGAATACTTGGTACTACAACTGTTGAATGCTCTGACACGCAAACGAGTAATTGATTTGTTACCAAAATGCAAGTTCTTACCATCAGAGACTATTAATACCCCGACCGAGAGTATAGTTGCATAAACACCAGATTACTTAAAAGAAGAAAAAATCACATCCAGCTCCCCATTTTCACCAGCTGCCGAATTAGCAGTGATTGACAACATGCTACGAAAACAGTATCAACTTATTTCCGAAATTTGACTAAGTATATTTGTGTACTTTTTTCATCATCATTTTCTAAATAATTTCATATTTCGCTAAAAGAACAGGTTTTCCCACACATATGTAGCTGACAAAAGGCATCACACGTATTTTATTATAATTATAGGTAATTATACTTGCATGTATGTATGTAAAAACAAAGCAAAGTTGTCCCACTTCAATCCGTTGCGAGTATGCAGGATGAACTCAGGACAGGCTACAAAGCATAAACAATAAGTACGATGCAAAGTAATTGATATCAAGACTCACATGCACACATATATATGCTATTTGAAAATAAAACAAGCAATCAGCAAGCTTCTTTTATACAGTACACATAACTTAAAACAATCATTAAGTGAATTATCTTATCCTCATTCAATAACAAATTAAGATTATCTCTCTCTTGGCAAACACCAAACAACCGACCTTTTCGATTTACAGACTTGTTACCCAGGACACGTTAGCACCAAAACATTCATGCAGCCAATCATGACGTGTCCTATACAAGAATTTCAGTCGTAAAAGCGTGAATCTCATCTAGTGTATTAATTCAAATTAACATGAAGCATCAACAGGTAGTGCCTGACTACATGTCAATGCTAAAATCTTCTTGCCTGTGCTTGCTGCTAGCATTTTCAGGATTTGTTCTGCTCAAGTAAGAGTTAAAATCGTTATCGATAATAAATTCTTAACGCAAACTTTTACAGGTTGGTGCAAACAATATTCTATTTGCCTGGTCACCTTCAAAGAAACCATGAACGATTAGAAGAGCTTGCTGCCAGGTATTCCATCAATATAAATGACGAGAAAACTGATTCGTTGCTGGAAAACATATCCGAAGTCCCGAACGAGGAATGCGATGGCGAAGAGAAAAAGGAAAAGTAAATACATAGATGCGTTTTTGAAGATTTTGTGTGATGTTCAATGCAAGTGTTTGTGAATATGAAATATATTTCAGATAGTTTAGTGAAATTTCAAATAATTTCCCATAAAAAAGAACAATGTATTTTCTTCATTATATAAATTATAAATATTCTACATAATCTTAGTTTTTAGTTTTCATCACTCACAATAACAGGCATATCTTCCGGATCTTCGTCAAGAAGTCCTGTGAAGGTCCATTTCATGCTTTTTGCTAATCGTTTTATCACTCGGTCGACACTCACACTCAGCCCAGCTATCCAACAATTTCGGAGTAAACTTTTAACGTCTCTATACACTGTATTTTGCTCTGTTTGTACCATCAATTCCTCTGGTAGTTCTGGAAGTTGGTTCTGTAGCACTTCTAAGTATTTCATGTAAAATAACTCAAATTTGCATACGGCCGTTTCAGAGTTACTAAGGATATTGAGGATTTTTCGCCAATGCGATAGACCATCGATTGAATAGCCACAGCAAAAGAAAACAAACGAAAGTTGTATTTCCTGCATCACTTCTTCAGGTTTGGGAAAACTGCTCATAAACATATTGACGGCGTCGCTGCAGTCCAGATTGTGCTTAGTCACTTCGGTGGGAGTTGCTTCTTTCGGGACCCTTGGTGGAACTTCAACGAATTTCAAAGCCGTAGCAGGAATTGGTTTGAGATTTGGAAGGAAATCACTCTCATCTGTGGCATTAATTTTGTGCTTATAATCTATTGATGGTTCCCCTCTGGGCCTATCAGAATCTGAACATGACTGAAACTCCATACTATTCCGAATAAAACCGCATTCAGGTTTGCAACGATCGAGAACCTCTTCGGTTATCGTATCTGTCAGACTTTTCCACTTTGGTAGCTCTTTGTAGTCATATGGGGCGAGAAATCGATCAAGGTTTTCCAAATTCTCACGGATACGTTGTCTCTCCAACTCACTGTCATCACTTTGACGAAATCGAAGTTCTTCTTTCTGGCGATCCCACTCCCGGATTACGATTTCCTCGGATTTGAAATAGTGCATGAATCCTACACGAGGCGCAGAGCTACCGTAGACATCTTTAGCGGCACAAAAAACATAATGAGGTCCTGTCGGAATCATTTTAACTCCACGAAATCGCTCGCCGACTTCATACGATGACAAATCACTCCCGAATTCAGTTGCAACAGGAACACCGGCCAATATTAGTGTGGCGCCTGTTTTGAATAAGTATTTGGCAATGTTTGGGCTCATATCAGCCGAACTATTAACGAATTCCATAATTCTGGAGCTGCTTCTATCGCCAGTATGGAGTATGTTTACAATTTGAATGATTAATGTCAAACACAAACTGATAAGAAGAATACCAAGAATACACAAACTTCTAGTTATATTTCCCACCGTCATGTGCGCTGTAAAATGTATAAAGTTTTCAAAATGATTCTGGTGGAAAATATTTGAATATTGGGATTGTGTTATCTGGGATAATACTATGCAATCCAGCCAGTGCAGTCATATGTTATAGTTCCATTTAATAAACAAAAACTACTGTAGTGGCTGTTTTTGAATATCCGAAAGTACACCTAAACGATACTGTTGCCATCTACCGGCAAGAAAGAGTAGGTTAAGTTGAAATGTCATTTTTTTTAAGTACGCATGTTAAGTTAAGAGAAGTTCTATTTTTGTATTCACGGAAGGCGGTTGGTTTTGAATAAAGCTCCTACAGCTTAAAAATATCAGAAGTGGGATAAAGGGATACTGAGGAAAAAGTCTAATTGTGGTCGAACGAGGGTTTAGTTTGCAAGATGAGCACGGACGAAACCGAATCGATTGCTGCACGAACGAGGGCAAAGCAAGCAACGCCAGATACCCAACGTTTGGATGAGGCGCATCATCATGGGAACGAAGGCACGTGCACGGAAAGTGAAATCCTGAGGCTGGAAAACGAAGCGGGTCAAATGAGACGCAATAGCCAGCGGAATGTGATTTTGAGCAGTGGCGGCTCTTTTCGGATAGCTGATATTGCCGAATTATTGCCTACGTTCGATCCACAAGACGAAACAGGCTTAACCTCAATCCAATTTGTAAAACGAGTCAAACGACTGACAACGTTGTATGCGTGGAACACAGAAGTGGTTCTTTTTGCGACGCAAATGAAACTGCGTGGGTTTGCGAAAACGTGGTTCGATGCCCAAGCGGATGGTTTCACGAACTTTGAAGAGTTTGCGGACGAATTGTGCGAAGCCTTTCCTGATAGCACCGAGCAAGCAGATGTTTATATTAAGCTGTCAGCTACAAAGCGAGCACCGCACGAAGACGTAATTGAGTTTTACCATAGAGTGGTAGCGATTGGAAGACGAGGAAGTCTGGAAGATGGTTCCATCGTTCAGTTTATTCGGCGAGGATTGCAGGACGAAACGCTTCAAAATAATATAGCAGCGTTGAAATTCGACAAATGTAGCGATCTGTTACGTGCATTGCAACGATATTCGAATAACCGAATGCAGTGTATTGGTGAACAATTTGTTGGTCGAGCGAAACGATCCGGTGATTCAACCGTGACGTCTACATTGTCATCTCGAGCACCTCATATGCAACAACCGAGGAAAACGCAAATAATCCGTTACAACTGCAACGAGAGTGGACACGTTTCGGCTAGATGTCCTAAGCCAGCGAGAAGAGAACGATGTCGCATTTGCAACCGAACGACTCACAAGACGAATGACTGTCCGGATAATTTATCCAAATCAACAAACGCGATTAGTAGCTATAACAGTTTCATTATTTCAATTAGTGTTAAGTTTGATAAATGGCGATCCGTTAATTTAAATGCGTTAATTGATACTGGTTCACCAGAGAATTTTATACGATTATCAAATGTTTACTGTAATATTGAGCCTTATGTAGGAAAAAACTCCTTTACTGGAATTAACGGAACACCATTGGATGTATTGGGAAGTATTGAAGTGAATGTAGAAGTAAAATCTTATCTTTGCAGGCTACAGTTTTTGGTGGTTGCTGACGAAGCCATGTCTCATGAAGTGTTGTTGGGACGTTCATTTTTTTGTGCTTCCAGTTTGCGTATGGTCGTAGAAGGTACCAGGGTTGAATTAATAAATAGCGAACCGACTGTTGAAGCTGAAAACATATTTAGCATCAATACGGAACATGAACAATGCGAATACGATATTGGAGAATCCGACACGTCCGTGAGTAAGAAAAACCAAATTTTAAAAATTTTAAACGATTACGAATGCCTAAACGATTCGATTAACGTTCCGCCTTATAATATAAATATCGAGCTAACACGCGAAGAGTTTTTCAAATGCGCTCCAACTCGTCAATCTTTTACTGATCGTGATACGACTAAAATTCTTGTTAACGACTTGCTTGAGAAAAATATTATTCGCCCTTCGAATTCACCAATCTGTTCTCGTGTGATTCTTGTAAAGAAAAGAAACGGAACTTCACGACTCTGTGTAGACTATAGACGTCTCAATGAAATTACGAAAAAGGATTGTTTTCCGTTACCGATTATAGAGGATCATATTGTTCTTCTTCGAAACAAATTTTATTTTTCATTGATCGACCTGAAAAGTGGGTTCTATCATATTCACGTAGAAGAATCGTCGCGTTTTTTAACATCTTTTGTAACGCATGATGGTCAGTACGAGTTTAATAGAATGCCATTCGGATTGTCGAATGCTCCTGGTATATTTTCTCGATATATACAACATATTTTAAAAGACGTCATTTCAACGGGAAATGTGATCGTTTATATAGACGATATTTTGGTTGCGACGTCTACCATTGAAGAGCATCTGGAATATCTTGAAAAGACGTTTTGTGTACTAAAACTAAACGCGATTGAAATACAACCTTTAAAATGTCAATTCCTAAAAACGAAAATTGAGTATCTAGGATATATTCTGTCAGGAAATGAAATAACGTTGAGTGATCGTCACAAACGTTCAATCCGAGATTACCCTATTCCAACGAGCAAAAAACAGCTGCATAGATTTATTGGGCTTATTAGCTACTTTAGACGTTTTATCAAGGATTGTGCACGTTTAACGAAGCCTCTTTACGAGTTAATGAAGGCAAATGTAGAATTTAATATTTCAAACGAACACCGTTCAATAATAAACAACCTCAAAAATATTTTGTGTGAACCTCCTATCCTATCAATATACGATAGAACTGCATCTCTCGAACTACATACTGATGCATCTTCTTCCGGTTTCGGCGCCATACTATTACAGAAATCGACAACTGATAACAAACTACCGAATGTCGTTCAGTATTTTAGTCAGAGAACTACTGACGCTGAGAGCAAGTACACATCTTACGAGCTAGAAACACTAGCTATTGTTTATGCAATTAAACGTTTCCATATTTACCTGCATGGTCGTCCTTTTGATATATTTACGGATTGCCAAGCGTTGAGGCAAACGCTTGAGAAACAACATGTGAATGCTCGAATTGCCAGATGGGTATTATTTTTTCAGTCCTATAATTTTAACATTTATCATAGAAACGGAGACAGAATGAAACACGTAGACGCGCTAAGCCGTATATTTGATGTTTCCACGATTGAGACTGTTGACGTCCAAGGAAATCAATTACGTGATCCTTTTATAAGTAGTATTAGACAAGGACTTGAGCGGAATGACGATTCTGTTACTAATTTTGTGTTGCGTGATAATCTTGTTTATAAGCAGGAGGATGAGGGAAGATTGTTGTTATACGTACCCCGTACTATGGAACGTGCTGTTATTCAGGCTAGTCATGTTGCTACTGGGCACGAAGGTCTGACTCGAACTTTATATCATATGCGGAAAACCTACTATATGGTTAACGCTAAAGACAAGATCAGAACACATATACGAAATTGTTTGACTTGTATTAAATATTCGCCACCGTCGGGAAAAGGTGAAGGATACTTGCATCTTCCGAATATTGTTGCTCTACCTTTCGAGACGCTCCATATAGACCATTTCGGACCTTTAGAATCTAGTCCTAGAGGACATAAACATATTTTACTTGTTGTAGACGCTTTTACCAAGTTCACTAAATTGTACCCAACGAAAACAACAAACTCAGCTGAAGCAATAAAGTGCTTACGATCATTTTTTAGAAGTTACAGTGTACCTATGCGTTTGATTTCCGATCGAGGCACGTCCTTTACGTCACTACAGTTTTCAAAATTTATAGCTTCACATTCTATTAACCACGTATTAAACGCAACCTCCTCTCCACGATCCAATGGACAGTGTGAACGCATGAACCGTACTATGAAAGCGATACTTTCTAAATTGTGTGAAGACCCTAATAAATGGGATAAACATATTTCTGAATGCGAATTTATTATGAACAATTCATACCATAGAGGAATTGATACTACTCCTAGTTTAGTGCTTTTTGGTGTTGAGCAGCGTAATTGTTTAACAGACAAACTACGAGAGTACATAAACTCACTTAATAATACTAATCGAGATCTGAAAACTATTCGTGAACACGCTTCTAAAGTTAACTTTAAAACCAAAGTATATAACAAATATCAATTTGTTCGGAAACGGAAACGTCACAAATCATTCGAAGAGGGTGATTATATTATGATACGTAATCGGGTGACCGCGCCGGGTATTAATCAAAAGCTGCTAAAAAAGTATAAAGGACCCTACATCATACATCGAGTGCTTCCGCATGATAGATATTTGGTAACTGACGTTCCGGGACTCCAATTATCGGCTAAACCATTTGAAGGTGTTTACGCTCCTGAGTTTTTGCGTAAATATGCAGACCTGGAAGACGAACCGTACGAGAATGAATCAGCAGCACTCGAGACGAGCGCTTAGTCAGGAATGGCCGAGCTGTAGTGGCTGTTTTTGAATATCCGAAAGTACACCTAAACGATACTGTTGCCATCTACCGGCAAGAAAGAGTAGGTTAAGTTGAAATGTCATTTTTTTTAAGTACGCATGTTAAGTTAAGAGAAGTTCTATTTTTGTATTCACGGAAGGCGGTTGGTTTTGAATAAAGCTCCTACACTACACAAAATTAAATCATCATGAAAACTAGAATATGGTAGTATGGCAATATTCAGAACGGAGACAGCTTCGGGTGGTCGGAAAGGTTTATTTTCTCCTGGCAGCTGTAAGATTATAAAAAATATGATAAATGTTTCTGGGAACTTTTTCTGCAACAAAGCTCCAAAAACAAAAGCACGGAGCAAGTAAGTCTAGAAACAGTTTGTCGGATTTTGCAGAGTGAAATTTATCACGTTTGGACTTTCCGATTATGTTGGTGCTCAACCGTCTACAACCCTTAATTCGACGAAAAATTTATGGGTCAATATACAATGGAGTTCAGTCAAGCTATCTGCCACAGTGTGATGGGAAATCATCATCGAGAAAAAAGAATTCTAGGCCCCTGGAGCAAAAACGGGAAAAAGAAAGCATAAGCAAAACCGGGCTCGATTAACGCTTGATTTCGGTTAAAACTATTTTTCGAAATTTACTATCACAAACCGAAGCGCAAAAGATTAGTTTGATTCGATAAGAAACAACTAAATGGCCTACCGTGTATACATTTATATTCTATTCCTGTGTTGTAAAATCAAAAAACCTAAATGTTGTAAAGATGTAAATTTAGCACTTAAAGATTATAATCTTGCCTTTTTCATGCCAATTAATCAAAAATCAATATAGAATCGTCGAAAGAGTTGTAGTGTGGATCGATCAGAGCAATTACTAGGCCTTAACAAATGCTAATCAGAAAAGACAATTGATTTCCACAAAGAATAATTCCTGCAGATTGTGTTTACTTTTCCAACTGAGCTTGGAACCAGGCTATGGAGACAGAATCGGCGTTTTATGCTTGAATACATAAACATCTGAGCTAACTTGTTTAAAAACAAACAAACAGCACAGCTTCGAACCAATCATTTATTTTCAGATATTTTAAACTAGAAGAGAAGCTAAATCATTTATTTATGATATCAAATCAAATATCTTAATATTTTCCTGACTAAATGATGACATTTTACGTTACATAATTTGGAAACCGTTCTTTTAGAATCAAGTGATATATTTTCATATACGTTAGTAGCTAGATATTATCATATGATATATACACATATACATATATGTACTAATAATTTTCCTACTTTTGTGATAAATTTATAATTTTTGATTTTACTATAGGGATAATAGTTACTTTAATATTTATGTATATTTTTTTAGATGGACATCTAAAGCTTAGTTTCCGTTATCAATTACAATATGAGTGATAATAAATAAGATACGTTACAACCAATTCAAAATACTTAAGAAAATAAATTAAACTCAACAATCAGCTTTCAGTATTCATATGGTTTTACTGAGATATACATTATATTTTAAGCTTTGTATGAGCTTCTCACTACCCATCTTTTAGTTGATATATGACCTGCCATGTGGGTTATCTAAGATAATATACAGTAAATTTCAAGTATATTCCATTCAGTTGTTACTTCCTGGGAATTCTGCGTGTATTCGAGGCAAAGATGTGTCCAAAGATACCGCAATACATCAGGAACATATAAAAGAAAATGAGTTAGTGTTTGAGAGAAGCTCCAATTTGTAACTTACAGCTGGATCCCTTAATTCATCCAATACATTACTGTCATGCACATAACTATATCACTATTTCTAATGTTGCACCAATCTGTATTCCCTTCCTTTCCTCAATGTGTATTTAATTTTTGATTTGATGGAAACGATTGGGTAGTTTATGGAACGAGCTGCCCAAGCTCGAACGTGCGATTGCCAACAATTCTGGATTTTCGGCCAATACATCGGATAGAGCGTTCAAAATAACATCTGAAAGAAATCGAAAGAATATGAATTATCGTAGTCTGCATGGGATTCGAATGTGCCGAAAATTACCCAAAATTTTCTTTTGTAGTGTCGGAGATATTCGACCGTTCTCACCCTCCGATTGCAGGAATGCTGTGAGACGCTGCAGAGCTATCTGTGCTTGTTCCGAACCATTTGTAAGTGCTTGCGAGAACATGACCTGAAAACAAAATTGGAATAGTAGAAGGAGTATGTTTTTCTTGACGGTAGTTGCGATTGCGATTTGTCTGTAGGCCATGTATGTTGACAGTAAACAGGAATATAACAAATAATATTTTCATTTTAGTCAATTTTGAAGGAAAATCACTTTTTGGGATAAATCATTGAAATAGTGCGGTAAAATTGATTTATTGAATATTTAGCGCCCAATGTGGGCAAAAAACAACACAAAATGACGACGGATAAATTTTGCTATTTTGATAATTCAAAATCGCGTATTCAAATACATGCACATTTTTATGCCTAAAATGTTTCGATATCTTACCTTTGCCAGCTGGTAAATTACATCCTCTAAAGAATATTCAGCATATAGGAAGTCAGCCAAGCGCATTCTGCCGGCTACTTCATCGTAATCTAATGAATTCTCTGAAAACGAAAAGAATCACAAACAATGTTCCTTTGGCTACAGGCTACGTACATAGCCAGCTGTTAAGAATAGTTCTTTGCATTCGAAATTAGGTGAAGGGTGAAGCAGTTTAGTATCGTCTTAGATTTACCTTTATTCCTGCCATTGTTCAGCTCCTGTAATCTTAATAGTGTCGGGATTCCTTCGAGTGCTTTTCGTATGCTGGGCGAAAGCATTAGTTGAGGCTCGAGCTCAGGCTCAGGCTCAACAGTTGTAGAGGTAGTAGTGGGTGGTGGTGTTGAGGAGATCGGCTGCCGGGTTACTTCCTATGACGATGAAAATATTGTGATGAAATGCATATCACGTTTATGATTTTTTTATTTGGTCAGTATGTCATTGATATTGGGGTGCTTACCGAATGTAGAGAGCCAATTTTTAAATGACTGGGGAAAACACGATTTGCATATGAGTCTTGAAGGTATTCGATGCCAAGGCGAATGTCTCGCAGGAATTTGATTGCATTTTCACGAGTCATCTGAAAAATTTGATATTGGTTGAATACTTTTGTAAAATGATATAGTATTTAATGCTTAGTAAAATGAATGTCGTAAGATTAAGTGTCGCTTCGAAGTGTTCTGACACCTATTGTTTTGCATCGCTTAGATGAAACCTGTGGCACTCTACCTCCTCCAGAGTTCATGCTGAAAAATACAAAGGAGTAGGGGCCATGTATTATAGAGTAGAGTATAAGAAATGTAACTTTCTCGCTCTTGATGTTTCCAAATGTCTTATTATGTCCTTCTTTAGTAAACTCAAGTTTTTGTCCTTTGACTTTTTTCAGTTTGCTGATATTTTTCTTCATGTAAAAAACTTCACACACACCAAGATATTGAGATCATTTTCGATCCCAAACTAAAATTTGACTTACAAGAGCGTTTAAACTTGAAGACTTTGTTCTACGTGGCTGACGTCACTCTTTAAATATCTTCTCAAACATGTGCTCATTTATTTACTTCCCTAGTTCGTTGTATCTTTGAATATTGCTCGCAAGTATGGTTTCTTAATTTCGTGTACTTGACGGAAGCTATTGAATCGGTTCAACGTAAATTTACTCGATGTTTGTTGTACAAGTTTTCTTGAATTCTCGGCTTTATCCTCACTAATATTGTGTCTGCTGATACATCTGTATCCACTAAGTTTTAGTAGATCCTCATCACACGCCTCTCTCTTCACGTCCCACTGACATATCTTTGAAAAAAAAGAATCTTATCCTCGGTACCACTTCTGTAGGGCTAATTGCCCAGGAATAACATTTGAATTTGAAAAAATAGCTGGTTTTGGTTCTTCTGTGGGGTTTTGGTTCTTTTGTGGTTCTTCTGTGGTTTTTCTGTGGGGTTCTTGTTTGCACCTATACTCCACCTTTCAGCTTCGTAGACCTACAGATTCTTTTTCGTGCTTTGAGGCTAATCCAACAGAAAAATGTTGATCGGGAAAAGTTTTAAAGATTAAATTCTCCCTCTGATCTTCCCAAATTTCGAGCCCTGCGTTGTTCAGCTACAAAATTTATGAAAAACACTGCATGAATAGTTTACTAGTTTGGAGTCATCTGTTTTTTTCTTGCAACACTAAATCTTTCTGGTCTTACAGTTCTTCTCAGGGGAAAATACTTCCATTTCGCACTAAGGAACTTTCAACGGCTCCACATCCTCATCTACGCAGAATGTATGTAAAATTTTTGGAAACTTCATTTCTTCCTCCTTTAATAGGAGTTGTACATCCCTCTCATTTTCACTTTTCCGTCCCCCTTCACTTTCTCTAATCCATACAAATCCGAATGAAGCTAAGAACTTATTGCTCAGTGTTGATCCTTATCCCGGTGGTGGGTCCAATTGCATTCGAAAATTCTATGCCTGGTTCATGTCTTTGTCATTGGGAGTCCGTTGTTCCAACCTCTTTAATTTAAGCTTATCATCCGGTGTTTTCACCTCCGGCCTGGCAAATGTCTAATATCTCCAATTTTCAAAACTGGCGTTGTGGCCTTTGTTTTCAATTATCGTTCTATTTCCATTCTCCCTTGCTTCAGTAAGCATCTTGAAAAAATTATTTCCCTACAATGTGCTTGTGCTGGTACAACTACAACGGAACTCAATAAACCACATCTTAATCTTTAAAATTCATGGCGCAGAGTCTCCATAGTATTTATCAAGCCTTTTCTTGGTTTCGGAGATGGTTTTTTTCATCGCAAAATGTAATGCTTAGTCAGCACATGCATTTTTCTTTTTTCCATTTGCCTTAAAATTCGTGAGATAGTCTTTTTTCGATTATGCAGTTCACTCTTTCGAGCTAAAAAGTGACATTTGGTGTTTGAATTTGAAAATTGGATTGTGCAAATGTCTTTCCTATAAGAAAATTGATTAAAAATTGAAATTCTTGACATTTTATTCGTCAGGAATGAGCAGTATCTCTGCTTTTCTCCATTGCCAAAATTTACGCTCGAAAGAATTACCAGATAATGCAGACAGGTTAAAATTTAGCTTCACGATTAGTACCAGCCTTAATATGGCACGGCCATGCTCACCATTTACTGGCTTGCCAAGACCATTGAAAACAAAGTACGGACCAATGACACCACCTGCATGAAAACCGCACCAACCAGTCAATTTTGCGGATTTTACTTATTGATGAATCCGTTAAGACTGGTACTGAGTTAATCGTGAAGCTAAATTTGGACATGTCTCCATTATCTGGTCATTCTTACGGAAAATTGGACGTGAAATCGAAGACAGTAGTAAGCTTTAAAAATTTAAAAATTAGGATCGGCATCGAGTATGTTTAGTGCCCATTCACTGAAGTTACATCGCTGTTGGTGATCTTGTGGCTTTAGCTCTGATGTCAATACGCTCTGCTAGGCACGTGAACCCATATCCTTACTTATAATTCGCCACAAATTGGTTTGAGCAATGCCTAATTCCTGGAAATGGCGAGAAATTGACAAATTTTGGTTACGTCTCACACTTTCACGAACAATTGCGGTATTTTCTTCACTTCGCGCACTTCTTTATCTCACTGGCAAGACAACATTATGAAGTGCAAATGTTGATTCAAATTTTTGAACTAAACGTTCAATTGTTCGTTTATCTGGGCGATTATGACGACAGTAAGTGGAACGAAATGCGCGTAAAGCTGATTTAACAGAATGCGAACTTTGATAATAATTTTGCACTGTCTCTAAACGTTGCTGAAGCGTATATCTATCAATGATTAAAAATGACAAACGCTCAACTGCGCAAAAAAATCCCTAATGAAAAACCCTATATTGTCGTTAGAATTAAATTAATCGCTTATCTTTTTTTATAATTATATCTCTTATTTAAGCTCTCAATTTTGTGGTTGGTTTATGTTTATATAAATACATAAATAATAAATAAGCAATGGAGAACAATGATTTTTCACTCTATGATTGGACAGATTAAATTCAGAATATTAAAAAATCTACATACATATGCAAATCTACATAGAACAATATCTACATCTTGAGAGCTCACATAAACATTTTTTTTCTGTTGAAATCTAATGCCATAATCTTTTAACAAATCTACAGAATAAACAAACAATCCGAAGAAAGCCCCAACCAAACTCAAAAATATTTCTGTGAAATTTTCAAACCAATTTCAATTCCCTCTAGAGTTAATACATCATCATATTTCGGGGGAAACTACCATTCCAAAAAAGTTGGGAACAATCGAAAATGACAAAAAACTCAGGTTTCATTATTGACAAAGTTGCTCGGTCAGTGTTGTTTGCAGTCATCTTAACGCTTTGTTCCCTAATAAATATTTGCTTATTTACTCACTAGTCCTTCCTGGATAAATTCCTCGACAGCTTTTGCCACTCCAGCTTCATCGCCCGTCCAGAATACGTACTGTGCCATGTCAAATGATGAATACTGTCCGTCCGGATGTCTTAGGATACTTTCAGCTGTCTGAAATAAAAGATTGAAATTAACTTTTTTGTTTGTCAGATGAATAATGAGCTATTTGCTTGACCTTCGTGTTTGTTAACGGCTAAATAAACTCATCTACGTGGAAAAATTTAAAGTACATGCCTGTATTTCTTAGCTTTTAGCAATTTAATGATAGCTAAGTTTAAGACTATTCGGTTTAATTGCATCTAAAATGATTGCGTCTAACTAACTGTGCTACTAAAGCTGCCAATACATCGTGAATGGGTACTAAAAACAGTACTAAAAAATTTAACTTGATTAAATTCTAAAAGATTTTAGCCAATGTGGTTTTTTTTTTGTTGACCAATAGTCGGTGCATTGCATTTCTCCAAGCTTAGTCCAAATCCAAAGAAGAGCATTAGGATTTCAATTTTTCAAGGTTTTCTGCTATTGAAAATATTTATTTAATATATACCTATACCCTTGTCGTATCTCTTTAAAATACCTTATCTCTGTCCTATTATCAATTTCGATAATAGAATATTCAATTTGAAATAAATTTATATTCACTATCATGTACATATGTTTGCAACTCATAATTTAAAGCTTCTAATTTCAAATTCCAAGCAATGAAGCTCACACAAGCATGTAACTGATCCTCTGAAACGCTTTCGCCACAATCAATCATCTCTAACTCAAAATATAACTCTAATCCCATAAAATCATAGGCGCAAGAATTTCAAGTGATATGAATAGAATATCTCTACTAAAAGCATTAAGACTATCGCACTAGGAAATTTATGATTGGATCCGTAACCTTCGGGTTTTTCAAGTTCAACGAACGTCGTTTGCCATTTTTCGTAGCTTCCAGCTCAGCTGATACGCCATCAATTTCGGAGGAATCATTATCCGATTCCGTGATAATTGGATTTGTATTTTCAGATGATGAGGTTCCAACTACTGATGATGTTGTTGCCACGGATGATTGAATCGAGTTTATTGTTGCCTGTTCATTTTCCGAAACCGTAGTTGGTGTTGAAGATGCTGATGTAGTTGTAGATGTAGATTGTGTTGCTTTCGGGTCGATAATAGGATTCTGACCATATGTTAATCGGGCAGCACCGTAAAAAGGCTATAATTGTTTTTTTGTCGTGGAAATATATGTCAATAAACACAAAAAAAATTATCAGAAAAACTTGTTGAACTTAGATATTTTTTTTTGAAGATGTGAAATATTTAAGCTATTGAGGTTTTTTGGGAATCAGCTTTATTGAAAATTTACGCAAGATCCTTGAGTACATTTCTGTAAGCTAGAAGAGCATAGAACAAGAAAGAGTAGTGAACAAAACTTCTGAGGTGTTCGGGGGATATTCATAGCACTTTGAAAGAAAGTCCGAAATTTTAAGCTCTCATAACGCCCCTCTTTTTTCATGACCATCTGACATGACATCATGTACAGTTTTCAGCTCTTTGAGACAAGACAAAAAAAAATAAGAATTTCAATGCTACCTACAGTGGCTCACAGCTTATTTCAACCAGCACGTAAAAAAAACTTTAACTTCCTATAAAAACTAAACGAAATAAGTTATCAACATTATTTAAACGCAGATTATTAGACTAGTGTTCACAATTATCATTTATTCAGTTTATTATTATTTTTATTTTATTTCAATAGGTCATAGCAATTAATGACGAAAAAAGTAACTAAAAACAATGTCACAGCTTATTTCAACCAAGTAACAGAATCAATGTTTAAATTAAGTAGCAAGTCACAAAAAAACATTTTAATATTTAGTACGACCACCATTTTGAGCCTCTTAGGCATTGAATCGACCAGCTTTTGTGTCACTTGAGGGGTAATTTTGGCCCATTCCTCAACCAATGCAGTTTTGAGATCGCTTTCGTTGAATATCTTCCGTTTTCGAATGTTTGTATCCAAAATGGCCCACAAAATTTCGATGACGTGAATATCAGGCGACTGTGCCGGTGGTTGCATAACATGCGGACAATTCTAAACCAGCCATGTCTGTACAATACCCGACTTATACTTTGGGTCATTGTCTTGATAAAATTTGAAGCCATCGGGAATGCCCAGTTTCTCCGAACTTTCAATCAAATTGAACTTCAAAATTTCGAGATAATGAGACCTATCCGGTGTAGTCCCAATAGGTTGCAAGTTTCCAACTCCCGCTGCGGACATACAGGCCCAAACCATAACGCTGCCACCTTCGTGTTTGACTATAAAAAAAAAATTTGTTTTGCAATTCTGTATTTGGCTTACGCCAAACATATGACGCTCCATAAGGGCCAATAATATTAAATTTCGACTCATCAGGGAATATAACGGTATTCAAAAATCCAGAATCCTTATGCAAATATTCCTTGGCAAATTTTAAACGGTACTTCTGATTTTTGGAACTTATAAATGGTTTCTTACGCGCGTTTCTACCACTGAATTCATGCTCTCGCAGCACACGACGAATAGTTTCCGGGTGGCAGGACTTGCCCAACTCAGTTCCCACTTCACTTCCAATTTTTGCAGCCGATAGCCTTGGGTTTTCCCGGATTTTCCGAACAATAAAGCGCTCGTCCGTTTGATTGAAAATTTTGTTGGGGGCATTTCTCCCCTTATCGAGCGTTCTATTTTCGTGGGCAAATCGGTATATGATGCTCTGCACTGCATAATCACTTAGTCCAACCATATCACCAATTTTCCTGCGCGAATGGCCGTTTTTAAAATTACTAAGAACAAGTCCTCGCCGATCAATTGTCGCACGTGGTCCCATTTCGAAAAACTAATTTTTCTGCACGATCTTTTCAAAGAATTCAGCAAAACTGAACTTGAACACATTACAAATATAATGACTAAAGCAAAGACAAAGAAATAATTGCTGCATTGCAAGATAACGGATCATTGCACACCTGCAAAGTATTTGGTTGAAATATGCTGTGGCATTGTTTTTGGTTACGTTTTTCGTTTTTCGTTGTTTTAGAATACTAAACAAATAAAAATAAATAAAAGAAGTCATATTTGATTAGTTTAAACATTAGACTAATAACCTGCCTTTAAATAATGTTGATATCTTCTTTAGTTTATTTTTTAAAGGAAGTTAAAGTTTTTTTTTACGTGCTGGTTGAAATAAGCTGTGAGCCACTGTACATTATGTCATGTTTTTTTACACCTACTCAAAGTGTTTTTCAATAAAATTATGAGAAATGTCGAAAAAGTTCATAAAAAGGAATCCGGAAAGTGGAGCAAATGAAATATCGTCCTTAGAACTAGTAATCATATAAAATGGGCCTTTTACGGTGATGCATCGTTGAGACTACAGCTCTTTGGCCCATGAGTTACGAGAAACACAGGAGTAATAGTGCCAAATTATGTCCGCGGAATAGGGTATTATCTTTTTTGTGAGACCTTGCAATTAATGAGCTTTTAGTTTCACATAAACCAAACATATACAACAAAAAATAATTTATAAAAACTGCATTGAGGTACATAAGTTTTACTGATTTAGGAAGCAAAATATTATAAGAATAGCTTTTAGAATAATGTCTATGTACGAGGTTTGATCCAAAAGTAATGATAATCAATATAAACCAATTTGATTAAACTTAAAAAAAAATTATTTTTCAACATAGTCTCCTAACAAGCTAATACATTTGGTCCATCTTTTTTCCAAACCCAAGATACCCTTAGAAAAAAAAATGATTTGTCTCTACTCTCCCAAAACGCTTCAACAGCGACCATCACTTCGCTATCATCTTCAAATTTCTGCCGCGAAGGTGTTCCTTGAGCCGAGAAAAGAGGTAGAAGTTACTGGGAGCTAGATCTGGTGAATAGGGTGGATGTTCAAACAGTTCGAACTCTGTTTCTTGAATTGCAGCCAACAGCACTCGGGCTCGCAGTTTGCCGCGTTTTTTTCTTCTTAATAACCTCCCGGAATCTTCTTATTTGGGCTTCGCAGTAAGAGCCTGATATAGTGGCTCTCTTTTCAAAACATTCCACCATAATAATTCTTTCAGCGTCCCAAAAAACTGACTCATAACCTTCCCTGCCGAGTTCAATACTTTGAATTTCTTCGGCCTCGATCAAGAGGGTCACTTCAAGGTCATCGAAAGTTGTTTGGTTTCTGGATCAAAATGGTGGATCCAGGCCTCGTTCATGGTTATGAAACGTGACATAATCTTCCTGGAACTTTTTGAGATTCACTCTCGACTCGTTTCTTCTTTTGGTCGTTGGTTACACATTCTCAGCCCCCAACGCGCAGAGACCTTCTTCATATATAATTCGTGGGCAACGATTCTTTGAACACTGCTATACGAGATCTCTGTGACCTCAGCTACATGCCTGATGGTCACTCTTTGATCTGCCAATTCTATTCTTTTTCTTCAACTTTTTTCACGTTTTCTTCAGTGAGGCACGTGAATGGACGTCCTTTGCGGTGTTCATCTTTAGTGGATGTTCTTTCCAGATTAAACTCTTTGGTCCAGCATGCAAAGGTGGAATATGGAAGAGCAGAGTCCTTTAATGTTACCACCAAGTTGCTGTCTATGTTTTTGATAGAAAATTTCTTCAAACACAGGTACTTAATGACGGCTCTAATTTCGTTTTTCTCCAGTTTGATGTTCTCTTTTCGACTATTCGTATTCAATTGAATGTACTTATTTATGTTTGTTTTATGCTGACTTAGTGGGTGTACGGGGTAGTCAATTTAATTTAATTTTATGCGAACTGAAAATAACCGATTATCGCTACTTTTGGATCAACCCTCGTATGTGTGTCTGTCAATCATGACCTTCGCCTCGCAAAAGTGGACCTATTCGTGGCTAAAATATTTTGATTCGTATTTTTTTATCAGCACCGATCTCGTCTTTTATAAAACACTTATGCAACAAAAGCCGCACCCATGTGATTAAATTTGCTTTATTGAAGCCATTGCTGGTGCATCACATACAAGAAGACATAAAGTTATTCTAATATGTTGGGAATTAATAACTATTCACCTGTCAAGCAAAGTAATCATTCCACTCACAAATTCTTTTGAAAAAATGTTAAAATTGTTTGGTTCTAGGTCTATAAAATATTTCAACTTAAGCTTCAAATTTTCAATGCTACCCATAATAATCAACAACAAAAATTACCAGTGCCAGCTGAAGTTGGTGCCTTATCTACACAAAAGGATGCTTTTAGAGAATTTGATTCTTCACCTGAACTATGATTCAAGGAGCTTATCAACGTAATTAAATAGTTTTTTATGCTAAGATAGATGCAGTGTCCATTTCCTATATCCATCATATGTCTGGATTTAGTAAAGTTTGATGAAAACTGTGCTATATTGTCAGATTCCGTATTCCTTTAGAAACAGCATTAAATTTCTTGAAGCAGTATAATTAATATTATAGTAGGTAGCTCAATGTCTAAGCTTGACTAATAGGCCACTGCTTATAATGGAATTGTGTTTCGAATTTTCTTCACATAAGGTCTCCTGTGTAAGTTCTACTTTGCCATTCAATCTAATATCTCCAGCTCAGAAACCAGTCAACTTCTAAACATAAACGTAATAATTATGTTAATGAATGTACATTGATATTCTCTCATCTTAAATTCAGCTTTAGAAGATTTTGCTTCGCTTTCTCTTGGCACATTCTATTTGAAAGTAGGTATAATTATGCAATGCTAGGTTTCGTATCAAATTAATATTATTACGGTATTCAACTGTGTGACAGCATACAGTATACAAGCTGTAATTAAGAATCATATCAGTACGTAGGTAGTATAGAAGATAAGAAGCTCAAAAGGCGAAACGTAAGAAATTTTATTACATTGAATACTAAGCAATTGAATAGTCTCGTCGACAAGCACGACGAACTAATGTTTGTGAAGGCCTATGTTCAAATCTCGGACTTTTATTCATTTCCTATCTAAAAACTATTGAAGCGAAGAGATGACCTGAAGTACAAGGAAGCAATATTCATAGATTTTGGTAAAACACGACTTGATGCACCACATAGGAGTTAAATGAGTTTGACCGATGGATGTCGGGCTAAAATGTTTGTGTTTTTGTGGCTGTGAGTTTGCTTTTGGGGCTTTTTTTTCCTTTTTTCTTTGTTTTTCTTAAATCTCTTATCTTCTTTTATTTTTTTTTTTTGTATAATTTTGTCTGTTTTTCTTCAATTTTTCACCCCTTCTACCACCTTTTCGCCCTCTGGTGGTGGAATTTCTCGGGTGTGGTGCAGCAAGTCGAGTTTATCCTATTACATAAGATGTACACTTCAGTTTCCTTTCGATTGTGATGAATTTATGTTTGCGCCAAAAAAGGAAAAAAAAATCAAACAACTAAGAAAATGTGATGTCTTTTCAACGCACTCTCCAGAATAATCGCATTTTTTTTCATTTGAGAAACATTATCCTGACGTGCGTTCACAATAGAGCAAGAGATTTTTTAAAATGAGAACTAAAGATCTCAGAAGATCTATCGAATGCGCCCTTTTTTAAATATCGACTGCATCAATAAAGATTTTAATTTACAGGAATTTGATCAGATGTGTTTCTTGCTGGCTCCTTTTTCCCCGAAAATAATTTGAAAATTCATCAAATCTAAAAATATAACATAAATCTACGGGAAAAAATTGCGTTTGCAGTCATAGAAATGGAAAATATGTTCATTGAATGGCAAAATTATCAATTTCGAGTACTAGAATCATCAATACTTCATGTGCTCAAATAAACATGAAGCGAATTTGCTCGGTATTCAAAGAAGAGTAGAAGAAAATAAAATTGTTTGAAAATTACGGGTTCTTTTTGAATATATTGCAGTTTTAAGATAATATCTGCAGTATTGTGCTGTCAAGCACGCAAAAGAATAGTCTACCCTAAACTTTAGTATATTTCTGGTCTAAATCTCTCAAACGAAATCTTATCTTGTAAATTTTTCGGGTTCCGTATATGCTTTTAGGAAAATTATACTTTTTTTCATGTAATTTAAGTGTGTCGTCGGAAGCACTTTTTCTTACATATGTATGAAGGTAATGATGCTCCATCCATTATAATCATTGCCTTTTTAGTCTTGCGTATTTAACTTTCATAATGAGAGTGAATTGGCCTTGAGTTTATTCTGAACTCTTTTTCGCCTACCTCTATAAGTAGAGTAATGCAAGTAAGAATTGAAGATAAGCTCATGAAAGAGGAACATCTGAACTTCATTCAATGAGTATATAATCACATAGGTCATTCGCAATGTATCAATTTATCTAATTTTATTTTGTTCACATATTCTGCATGCTCTTTGTTTGTGACTCAAGTCAAAAAACTTTGATTCATACTTCAAAGAAAGAATATTTATAATAGCGCCCAATGTGGGCAGAAGTAATACAACCTATGAAAATAATTTGGCGCGTTAAATATAGATAACATAACGGATTTCGAAAGATTTTGCTGATTGAAAAAAGTATGAAGAAGTAAAATTGTTAGACATTATTACTATACATATACACTTGAGGAATCTGTCAACTTAACTTCAGCAATTTGGACATCAAACAAACAATCAAATGTTTGCATTCTTCTTATTCACATATAATCCGACAAATAATGCCATATTTTCTCTTCGCATCGTCAAATCACATTTCACCTTAAAATAACATATTATGGTGAAATATGCGTATGGCAAATGTCAACGTTCACCGATAAATTGTACGGTAGCAAGACATTTAATTAGTACATGTTTGTTGGTGGTTACCTTAGTGGGCATTTTCTCTGTGTTAGTGACAGGTTCCTCATGACGAGGCACTTCTACGTTGTTAACGATCGGATGATGCGGTCGATATTGAACGACCATCTGCTCCTCTTCTTCCGGCTGTCCTAGAACTGCTTGATTCTTGCTGGTTTGCTGTTTCTGAAGGACAGTTGGTGCAGATAAGATATCTCCATCTGTGTCGAGGCTAATACTGGGTTGCGTAGTGAGTTCTTTGTTCTCAAGAGCTTTCAGTTTGAGTTGTTCGAGTTCGAGGACATCTTCGTCAGCCTATATGATTTGAAATAGATTTATGATTATTATCGGATTTATTTAAGTGAATTCGAAATATTTGATTATTCAATATTGAAAAGTGTGTGTGCATTTATTTTAAGATTTCATAGGATTTAGTAATCAGGAACTTCAAAAATGTTGCTATTGTTTTATTCAAAGGATTTTTGCTCTAAAAGCGCAACTTTTGACACACAGTGTTGCCACTAGTACAATCTAGAGGGACATTTGCAATATTTTTCAGTCATGTGAAATTGGAGGTTTTTAATTTCTCCTTAAAGATAATTGAAGGTTACTTCTAAATCAGGTAGTATATCCTAAATTTTTCACTTATAGTTCATTCTCGTGAGAGAAGAGATCATTATCAATTTCAAAGTGGAAGTGAGAGCACCTCTTCCGATTTTAAAGACCAAGAAGTTAAATTTTTTTGTAGATACATATGTCAGACTCAAGTATGATCAAAGACAACGTAAAAAGTTTAATTTTTAAGTCCACACAAAAATTTACTAATCTTTTCAAAATATCCCTTTCATAAATGTAAATTTTTTTTTCTTCGTAGTATTTTCGGCAGAGCTATGAAATTTTGCCTGAGTGGCCGTCCGAATTCTTTTATTTATTCCTTTACTAATGCTTGTTGAAATTTCATCAAATTTAGATTCTACTTTTCCCAGCTCCAGAACACTTAAAACGATATTTTGCTTCCAGGTCAGATTTGGAAAGCTAGCGCCTCGAAGTGTGGCATCTCTCAGATGCGGAAAGGTTTACGACTATCTGGTTGCTCACAGCGATAATCCAAATGACAACATGTATGAGTACGTAGAAGCTGAAATTAATGAAATAACGCACCGATTTTATTCCAAAGGGAAGGAAAGTCTTTTGGAGAAGAAGTCAATAAATTACGGAAAGATTTTGCCCCAGGTCATGTACAACCTGGATAATATTCTATAAGTGTGAGCAAAAAAATAAAATAAATAAATGATAAATAAAATAATAATTAACATTCAATAAGATCCAGCAGGCCAAAATAATATAGTCGCGAGATATAAGATTTTTTTATGTTAAATACTCCTTGTTTTAATTTATCTACGTACAATTTAAAGCCATTAAAAATTTATTGTTGTTACGGAAAGATTTCTGTCCGATCACAAGACGCGGCAACAGAAGGAAAGAAAATTATCGAAATTTGTAGCGGGTCCTGAAGAGCCAACAAGCAGTAAGCAGAAAGCTATAGACAAAGGAAAATGCAAACGTTTCTCTGATTACTGTAAAAAAACACAAAGAGCCAAAAAATTCAAAAAATTCTGGAGTCAACTTCGTCTGAAAAGTTGTATTACGCCACTCGTGGGCTTAGCACTGCAACTACATTCTTTGGAGATATAACTTCAGGAAGTCTGACACGATAAAAAAAAAAACTGCTGCAAACGAAAACCAATGACACCAGACGAGGCGTCAGGGAGTTTCGTCAACAAGAAAATGTCAGCACCATTTTTAAATGACTAGACAGGAAACCAAAAAGAGAGTGCAGACATATACCCTAGCTACAAAAGACTTCTCCAAGCAAATAAGCTTTGTTATCCTGAACACATCGACATCGGACAAATCAGCCGAAGTAAAACTTCAAACACTTTTAGTCCATACAGCCAAAAGATTTATTGAGGCCCATCTTGAAATTCTTGAGGTTTTGGTCAGTAATTCTTTGCAAGTTGAGATCCATAACTATAACAAGTATGATTTGATGGTACTGCAGGGCACTGCAACTACAAGCAACATTTGCTATATTCACGGATGAGCTTCGCTCTTTGTAGTATACATAGTATCGATAGAGCTGAACAACGCTGTTAAAGGGGAAGTAAATTTTAAACTATGTGAGAAAATTCACGCTGTTCATCAACAGTATGTTGCAGAGTGGTCATAATTGCATTCAAAGCAGAAAGCAAGAAACTTATTCAGAGCGAGATAAATTTATTAAAATACCTAATCGTACGTACATTGAGTTCACACAAAAATTAAATTCATGGAAGATATTTTATCCGTCAGACACCACTTATTCCTAGCAATGATTGACAGAAAAATTTGCAACGCCCTCACCAGATAATAGTGCACTGCAAAATGCTATATTTGACATTGTCTACCAAAGAATATGAATGATCTGAATCAGCACTCGGTTACATGAGTTAATCTCAATACCTGCAGTTTTATAATGTCGCCACTCCACGGTTCAATCAGAACCATCGAATATATAGTAACTAAATTATATACTTAGGTTCGAATTTCAAAAGGTGCAACGAAACATTCCAAAGAAGAACGAAAAGCGCTTAGGAGAAAATTTGAAGAAAATTGACCTAATTCTCTTTAAATTTCAAAAGGCACGATTCGGCTCATTGAACAATGAGAATACAGCAAGAAGGTATTTTGCAATCCATTCACGAGTAGCATCCATTACGGGAGCAGCCGAAGAGCCAATAAGACGTAGGAATAATTTTAAAGACCCTAAATTCAACATGACGCATAAACTTCGATCTATTGGTTCACTACGCGAAAGAAACAGCGGAATTGTTTGTAAAAAAATCAAGTTAATATTATATGCCAGCCTCGCTTCACAAAACCCTGGTTCATGGTGGCCAAATCAAAATTTTAAACGAAGAAGCCCAGGAAAGCTTAAACAAGGAATACAAAACTCCAAAGCTTCCCAGAAAATAAACAATGGAAGATTTCATGCACATCCTTCTACTCTGCTCCGATCCCAAAATAAACAGGATTCGAAAATAAAAAGGCGAACGATACAAGAAACATTTGGCAAAGAAGGTTATAACATCATTGGGCAGTTCAAGCTCATGCGAAGAACGGAAACAATGAACAAGTCCTGAATGACAATGAAGAAGATGAATGCAATGACAATTATAGTTTTAGCGACAGTCATAAAATACATTAAAAAATGTAATTGTTGAAAACGTTGAAAGTGTGATACATAAATAATATATACACATTTATGTGGTTTAATCTATCTTATAACATTAAAATGACTTATCACCGAAACTTTTCTTTTTCAAAGTAAGTTTGTTTCAAACTGATACTACCGAAACAATCAACATAATATTTTAGTCTGTACGTTACAAAAGAAAAAACTTCTATATATATGATTTTTTTAAGAAATATATATGCTAAATAATTAAACCTTAGAACCAAGTTTCACTGGCGAAAATTAGATTTGCATTTGAAACCACTGTGCGACGTTTCCCTGTTATCAAAATAAAGAATCTTACACGATGCCTGATGCAGGGCTGTGGAGTCGGAGTCTTGGTCCTGTACATTTAAAGCCGAGTCGGAGTCGAATTCGACTAAACGACTCCACAGCTCTGGGCTGAAGGACTGATCAAATGTTAATTAGTGACTAAACTTTTCTTTAGAAAAAATCATGGTATTCATCGCTCCACGGTTAAATGAGTTTCAAAACAAAATTTTTGAATAACAAATATATGCTAGAGCACCACTTACTTAAATAAGCATAAATGAAAAATATTTACATTCTTATCAACTGCGAACAAATTATGTTTCACACCTAGTGTGAAACATAATAATTGAATCAGTGCACCTCGAACGTTCCTTCGCCTATTTAGACTGAATCGATATCTAATTTACCATAAAGCAATGAAATCCGAGCATTGCCTTCAATCTAAAAGCTAAATCCAGACATTTTTCAATATCAATCTGAACACTTCGATTTTCGTAATATTGTTTCGTAACATTGTTTGGTAACGCATCTTTATCTGCCCTTTATTATCACAAAAAGCTAATTAAGTAAAATAGCAAAACAATGTCAAATTAATTTCAGGGATTAGAGCAAAGTAAATATATTATAATGAAACGAAAACTTTCTTGTAATTGGTGGTTTATCTTCAACGCAAAGTGAGCCAGAGTGAAGTTAAGTGATTATTGTGATTTTTTGTTTCGTAAAGCGTGGCGAAGATAGTAAGCTTTTGCCATGATAAATGTCAATGATAAAATTTTCATCACAAAATTGCTACTAAAAAACTAATCTCCGTATCCGTTGAGGATTAAATTTTAGATCTCGAAAAGAAAAAATATTTTTAATTTAAACGAAATACATCCGTTCTTTCTTTTACATGAGTCAATTCAACACCAGATTTTAGAAGGTGGGAGTAAAAAGGAAGGGGCCAAGTACGTTGATTTGAGCACAATAAGGTTTTTGACGTTTTCCTCTATTTCCACAGATATTTTGCCAAAAGTTTTTACTCATTTACAGGCTGTCTTCACTTGCCGTTTTCCATGGCATGCCATTCGACTTGCCATTAAAATGGTTAGTCGAGACGGTCTATGGCATGCTATATTTGATGACATGCCATAAATGGCAAGCCATATGATATGCCATCTGCTTGGCCATCAGCCTGGCTATATTTTGACAGTTCTTCATTTTCAAAATAGCGCTGAGCCTTGGTCATGCTCCGTTTCTTATAGGCGAATGTAGGAGTTCTGAATTTGCAGCAATTTTATGATCTCGTTGAGCAATCAAAATAGTTTAAAGATAATGGAATGATGAGAAATTGCGAATATTCGAAATGTGATGTGTAAATTTTGAATAATAAAATTAAATACTTGTTATTTTTGAAAGAGAAATGATTTGAATTTTCAAGGATGAGTGAATAAATGAAACGGCCTATTGATGATCGAAGGGTTATTTTATATGGCTTTTACTTCATCCCCATTCGTACCCCAGCAAATCATATAATAGTTCCACTTTCGTCTGAATTTTCATCCGCTTATCCAAAAATGGATTTATCCTACACACGGGGTTTTCATTAACACTGCAATTTCTTCTCTTTTCACCTCAAATAACTTTCTAAGAGCATTCAACGCTTAGATAAGGCGCACGTCCTTCTTGTTCAGAGGCATTTTCGAAATGATATGGCATGCCATGGAACGCAGTGCCTACGAAGTCGTTGCCATCGGATATGGCAGGGAAAATGGTAAATCGAGACCGAGGGTGAATGCGAATGAATGCGAATTGGCAAAAATTGTACAAAACTTTGACTTATTTATAAAAAAAAAACATTTAATTTCCGAAGCGCTTTCAAAACTGATGACAAATGCCATCATAACAGACATGAATGTGTGTGTTGAATGTATCAGTTTTAAAGATAGAATCATCTTTAAAGGAGAATCGAGAAGAATACTCCGCATTGATTTGGTCAATGTAAAACAATTTTTTGAAATACTTTCTGGAATTGTTTTCGTCAGAACATTCCCAGAATATTTGTTAGACCGTTTTGGATTAATGCTTGATTTATGTGGGAATGCCATTGAATTAAATTCAATAAAATGAATAGCATTATCCGTAAAACATTTATAATTCAATGTTTGTTGTTAAACCAAAATTAAATGACAGCATTGACTAGCAAATATTATAGCATAAATTTTTTTAAATAAGAAGTCCTATTTGAGAAAAACACTACATCAAAATGTCAAGCAGCCATTATTTCTGTCAATTATTCTTGTAGCCTATAGTCTCATATGTATCTGTTGTCATAAAAATACAAACATAAAGAGCTTGCAACATATTCCATCAATAAATCTTTTATTAAGCTAATAAACAACAAAAATTTCACCATATTCATGCCTATGCATGAGAAAATAAATTTGTGAAAGCAAAATCGAACGAATTTAATTCGCTATAATTTTCTTTTATGATCATTTTCTGCTTTGCTTTTAGTTATGGATGCGTACACTGTCGTATAGTGCATATAAAAACCAACGTTTGAAAGATTTTTGTTTGTTTGTATTCTTCATATTAGTAACGTCCGTACGCTACGAGAAATTTAAAAAAAAAGAAAAACATTGCAGCCGTTAGATATGGAATAGTAAAATGTAAAACCAATGTTTAGAAAACTAAAAACACTTTTTATTCGTAACAAAAATGACCACAAAATGCTCGTACTTACCCTTAAACAAATTTTTCACATATTTTAACGCAAAATTCGTATTCGTACAGCGCAAAAACTGCAAAAATTAGACTTCACCATTTAGGAGGGAATTCTTTCTGCTTAATAACGCTCTCCAGCCAACGTAGCATCAGGTGATATTCTTTGGAATGTATTCATGTTTATCCTTTAAAGTCGACTAGAGTCCGTTAACATTGCGGATATTGTAATTTTTCAAAGTTTTTTTAAATTAGTATAAATTCTCAATGGTATTCAAGTCTAGGCTTTGATGAGGAGTTTTCTAGTATTGTGGGCAGATATACAGCCTAGTACTATTCAGCGAGAAATGCTTGAGGTCGTTATCCTGGTGAAAGATATAATAACCCTGTTAACCAAGTTTTACTGAACTCCTTTGAAAATGGCTTTTCAAAAAAAGTGCAAATCTTCGACTCCTACGGCGAAAAAAAACACCAGAACAATTAAAGAGTCCCCGCTGTGCTTAAACCAATTTGAACGTGTCCCTCTTGAAATTTTATGTTGAATTAGGATTCGTCGAAAAAAAACGATCCTTTTTCTGCGATTAATCACACTGACGAAGAGTTTTCGAACAGCGATTTTAATGCGTAGTCCTTGTTTACGGATCATATTCCGAACTGTTTGTGGTGTGCGATTTATTGCAATAAAAATAAAAAGATTGGATATAAAAAGGATGAAACTAATTAAAGTACATTTTCAAAAAAGATATATTATACTAAGCAAATAAAAAAAGCAGAAACATTTTATAAATTTTTTTTTAACAATTCTTAAAAGAACGAGCCAAGATTAAGTGTATCAATTAGCAAATATACAAGGTTTTTTTATGATTGTACAAATAAAACGTAATTAGTATTTTGTTTCCCTTGTGTTTAAGAATACACTGCAGACTTCAATTTCACCTCACTGGGTTCATCCGCCTTCTATCCATTTTTTTATTATTTACAATTCAATTTGCGAGTGTGCACTCATTATTGACTATCCCTCAAAAGGTTTAAATGAACCTGTTGACCATAAATACAATCTCTTTATGCAATACGGTCTGCCGCAAAATAATTATTTTCCCTAATATGTATCATCATTCCTTCGCACATTTACCACCTGAAAATTCATTCTTAAGCAATTATTTCTAACTCTTCAGCAATTATTTCTGCTCAGCAATAAAACCTCTGATTTCTTGTGAATGCACTAGCTCAGGTCTGAAAATGCACATTCCAAAAATATTGTTGCATACATACTTACATGCACAGAAGACGGATTTGTATTAACTAGAAAAATTTAAAGCCATTTATCCGAACAATCAACCAAAATTAGACAAAAATAATCTATTAATGAACTTAATATAAATATGTTCCGAAATTGTCTAGATTATTGGCGATATTGGCATATTGGCAAATTCGGCCGCAGGCATTGTGGGCTTTACCATATAAAACAGTGCATTCTAATTTTTTGACTGTGGTTCGCCGCAGCCCACTGCGGCAAATCGCTGTATTGTGATTAATCTATATTGCAACTAACACACTGAAAGAAAAATCTTGGTAAAACCAACAATTTTCCTTAGTTGTTTTTGCGTCAACTACGGGCTATAGTTAAAACAACCATAAAAAAGTAGTTGATTACTTTTATGCACCATGACGCGTGGTTGACAAACAACGTCCGTGGTGCAAAAAAAGTAAGCAACCACAAACAATGGTATTCCAACAATATACATAGTACGAGACAGAAAAAGACTATAGTATGTAATATATATATATAGTTTATGTATATAGTATGTGGTAGCGAACCTAATCCTCGTACAACAGGATTTAGCAATACAAAAGACAAAACAAAATGAATTTGGTTAATGCCTTGGTTGCATTGACAGCGACATTGTCGCTGCATTGTGATTCACCAAATTCAACTGCGGCATTCACGCCTCCCCCTGTGGCGCCGCTGCCGCAATGCCGCTGTTTTGTGTTCACAGCAAATTTTTTCACAGCACTTTGCCGCAGTGCACTGCGTTTACCACAGTGGAAGAAAGCGTCATACAACGTAATATAAAGGCTTCACTGCATAACATGCATATGAATTATATCGAACAGCAAACCGAACATAATTTTGCCATGTAGTATATGAAACTTCTATGATAGAATAGGAGTATGAGTATGAGAAGTATGAAAAATCAATAGTTTGCTTTAGTTGTTTTTGCATCAACTAGGGCTATAGTCAAAACAACCATAAGAAAATCGTTGATTACTTTTATGCACCATGACGGGTGGTTGATAAACAACTTCATTCGGAGCATGAAAAACGTCCAAATGTTGAAACCATTCTACTTTGCGTAGACTAATTTCAAAGACGTTGCTCACTGAATTACGTTTGCTGAAATCAACTATTGCGAAGTAGTTTAAGTACCATAAAAACAGTTGATAATTCGAAACGTTGAAGTTTTGAGTGAATTGATGAAAACTTTTCTATTTATCAACTAATTTTCGTGGTTATGAAACAATTAAAACAGTTGATTTCATGAACGTTGCGATATTTTTTGTACAACCAGAACCAACTACTTTTACATCGTTAAATTAACTATATTAACATAATAAAAATAACTATTTTCCGTAGTTCATTTCACGATTTTGAATGAATCGTTGCAATACTATTAAAAATAATTGAACCAATCAAGAGTTTTTCTTTCAGTGCAGACCAACCTTCGTGCTAGAGAATACTGCACCTTTACTTCAAGTAGCTCTTGTTACCAAATATTAAGACGCAGCCAAAATAAACGCACACCGCTCTGTTGAAACTATTGTTCAAAATAACAGAAGCAACGAACTTTCTACTTTTTTTCAACGATAACTTTCAACTTCAACGTGAAACTTTCGTATTAGACGTATCAGCTCATAGCAATTATGAGCACAGCACTTTACGAAACACTCCAAATCTACGGTTCGTGGCATATAGATCAGCCGGCTAGCCACCTTGTTGCCAATCGGACAACAATAATGTTTCAGACCTCGTAGACTTTGCAACCTCGACAGAAATACCTCCCCATTCCGCAAAATCAGAAACAGTTCTTGATTTCTTCTCAGAGCACTCTCCTATCATCATTAATATCGGAATGACATTCCACTTCGCTAGCGTTAAGCGCACATATTCGAACAAAACTAATTCAGACGATATCTTATCATCTCAACTAGGCCGGAGATTGGGATAAAATATAGCTCGTAATACCGTATGCATAGTGAAAAATTCATAGGAGTAGATGCTATATATTGTAGCTAGTAATATTATGTATTATAGCCCTCAATGTCATGCATTATAATAATATGAAAAAACCATAACAAAATTGTCTAAATTTAGATAATTTCCGGATTTTAACAACTGTAGGTGCTGGAAACTCCTATTTTCATCACTTAAATGTTATTTCATAATTTTTAATTGTTAAAAACAAGTCGAGTTTGGGCTCGAAAATGCCTCTTGTAGCTTTTTTGGCTCAGCGTAGTATGTACATAACGCTTGTGACTATATATACTGTGCTATGTTACTTAGTACTACGCGATATGTGGTTTTTTTCTCAATGTAAGAGCACGACTCGAATCGTCAGAAGATATCAACTCATGATTTGCAGGCAATTGCTTCTGCAACATCTAAAGTTGAATTGCACTCCTAACTACGGATAATAGAAAATATCTCTATTTTGAGGATATTCTGCCATCTTCTTCAGTGTCTATTGGTCTTACCAGACTTCATAAAAAAGTAAAGAGAACGCCACCGCTACCTTTTGACAGTTATCGATACATCGACGTATCTATCATATGAAATAATGCATAATACACTTTAGACATGGGTAACGCAGCAAATTTTGAAGCGCTGATACACTGATACCGGCGCCAGCAGTGGTATCAGCGCACTGCGCTGATACCATTGCGCTATGATACCATGATCTCATTCGCCTATGTGTGATACTCACTGCGTTTCTCGGACTCACATACAGCGCTGGTAGCATACGCTGATACCATGACGCTATGATTCACTCAAAAAAGAATGATTGAATAAGTTTGTATGGGACGAGAGCAACCCACATTTGAACTTACTAAGTTTCCGATATAAAATACCCTAAAATGCCCAGGCTATAGTATGTACCCATTCAGGTGTCTTTCCAAACGTGCGCACGCGTCGGTATATTGCTTTGCATCAAATAGACTTGAGGTAAGTACACTCATCAACTCATATCTTTGCTCCGCGCCAAGCCAAATGGTGTTGGCATTGCAAAGCGGCAGCGCCAACACCATTGATACCGAAGTGCGTTACTGAGCTACTAATACCGAAGTGCATTACTGCGCTACTGATGCCGGCAATCGATACCAGAGCAGTGGTATCATGGATAATGCTTCAACGCAATTGCGCTGCGCAGCGCTGCGTTACCCATGTCTAGCGCAGTGGTATCATGGCTGGTGCTTCAACGCAATTGCGCGGCGCAGCGCTGCGTTACCCATGTCTAATACACTTAGAAAAACACTTATACATTTTCGGGAAAAATGAACACGAACAAAAAATGAATCAAAGATAATTGATAACGATTTGGCGCCAAAAAAATGTTTAATCAGTATAAACAATGGAATTTCTTCATTTCAAATAACTGATATTGAACTTGCCCTGGCCTTGAATTGAACTTGTTGACAGAAGTCATGAAAACTATCAATTTTCTCGTGGACAATCTTTGAATCAAGCACATGTGTTCCATAAACCAAACCAATATGATTTGACTCAAAACAAATATGTCATTTGATTTTCATAAAATTTGTTCAAATTAAAAGAATAAATTTTCTTATTTTAACCAAAAAATTTATTTTCCAAAAAATATTGCTCTATTGATCGGTTAAGTTCATTCTTTAATAGGTTCAACTTATGTTTTTTGATGTCTGGAAATGTTTTGTTTTATTTTTTCCCATGATAATACCAAAGCTCAGGGGATTACCCTTTCAAGCAAACGCTTAGCTATGGCGGTAGGGAGACACATATGGGAGAAGCCGATATCAATTATTCCATTATTCTTTAAGTGCCATATTTTTTCTTATTTTTTGAAGTGCTAATTCTATGCGCCTAATGTGGCACTTAATTAATGAAGCGCTGATATTATGACCAGTCGCCGGCTATTAAGACAACACAAGTCGAACTAAGCTACCGGGCTCTTAAATTTTGCATTCCTTTGCGGAATGATATCGAATCATATCCTATGATATCGAATAATTAGGTAAAATTATTTTTCGCCGAGAAAAATGTATTTTCAATCCAGCGTTGTCTTTTTTTCGATTCAAAGAACATACATACCTATTTTTTGTTTCTTATACAGTTTTGAAAGGAGGACAGATCTCTATAATTTTAATATGTATATCTTGGAATTAAAAGTGGTTGCTTTTGAGGCATGTAAAACATGTTAGCGTTGTAGACATAATCTACCAAAATCGAGGAAAATTACTTGCTTGAAATAAGGTAAAGTTAAAATTGTATTCTGTTGAATGGAAGAAACTTTTACTCAATATTGATTGAGATAACTGAAATCAAATAAAAGTTGATTTGATTTTTGGAAGATTTCACATCTCGTAGAAAAATAAATATATTTTTCGATTTTCGGAAAGATATTTTTCTGAGTGTCATCATATAAAGGCATTTTTCTACTTTCCCGAATATAGTTTGAGCAACTTTAATGTATTTAATGCACTATTTCAGTTAAAATAACTGCTGATCCACAAATTGTATGCAGTTGAAATTAGAAAAAGATTTTTATAACACAACATTTACACAAATTAAAGAGAAATTACCATTTGATGATGATATCTTCAAATAAATTGAATTTTTATACCCACAAATAGTTCTTAGCAGTACAAAGCAAGCGAATTCGCTGCAGTTACAAAAAAATTTGGCTGTGGGAAATCTATTTTGTCGATATCAAATGGAGAGATTTATCAATAATTTCTTCAAATGATAAAAAATAGATATTATTGCAGCTAACAGTAGAGAAGTTTTAGAAAAGGAGGAGGATTTTTAGAAAAAATTGAAAAAAAAACAAAAATTTTGAAGAATCGTGCATGTTTCCTCATTTAAAAATTATTTCAAAGTATGCTTTTGTTTTGCTACATTCAAATGCTGAGTCGGAAACAATATTTTTCATTATAACTGACGTCAAATAGAATTAGGGGAAGTTCACTTAAAATTTGTTTCATCCGTTCAAATTTCCAGTTTTCCTTAAAGAAATATATGTTTTCTTACTTCACTGGAATAAATAAAAGTAAAATAGTACCTAAAAATGTTCCTACAATCTCCATGTTGTTTTCCAAGCCCCCATCATTTCTTCCTAAACTTTCGAGATGTTTTCTTGATGCGTTTGATTTTTTTTGCTTGCATGATTTTTTCTGCATTGCAAAGATTTTTTCCACTCCTCCAGAATTTGTTTCTAATTTTAATTTCTCTAATATTCTTTTCTCAGAATCCTAGGATTTTTTTCTAGAGTTTTTTGATAATAACTAAGGTCCAATGATTTTTATTAAGTGACTCAGTTCTTAGCAGTATTTAAATATAAAACTGTGGTGAATAGCTCGTAGGTTGTCCCTGAGAAAATTTATGGGAATTTACACCTTGAAAAAATCCGTGGGAAAATCGAGCATAAAATTCCTATTTCGAGGAAATTTCAACTACGGAAATCTTACAATATTGGGCAGGATGAACATCAACCACTGATGGCCAACATTCGATCACACTGTCATTAATCATTTGTAGTTCAATGTGCACGCAATTCGATAAGACAGGCAATGGATATTCTAATGTTTATTTAACAAAAATTTGATGCAATTTGCCTAGACTTATTGATCCTTGAGTATGCATCCATAATTTAGGCAACTTATCAGCAAGTGCAATCAACTTAAACATTTTTTTTTTAAAGAATTTACTTTTTACACTCTTTTAGTTTGAGGCCCTTTTGCTGCTTTTTTAAATTGATTGTCTTGTACTAAAAATCTTGGAAAATAAAATTTTTAGGAAACATTTTATTTCTTTTGATCAGATTCAACCCATTTTTGATCAAATACAAATCCCCATAAATTTTGACATAGAAGCCATTTATTGGCTCCTTTTCATCGGAAAATGCAAATACAATGAACGCGTGAAAACAATAGTTTTTAACAACAGTTATAATATTTTTGCTTTTAATTTTTTCAGCATCGTCTTTGAAACATATGGTAGTAAATCGTTCTTAAATTTAGTCGATTTTACAATTATTTTACAATTTTTATTGTATTTTGTATTAGATGAATTTTCAAGTAATCAATTTGTGTCATACTCCACTTTTTCCACCGTGGTTTCTTGCCATTTTTTACTTTTCCTGAATTTTCCTGTATTTGACATATTAGATAGAACATATGCAGAGCAACAAATGATAGTCAAAGTATTTCTCATTTCACTTTTTTTGTGCTACATATTTTATTTTGCCACAGAAAGAAGCTAGTGGCTGACTGTTTTTTTCGCATCATTCGGATGAATTGTAAAAAGTACCTTGGAGCCTCGAGCTGTAGAAATTTACATTTGCTTCAAAAGACAGAAGTGGGTGATTGAAAATGGAAATTGAGTTTCATGTGCAGATAAATTGTTTTGTCGCAAAATAATGACATGGAATACTAATATCTTTGCGAAAACATTTGCATTTGATATGTTTTCGGCCACCCACTGCACGATGCCCTGAACGAAACACTTAAAATGCTATAAAACATGGCGTCAAGGATATCGTAGAGCTAATTTTATTCAAGTTACAGCTCGTGCAATGAAGTGCTTCACAAAGCTACATTTCGGAGCTAATTTAACTTTAAATGATAATAACAAAGAGAAGTTTGTCATAACGAAGAGCACAGACTATATGTGAACATCAATGCCAATAATTCATTTGTGTAGGTAGAACTATTCATCCTTTGAAAATGAGATTGAAAATGTTCTAGTTTCAAGGTGACGAAATTAACGAGGGGAAATTTGTTTTTCACGGAAAATAAAAGAAGAAATATCTCTTTTTTTCTAGCTGTATAATCTTAGCCTAGCTTAGTGAATCTCTAATATTCCAAGATCTTAAAATTAGCGGCTGTACTATTTCGACCTGCTGCTTTTGAACGATGCATTAAAATTTTACGGACGAGTTATATTACCAGGGTTGTACATTGGCTCAGTTTTCATTAGCTATACATTTTATCTTACATTATAAATTGGCCTTCCAAACTAACTACACTCAAAATACACCTAATTAAAAATGAACTAAGATATGGAAGATAAATTTAGACTCGTAAACAGGAAGACAGCATACATAGAACACAACATAGAATGATAAAATTCAGCTTGGGTGTCAGTAAAATTTATAAGATACTATTAAATCGTCCAGCTATGAGCCATAGCAAATCGTCTTTGATATTCCTTTATTTTATATCCATGCTGAGAAATTGTAGTTTGTTTTCCATGCGGCAGAACTCTAGGAAACTTCCCGAGACAAACATCATTTTTGAGGTATTGCAAATTGTCTGCGAAATTTCTCGTGAAAAATATTTTTCTAAGATTATTGATTTTTCTATGTAATTTAGACCATTTTTTTCCAATTTAAAAATTGTATTTCTTCAACAAATAAACCACATAATTTAATATTATTATACCCAACGAAAAACTGAACTAAGAAAAACCTGGGAAATATCTTAGTTTTGATATATTCTATCATGAAATGTTTTCATTGTATTCATGAGATCACAGCTGACATATATTACAGTAATATGAATAACGTTCTCGATAAACAACCACTTCAGAATAACCCAAAACCCAAACAAGTAACTATATATTCATGGCGATATTGTTGCATGTGACAAAGAAAAGATGAGTAGCATAAGTCTTTCCTGTCACGAAACGCTCTTTCCCATGTAGTCCTGCCTCACGAGCTTTTCAAATCGGCAATTCCGATCGAATATTCATTTAATGGGTATACCAAACACTTAAGCTATAAAAGATACACATTTACCAAAGTCGACCTCTTCGATACGCATAACATAATGTATTACCTGTTGACAAGAGAATCGATAAGATTTATCATTCTAACCCTAAAGCCGAGATACTTAATCATTTTGTCACTATTAAAGAAGGCAAATGAAAAATGAGGGAATAATATACATACAGTCTGTCAAGAATGAGTTTACACATAGGGAAAAAAATCAATTTTTCATCTTTCTAATTATAAAATACTACTTTTTGTTTGTGTAAATAATTTTTTTTTCTTAATTATCGTTATTTGCATTATTTCCAACCGATATATACAAAAAAAGTACAACTTCAATGCAAAAAAAGAACGAAAAGAACAACGAAAACAATTATTACAATTCTTGAAGTGTCAAGAAACTCTTTACACAAAAGTTTATTTTTTGCATTACTGCAACGATACGGTAAATTTACCATAATTTTTGATCTGTATTGTAAAGCTCTATAAATTTGATCATTAGTGTGTGATTAATTTTGGGCTAATACGCATAAATAAGTGAGATATTGTGTTTTAAAATGCCAGGCAAAAGATTATCCTTTGAGTTAGTTCAGATGATATACTATAATCACCAATTAGGTAAAAGTGCACAGGAACTGTCGGAAATGTTTTGTGTAGCACGAATGGCAGTCTATAACGTTATAAATCGTGCTGAAAATGAGAATAGATTGGAGCCAAAGTGTGGAGGTGGCTCAAAACCAAAAATATCTAAACGTATAGAGCGCCTTATGATAAGAAAGCTTGATAAAAACCCCTGGATTTCGACCAGAACACTTGCTAGGGAACTCAAGGAAGAGTGTGATGCTGCTGTTTCCCATGAAACAGTACGACAGGCCATCCTACGAAATAAGTTCTCATCAAGAGCTGCACGAAAGAAACCACTGTTTTCTGCACTAAACATCGAAAAGCGTTTTTCTTTCGCTATGATGCACCTTTTTCAACCCGTTGACTTCTGGGACGACGTCATATTCTGCGATGAGACGAAAATGATGTTGTACTATAATTATGGACCGGCTAGAGTGTGGCGCAAGCCTTTAACATCGTTGGAAAATCGAAATATCATTCCGGCTGTAAAATTTGGTAAGTTGTCCGTTATGATTTGGGGTGCTTCTCAAGCAGAGGAGTAGGAGACTTGGCATTCATCGAGTCAACCATGGACGCCCAACCATATTTGCATATCCTTAAAACATATTTGGCAAGCAGTGCGCAGAAATTCGGGTTTATGCATAACAGCAAACCAAATTTTAAGCTTTACCAGGACAACGATTCCAAACATAAGGCGAACATGGTGCGAATGTGGCCCTTATACAATTGCGGAAAAGTGATGGATACGCCAGCCAAGAGTCCGGACTTAAATCCCATCGAGAATTTATGGGCTTACTTAAAACAACAAGTCGCTAAAAGGCAACCCAAAAACCGAACTGCCTTAAAAATTGCGATTCTCGAAGAATGGCAAAAAATACCAACCACGTATGACCTGCAAAAGTTGGTTCATTCAATGAAAAATCGGTTGCGATGTGTGGTGGATGCCAAAGGTGGCCATACCAAATGTTAAGTATACCAAATAATATTAAATATCCTGTAAATATGTAAATATTAAATACAAAAATAATTTGTGTAAAGAGTTTCTTGACACTTCAAGAATTGCAATAATTGTTTTCGTTGGTCTTTTCGTTCTTGTTTTGCATTAAAGTTGTACTTTTTTTGTATATATCGGTTGGAAATAATGTAAATAACTATAATTAAGAAAAAAACATTCATTTACATAAATAAAAAGTAGTATTTTATAATTAGAAAGATGAAAAATTGAATTTTTTTCCTATGTGTAAACTCATTCTTGACAGACTGTATATCTTAATCAGCTTACATTTAATGTATCGATTCCTTTAAAATTTAGTTTAAAATTGTCTTTCCGTAAAGCGTTTAGAACAAAAGAGAAATGATGTTTTTAGTATTGAAAGAATGATACTGTTTTACTGTACATTTATATAAGTACCTTTTGGAGGCCAATTGATATAAATCACCGCATCTTCCATTTTCGGATCGGGAGCTCTCTTAATAATTAGGCTATTAAATTGATAAATTACATGATAGATTCATTCTATCAAGTTAAAATGAAGTTTTTGAACAAACACGCGATAGTATATCGTGCCTACATACACTGAAAGAAAAATCTTGGTAAAATCAACAATTTTCCTTAGTTGTTTTTGCGTCAACTACGGGCTATAGTTAAAACAACCATAAAAAAATAGTTGATTACTTTTATGCACCATGACGCGTGGTTGATAAACAACGTCCGTGGTGCAAAAAAAGTAAGCAACCACAAACAATGGTATTCCAACCATATATATAGTACGAAATATAGGCAGGGGAGGCGTGAATGCCGCAGTTGAATTTGGTGAATCACAATGCAGCGACAATGTCGCTGTCAATGCAACCAAGGCACCTACCAAAATTAATTTTTTTTTTTTTGTATTGCTAAATCCTGTTGTACGAGGATTAGGTTGGCTTAGCACAATACACATCAGCCATCGCTTGTCTATTCCACCAGACCATTCAACCTAATTCAAACAGATGTAATACAACCTAGTGGTGATGCCAACCTATGGTAGGTATCACCGCTAGCGGTGCGGCAAAATTAGAAATTTGGCAAATTCTGCCGCTGCCGCAAATTCTGCCGCTGCCGCAAATTCGGCCGCAGCCATTGTGCGCGTTACCAGACAAAACAGTGCATTCTAATTTTTTGACTGCGCTTTGCCGCAGCCCACTGCTTTGCTACAGCGGAAAACGCTGTATTGTGAACAAAATAGCGTCATACAAAGTAATATAAAGGCTTCACTGCATAACATGAATATGAATTATATTGAACAGCAAACCGAACACAATTTTGCCATGTATCATATGAAACTTCTATGATAGAATAGGAGTATGAGTATGAGGAGTATGAAAAATCAACAGTTTTCTTTAGTTGTTTTTGATATCAACTAGGGCTATAGTTAAAACAACCATAAGAAAATCGTTGATTACTTTTATGCACCATGACGCGTGATTGATAAACAATTTCATTCGGAGCATGAAAAACGTCCAAATGTTGAAACCATTCTACTTTGCGTAGAATAATGCCAAAGACGTTGCTCACTGAATTACGTTTGCTAAAATCAACTATTGCAAAGTAGTTTAAGTACCATAAAAACTGTTGATAATTCGAAACGTTGAAGTTTGAACTATTTTTGGTGGTTATGAAACAATTAAAACAGTTGATTTCATGAACCTTGCGATATTTTTTGTATAACCAGAGCCAACTACTTTTATATCGTTAAATTAACTATATTAACATAGTAAAAATAACTATTTTCCGTAGTTCGTTTAACGATTTTGAATGAATCGTTGCAATACTATTAAAAATAGTTGAACCAACCAAGAGTTTTTCTTTCAGTGTATATTTTAATGAATCTAGACAAAATCGATTGTAGCATATAAAAACAAAACTAGACCAACAATGTGAAATCACTGTTGCGACATAAATTGATGACAGGAATAATATTAAAATTATGACAGCAGAGGTGTAACTACTCTACAAAGAAGATTAGCGAGTAGCGAACACTTTTAAAAGTTAGTAACGATTAAGGACAAACGAATATCGAGATGAAAATGAAGAATGCTGCGTCACTTATGGTTCGAGTTACTGGTAACAGTTTATTTAATTCAAAGATTTTGGCGAATATTCGGTTTTTAGAGGAACGTTGTCTGAAACAGTCGTGTTAAACAGATTTTTTCAGAAAAGGAATTTAAAATAATCCGAATAGTGACAGGCACAAGTACAAACAACCAAAGAATATATTTTTCAACTAGTTTACAAAAAGCAACGTACTTTAGAGGACTGAGAATCTTTTCATGTGGCTGCAGGTTTAGTGACCATCCAAGAAGACATTATTGAAGATGAGGCACATTTCCATGGCATCTTGTCATTGCTTCTAAAGCGACAAAAGCGCTATCAGCGACAGTTAGCTATATCAGACGAACCCGAAATAAAGTGTTTTTATTTTATTTTAAAATGTTATTCTTTTTTATTTCTGAAGTAGCCAGAAATAAATTGTTACGTTGTGTTAGAAGTATAATTGGTTTGAAGTCAAATTAACTAAAATTTTCAATATAATACATGCAAAGGAGAAATATTCGTTGCTTCGGGATCTGAAAATTTTTATAAATTTACCTGAGGCATCAGAGTATCCTCCTTTTTAGCTCTACTTTCATTTGATTCTGAAACGATATGAAAAGATATGCATAAGAGAAAAGGAAAATTTGCAAAAAAAATCTTAATTTCTGTACAAACTTAACTTAAAAGACTAAAACTACTTACCACACATATAACCTAAAACTAGATTTGAACTATGAAAAATTTGATTTTAAAGGGTTACTTATTGTTATGTAGTTTATTATACTAAAACTCTATTTAGTACCTTTTTAGCAATTTACGAACCCTTAGAACATTTGCATCGTCATGACAGTGTTAGTTAAGTACTATCTGGGTTTATTAAAAGTAAGACAGTTATTGTGTGGTACGTGTAATTTTTTGATGGAATGTTTAAACAATTACTCAATATGGGAGCTCCGCAGGACATAGCGGGTTGGATGATGAGCATAAATATGAGTAATTTGTTGAAGTTAGATAGATACTATATTTGACTAGTAAAAATAGTAGTACTAGTATAAAATTTTAATGGATATAATTGTTTTAAAGCAGGGAGCCGGTAGGTTAGCTTGCTAACACGTCAGTGAGAGCAGCGATCTACGCGGGATCGAATCCCGCCGTGCCCATGATTATATTTGTTCGCCTTGTCTTATCTTAACAGCCGGTGACTGGGTGTAATACTAGCGCTCCATTAATTAAATGTCACATTAAAGCTTCAGAAAATAAGAAAAAATCTGGCACCTAAAAAATAATGGAATAATTGATATCGGCCTCTCTCATATGTGTCTATCTACCGCCATAGCTAACAATTCGCTTCAACGGACAATCCCCTCAGCTTTTGGCATTATCATAGAAAAAAAAGGTGATCATTGTGTGCCAATTTTCGTCCATGGTTATCCCTATAGATACTTAATTATATTTTCCGACCGGATGCTGTTACTTACAAAATCGACAGGATTCTTGAGTTGGTTGTTCATTTTGATTTGGTGCTCGTAATGTTTATTACTGGTTTTGAGGAAAAAAAAACACTATTAAATCCAATACAAATTGAAATGCTTGTAATATGCTCATTAGATAGAAAAAAAACTGGTATCAAATTTTAAAACACTAAAATCACAGCCAGAACGTACCAAATAATAGGCGTGTTTTTGCTCCTCTATCCAGCAGAGAATAGAGTATATGCATTGGAAACAACAACACTCCTGTCCCAGTGAATTCACTAGCACAGAAATTAGGTCTGTTCCCGTACTTTCAGTCACTGAATTTTCCTGAATCATTTGGTGGGGGAAATTCATGAAAAGTATGAAAACGCTCTCATTGCATTTCCTGAAAATTGACAGCCAAAAGTGTCAGTTTTCGGTTTTTGGGAAGAACAACAGTGATTATAAAGTCATCCTAAGCGGTGATAAATTATCGCCACAAAAATATTGGACCTTCATAGCAACATTACGCCAAAAATATGTTGCTTGCCGCGCACATTTGAAAATATTTACTCCGTTTGACACTTTTCAGTATTTTTCAGTAGCTCAGACCCTACTGAAATTACTGAAAGAGGGGAAATTTTCAGTTTTCAGTAAAACGGAGTACGGGAACGGCTTCGTTGCAATTAATCGCAATTAATCGTAGTGCGGGAACAGACCTATTAGGAGTGTTTTGTTGCTCCTCTATCCAGTAGAGAATAGAGTATGTGCATTGGAAACAACAACACTCCTGTCCCAGTGAATTCACTTTAATAAAGGGCTCATGGTTATATAACATAAACGAAATCCATTGTTTTTTGTGTCGGTTTTTTCAAAAGTTTCGTTTGTTTTTTCAAAAGTTTTAAAGTATTACGGTACTAAAAGTGTTCTCACATTAATAATCAATTTCTGTAGTTTTTGAGCCCGAAATATAAATTCCATAGACAACAAGTTGGTAATAGTACTTTTGCACCATACCAATGATCAAACCGAAAATATTTTTCCGGCAACTTCAGGAAAATAGACGACAGTCTTGATAGGAGACTATCGATTCAGTGGAAAAATATGGGAAATACATCTAATCGAAAAATATCTCTCTAAGCAAAACGAAACCATGATTATGGATGACATAAGAAAATATTATTTTTCGATCAAATACATCTTCAAACTCTCGAAACCACAACATCGACAGAAGAAAGCAATGCAGTGGAGACATCCTCTAACGCTAAAAAAAAACTCAAATGCGAAATCAATCAAAATCCTTATGACATCAAGGCATCAGGAATTGGTTGAATTTTGGTGAACTTCATCGAATAACGTAGTACCGAAAACCACCAAAGGAAGATAAATAGCAATACGAAAGCCACGAAGGCATTTTATTCATTTTACAACGTGCCGGCGAAAATTCGATTAAATTAAATTAAGCTGAACATTGGTAAAACAAACATTCGAGTAAATTCTCAATAAATTTGAAAGGTTAGCTATCCGAAGATAATCAAAGTGAAGTGATGCGACGACTGATAATTAAAGAAATATGCGAAGCGAGCGAGCTATTCGACAAACTTAGATCTGTGTTGTACACCGTGGGGGTGGGACAATGTTCATCTGAGTACATACACAAAAGGATATTTCGAGGGAAAGCTGATGGACAAACGACAACGAACAACATGATTCTCTAGCAGAAGTGTGTTAAGAATTATCTCAAATAGATAAACTAGTCGAAAACAGAAAAGTAGCCTGACCGATTTCATCATGTGCTAGGTGTATGCAAAAGACAATCTAGAAACAATTTAATTAGCTAGCTATGCTTTCAAATAGCGCTCTAATACTCATTTCAATACAATGTGCAACGTCAAAGTGAAACTCGAATATATACTATTGCTCTTACAACCTCTGGCTGGCTATCAGACCTGAGCAATGCACCAAACCAATCCAATTAACACTAATTAGAAATCTGTCAGAATCAATTTGCTGTTCTAATCCAATTACCGAAGCGAAATTCATTCGATGTTGTTGTTAGCATTCATGAAAAACTTTCGAACCGCTGACATTTTGCTGCGTAAACGTATTTCACCACGTACTGTACTGTATTTCATACAGAAGGAATCAAATTATATATCTAATCGGCAAAACTTCACTGTGTTCCTTGTTATCTGCTAGTTTCAAATGTGATGATGTTGAATAAATGAGGAACCACTAGGGTTTCAAATTTGGAAATTCTGTGAAATTTCATGACATTAGACCCAATTACAACGGATTAAATAAACGTAATTGTTTTACTCTGAGAGCTTTTAAACATGCTCTTCTCGGGAACGAAATTTCATCCTAATTTGATGCTCTCTGGGCAGCGATTTAATACTGTCGTTATAATCCAATTTGGTTTTGTTTGAGAGCATTTCGTTAAAATTATAATTAAGTTCTTCGCATTTATTATTTGAGCTTAACTTAACGTTTGCATAATCACTAATAAGTTCCACTTTACAAATCAGCTTGAATTGATCGAAACCTAGTTTGAGGACATTGCGGTAAAACTACAACTATTTACATAGAAACGTTTACATTCAACATACAATCCACAGATTGTATTTTCGTTCCTATTGTCCATGAAAAACACGTACTGCGTAAAACTCACAAGTCCTAAAATCAGCTTGTTTCAACCCTCTTGGGCTAACCAAAAGCACAAACTCTAGCAAACTTTATGGCATGCTTTCTCTTCAACAAATCGAATATACTTGACAAGGTGCTATTCAAGTGAGCAAACATGTACCATATTGTAATGAAAATCAATAGTGAGTGATTTCCGAACAGCTAAATCTAATATAAATATAGAAAGAAATTCCTATCCTGTCTGTTTGAACCAATTCCTTAAGAAAATCGAGAAGAGAGATAAGTCGGAAACATTTTTTTCGATTACGGTACTCTATTTTTAGCCCTAAACTTTTCGTAGACGAAAGGCGAAAGGTTGAATAGGCTGATGATAGGAACGATTAGAGAGGTACGCACCACTTTCGAAATCATGATGGTGAACTAGATAGGTGGAAAATGAAAGCATGCTTAGCATGAAACAGCTCGACACTGAGCTAGGATCGTAATCAGGGACTACAATTTAAATATATGTACAAGGTAGCTACAGCGTATTATATGAAATGGAAATTACTTTCGTTTACATGACTGGAATTTCGAAAAAGTTAATATTTTGACACAAGCCTAGCGACATTTAGCGTGATTTTGTGCATTGTCATTGTTCGTTCATACATAATTAATACATTAGGATGTTCACACGACTTCCGCCCGAGTATAATAAATACGAAATTACATTTCAGAGCTGAAGAGCGTTGTCGAATATTCATTGAGAGATGAAACTTGCGAAGGTTAAAAAGCTTATTTGATTAGATATTTAGCCTAGCGTATTACTTGGAAAGGAAATATTTGGAATATAATTAATTTACATTTTGGCATAAATTATCTGTAAAACATTTCGCACCTACCACTTAGAAATGTAAAAATATGTCTAGCTTATTCCTGGATTAAGACTTATATTTGAATCCTTGAAATTGTTTTATTAATTTTTCAGACTTAAATATGTTTGAATTGCTTTAAATTTCATGTTAAAAGTATGAGCTATGATTGGCGCCCAATGTGGGAATCCAGGAATTTGGAAATAAAAGTCATTACAGTTATAAATTCAGTAAAAGCATATAAATCTTGCTTAAAGAGCTACTCTGTTTTTATCGTTATAACTGCATGATTGTGCCTTTATTATTCAGAAAAGTTTCTTATTTGTGAGTTTGAAATACCGTAGAGTATCGATAATAACCATCGACATAATATTGATTGCTTGTTTTTGGATTATCTTGGAAAATTTATTCATTTGGTTCATCAATTGCTTGTAGAATATAGGTATCAAACCAAGTGAGCCTACATTATGTTTTCGCTGCCTTATTTCTACAAAGGTTATGCACACTCTTTTGAGCTACTTTCTTTGCTACTTATGACCTGTATTGGCTTTCGATGGCTGAGTTAGTACATGGGGGCTCAAGTACCACATACTCCTTTAAGGTAAGCAGTATTATATTTTTTCATATTTATTCTAAATGAACTTTTTTTGGCAAGAACTGGATGAACTTTTGCTAATTAATGGTTATGCAAGTGCGCAACACATGCTTCACTATAGCAAACATTTCTCGTGTGTTTCAGAGTAAATTTTGTATCATCATACAAGTATTTCATTTCATTCGCAACACAAGTTCATCAAGCTCTTAAAATAAATTTATATGTCACTATTAAGAAATACTAATGCAGCTTACTATCATCAGCATTAAATCCCTGGTGGTCCCACTGAAACAAGTATCAAGTTTTTACTCATCATCAATGTATGTATATATAATCATAAGTTTCACGCTCCACTTTGCTTCTGATTTGATTCAACTTAATATTTAACTTAAAACCCAATGTGTGATCATGGATGAATTTAAACCAGACTAGTGTAGCCGGAGCTGCCTAATTTTTGGTACAAGCTTCATCAGAAACTAAAAGCATCTAAAATTACGGAATATGACAGTAGTAACACAGTAATCGACAATAATTGCCAACGATGCCAGTGACCGACAATCAGAATAATAAAAAAATATTAACATGGAATTTAAAAAAACACCTTATCTATACAGTGCAACAATAAATTATCAGTACTGTTTTGGGAAAATGTGATTTAAACAAATACTCTCGAGATACTCTCCTATCGAAGCAATCCACTTGTCACATCGATTCAGACATGATTTAGCTCACCATGCAGTATCGGCTCTAGTGCAGATTTGGAAGCCTTTTGAATGTCGTCTAAGTCATCGGAAAAGCAACTCTTGAGCTTCGTTTTTAATTTTTAGAGGAAAAAAAAGTTATATAGGGCGAACTTTGGTTAATACGGTATGTGGTTGAGCGCACATACTAGATTTCGGGCCAAAAATTGACGCATTGGGCGCCAATCATAGCTTTTATCTGTGGGAAGATTCACGAAAAGTGTTTACTATCCATACAATTAACCACGATTTACTCCTTCGTATCAGGAATGGACCGATAATTAAAAATGACTGATAGGATGAAAAAAATCTGCTCTGGACAGGATAAGGTTAGATTAGCCCTGCTTATCACTAATATGATTTCAGAGAAGCAAATTGTACTGTCAATTAAACTTTTCACATTGACTATATATATCATAATAGTTCCGCTTAAGCTCCTGACAAGATTTTCGTAGAATTTCACTTGTTATTGACCACCAAACGCACGTCTTGCGATCTTTTCTGTTTTCTGGATTGTTGGTGCACATAGAGCGAGCTCACGGATTTTAGGAGAGAACTTGCAAAATGCTCTGGCTAGAGGAAAATGCATCCATGGATTGGCTGCTATGAGTCAAAATGTCAGAGCAAACGTCAAATCGAGGTCATATGTTGAAATTTCAATTATTAGCAAATGCACTGCAGATTCCACACCAGTTTTGCACTCTCTAGTCGAAAAACGATAAACACCTTGCATGTTGGATTTTCGTAAATTTATTTTACACTTCCCTGACCACCATCGACTTCTTTCAGCCTGTGACATGACGCCTTCCAATGTGTCATTTACTTTACGACTTCCACCAGCCTGTACGCTCCCCTCAGCCAACACCTGCTCGTCGACCATCACAAGACTCCAAGAGTACAGTAATCCTCGCACTCTCGAAAACAAGATCTAACAGTATCTTGTTATTTTCGATGCACATTTTTATAGTGCGCATCGAAATTTAGCGTCCAGAAATTTCGAATAAAATTTCTGAATGCTACTACAAACATCCCCACTCCACACTAACACATTTCCACTTCCAAAGTTTACCGTCGGTACAAGATTTTATTTCTGATAAGCCGTATTAGGTTTCCTCCAAAATTGTATGTACCCATTGTTGTTAAAGATGTTAAATCTACTTTTGCCACTGTATTTAAGCTTCTACTAGAACTCACTTCCATTCTTTCGAATTTTAGCCTCTTACTTCGATTATGTTCACTAATATAGAATCTTGGCAACAATTTCAGTTGCAGACAAGCAGAGCTTTATCTTTAATTTGCGCGGCATATGCTATTTTTTTCTATCGCTGAATACTGTTAGACGACCCATGAGAGGTTTGGAAATGAAAAACCTTGTTTCTTTGTTATTGTTTATGGATTGAAGTCAACTTTTGTCAACTAAATTCCCAATTTCTCTCAGTGATTTCCCTTCAGAATTACATTTCACTTTAGGATTTCTTATTTGTGGCAATATCTTTTTTCATTTCGAAACCATTTTAAAAGTACAATGCACAAAAAACTATCTCAACTCAGTGAAACGATTAATTCGTTTGACTTCCACACTAAGAATGAGCATTTGTCAACTACAAGTACGTAATTACGGAAAAATAACGATAATATGTTCCCCCTTCCGCTAATATGTGTAGATGTTTGTCGTAGATTTTTGCGCTAGTTTCTGAAAAACTATTGTACATCTTTATTTAATGTAAAATAGTGAAAACTTTTTTAGTCTTTTTGTAACATTACATATTTATTAAACTAGTTGAAAACAATTTCCGCTCTTCATAGTCGAGGTGTATGTCGACTGTTGTCGCTAAGTGTGTGTTTTGTTGAATTTATTATTTTCTATCGAGCTAAGTAGTTTAAAAGAAGTTTTATTTTTCCAACATGTATTTTTAGTTGATATCTTTGTGAAATTAAAGAATCAGTTAGCCACTTCGTCGGTCAGAATAGATTCCTTGGAACCATGAGAAGTTAAGTTCTTAATTTCCGTTAGGTCTCTTGAAATTTGTGTTCGGCTACGTTGAATTCGTTAAATAATAGGTCTGTTCCCATACCTGAATCTATTATAAATAATATATTAGAACAGATTCGCAGCAAGTGGTTTTTTTATTCTTGCTGCAAGCCAAAATTTGCCATAAAAAGAAGCCAGCTGCAAAGATATGTTGCTGCTGCAGTACGCGAACAGACCTAATGTATGACTCAGATTTCACCACGACACGACCCAATCTCCAACAGACCAAAGCACCAAATGTTACACGGGAAAAGTTAAACTGGCTAAAAACAACTGTTCTGCTTCAAAAGAAATTACGGAATTTAACCCCGAGGGTGTGGGTAGGAGAGCTATATGAAACTAGCGTACTGGGCAATTGGAAAAATCTACAAGACTTCAGGCAAGAAACTTAGAACAAAGTTTATAATGGTAGTGGTAACGAAGTAATTCACAGCTTACGTTCTTTCCATGCTTCAGTGGTTCAGTTTGGGTTAAAATTTGTCTCACTGTTAATCAATTTAAGGACTCTCTTTTTTAAAAAGGAAACTCTAAGTTAAAAGAAGATAGGGATTTGAGGAGATAACAGAGCCTTGTAGGATACCAGCATAAGGTTACAAAAACACTATATAAGGAATTTCAAACTACATACATATATAATCTCGGCGGCTACTCACGATATGCCCGCAGGCATTTCGCCTCTTACAATTTAAAATGTAGTTTGATTTCGTAGTCTCTGCGGCCAAATATATTATCGAGACGCATTGAGATACCAACAACTTATTATTAACAGATTGAATATTGAATGTGAAATCTATTCTATGAATTCGTTTCTAAACATTGTCATATGACGAGAATAATACCTTTAATTGCAAACTGCCTGCGTTCAAAAATTATAAGAATCACGAAATACGTAAAATATTATTGCGATAAAAAAAACAAGAGTTTAAGATTGCAGAATTTGACTATGGTAGATGAAACGTTATGTAAAATTTTTTTCATGGTAGACGAAACCTAATGTTGAAACACTGGTAAACTCATTACTAACTCAAAGAAGACTTGTTTTCACAGTGTATTTAAAATTGTAAGCTTATGGACTGTGTTAATTATGCATTCCTGTACAATACCGAAATGAAAGAGCACCTGATGGAAAACATTTCTGTACATAATTTTATCCTACAGAATGTAATACTCAAAGCTTCATGTCCAGCCTTAATGTGCATACTACGGATATACAGCCTATCATCTTCATAACTTCAGTTTCACACGGCTTCCTATCGGGCTATTTAGCTCATGTTTGCATAACAAACTTTTTTCATAGCATTCAAGAGCACGGGCCATCTTTACGAAACATCGTTTCTTATTCAAAAAAAACTTATTCAACAAAGTTTCGGCAATCTTTCCCCCGAGAAACGGCTTTTTGTGCCTGTGGGGAATGAAAAGCTGACACAAGTATGTCTCGCTCATATTTGAATATGGTAGTGATCTACAATGTTCAAAAGGGTTCTAGCAGGATAATACAAAAAATCTATAAAATATTTGGATTTGAGTTAGGCCATAGTATAACATTATCCCCATTTCCAAAAAGGACAACTATATGATTTTGGAAAGATAAGCATTAGTATGCATAAATAGCTGTGAATATTGAGAAACAATTTAATATTGTTCAGTATTTATTTATCATGACAGCAAATATAACAGTTAGCACTAAAAAGCGTCTACATGGATTTCTTTATTTGCAGTGAAACTGACCCCTGTTCAGCTAAATATTTATTGTATGTAATTAACTTTTTATGCAAATCCAATATCCATAAGCGTCGTATTGCTTTTGGGTCTCCATTTATTTTTCTGGTAAATCTATTTCTACTGTTTGCACCCAATCTCTGTGCGAAATGTATAAATAAAACCAAGAATCTAATAAAACTGGGCGGACGTGCCAAGCTAAGCAAGCACATCCTTCTATATTTACTTATATTATACACCAAAGCAACATACCATAAAGTTTGCGAATGTTGAGAGGCGGAGCAGCTATAGCGATATGTCCCAGGCAGCATATCAAACAAAACACGACATAAAAAGACCGCAGTGACATTTTCTTCTATTCACGAGCACCTGGAACGAGAATGAAAAAAATATTTGCATTTGCTTGTATTTTTAGATGGCCATCAAAGAATTAAAGTACTTTTCTGTCTATTCATTTTCTTGCTGTTGTTTTTTTTTTTTTTCGAAGTACGCTAACAACACAAAAGGCAAATAATTCTGCCCTCGTTTGAACATAATGTCAAGAGTGATGAAATTAAGTATTTTTCTGACCTTTTTCTCCGATAAAATGCCTAGAACTTATTTAATATTGAAATGAATTGAATTTGATTTCGTAGATTTGTAAAAATCTCTAGGATGATGAAATAAAAAATAAATTTTCGAGAGGGTAGTAGAGTCGTCAGAAAAAATAGCTGAAGTACGCGTGGCAAAATATGCATTTAAATAAACTGAAGCCCAAGGAATCGATAAGTCTGGTTCATTTATAATATTGTGAAAGTATGATTTATAAATAAAAAAAAGTTTGAGCAATCAAAACATGGACTCATGGGCGCAAAAAGTATTCAATAGTCAAAAAAGAACTTTAATTTATTTCAAATGCTGACTAAATGATTCTAATTACGAGCACTCTTACCCTAATTGTGTAAGTTTAGTAGGCTACATAAAATGAAAAGCAAAGCAAAATTAATTCTATTAGTTTGTGCCTTCTAACAAAAGTAAGTAACCAAGTTCTTCCAATAAAAAGACAAATAGTGATTTCGAAGCTCTATCTTCAACATGGTATGTTCTATGATAAAAATTGTAATGAAAGATTGTTTGCAAAATTATGTACATATATTGTCAGTATTGCATTATAAAAAGGAGAAATGTTCATTGTGGCATTGTGGAAAAGAAAGGTTAAGTATTTGAGCTCTAAGACGCACATCAGCACGAACCATAATGCTTTCAGTATTAGCATACATAATAAGAAGCAAATTAGTATGAAAGGTAGCATGAAAGTTGCGAAATGTACCATAATTAATTAGCATTCAACTCTTTCATATAACTTGAATTAAGGTTTTGATGCCTTTGTAGCGTAGTACAAATAATAATTATGAAAATGGTAAACATAATAACTGAATTTTTTGATGAAATATGTGCTGAATAGCACTGATATCTTCGTGTAGATACATACATATAGCACAAAATGCCTACGTTCAACGAACGTCAATATTGTAATAAACGGAGATGTGGGAATATTTTCCATTGAACCCCAAAGATGCTGAATAGGATATAGATTCGGTGATTGTGGGAGTTTATGAAATTGATTGATATGATACATTATAGCAACAAAAATTTAGCGTTTTCAGCTGTGTATATGCTGGAAAATAAATTTTAATTTCAACACAGGCTGAACTGCACTTATTTTAAATTTATGGTTGGTAAGATATTCAAATCTCATAAAGAATGTTCGGGCGACATCGGTGGAGAGGGCACATTTAAAACCCTCCACCACTATGCTTCTCTAGCCCTGTTCCTATTTTTCTCCACTGTATTTTTATTCCCTTGATACCAAATAAGCCACAATTGTCCAAATCTGAGAAAATGACTCTTCTGGAGTAAAAATATACTCTTATACGCATTTCAAACGAAACGAAAGAAATGAAAGGTTTTTCAACGTGCTACAAGACCGTGATACCGCACTCTTATTTGAGATCATTCTCACAATATCCGGGTATATCAACTTGGTGTTTTTCTTTAACATTTACTGTTATTTCGGAAGGCGATATTTGAGCACACTTTTCCACCTACCCTGGAGTCTGGCATATAAGTTTATTTACATGTTTTTTTTATGCGCCTCTTAAACATAGAAAAGCCAACTCACAAACATTGCAAGTCGTAATCAAAACCCGATAATATCAACATGCCGTTGAGAAAGAGGATGCTGTTAGTATAGCTAATGTTTAGATCAATATATCTCAAAAACGGTTATGGTTACAAGAAAAAGCTATAGAATAATTTTTGTTGGAATTTTTCTAAGCTACAAATTTGTTATACATTGTTTTTCTGAAGACGTGACCGTTACTGAGATATTTAGGAAAGGTCACGTTTGGTGCCTTTGACCCCGTATAAAAAGTAACGCAATACTCGGATCGATGGGGACTTTTGACATTTTGTTTTACATGCCAGTACCAAGGTCCACACCAAAATTCAGCTTTCCGGACTAGTGACTTTTGTTCTAATCCGAATATTGCTGCGGAAGCTATAGGGCAAAAAGCTTTTATTTTGCTGAGTAAATTTTCAAGATGGCACCACTGCTTTAGGGCTGCCAGCATATTCACCGAAATTCTATCAGACTTACACTTTCTCAAGATCGAGTCGAAAATATCCTATCAACTTTGTCATTAAGTGACTGTAGGTTATTATCAGATGTAGGTGGCAAAAACTGTATATTCGCTTGTTCCAGCGGTTGTAAATCTATTATTGAGTCATTCAACAGTCCGGTTTTGTATTCTAGGTTCTTAATTCTACCGAGAATAGCGTCGTACTTTTCATTTAAACTAAAGATGCTATCTTTAATGCATCTTATGTCGTTCAGATGCGACCTGATGTCAATCAAATTTTCGAAAAACGGTGAGAGAGCTGAAGATATGCCGTGTACTAGGCCAGCGATGGTAAATCTATCATCCTTTAGAACTCTTAATAATGTGCCAGACATTAATCCTAAACAAGCGCCAGGTCCGGAAATGATTTCTGGTCATTGCAGATAATAAATTCATACTGGATAGCTTATAAACCACAGCCCCGGCGGAGTTCCCACTTTACTACAATAATAGCTCCCTTTTGGATGTCCGCGTGGCACTCCTAATATGTCTCAAATATACACCGGAACGTATCATTTACTATAAATAAAATGGTTGACCTCGAAGAAAACTATGCGCCATTTCCAAAAAACAAGCAGAATTTTTAATTTATCACCTGAAGTAGCTTACACAAGTCTTACTAGCCGAAGTGAATATGTTTTTTGTTCAAAACCTTATTATAAGTTAGAATTATTCAATATTTCCATGACGAAGAATTTTCAACGCTTAGTAGGAAGTTAGCGTGTAGTATAAGGTGAAATATAAATCAAAAATATTATATGCTGAGGAAATTTGACTAATTTCCTTTTTGGGTAAGGTTAAGTGAAATTTGTACACGACAATTAGCTATTAAAATAAGCACTGAACTGTCCTCTCCAAGAAAGCAATAAACTGCAATAATTTGGAAACATTTTCTGAAAGTTTAGTTCTGCTTGACGATTTTAAATGTGCCAAAGTACTTTCAATTTGGCTCGTATCCTATGTCTTTCCAAAGGAAAATTTACTTATAATCCTTTCCACCAACCCATTTGAAGCAAGTGAAAGAAAAAAGTTTCATCAGCTTTTTCGCGTACATTCAATTACGATTCATTCGAAATTCAGTCTTCCCAGTGATTCTAAATCAATATAGTTTTTAAAATATGATTTCAATCACTCTGTCCTTTTCAGTACAGCTATCCTAAACAATCACAACGACTTGACTCGCTCCAATCTAATCGATGTTCACATGACAGTCACATTAATGGAAATGACATTTGTAGATAGGTGACCTACTGGAGTGATAATGGAGTGAAAATTGATTGAATTTGGACGTTAGCTATTGACGCATGAAATAATATGAAAGTCATTTTGTTCAAGTCATGTCAGCATTAACGGTGATTGCGGGAAATAGAAAATACATAATAGATTCAGATGTTGAAATTTCATGAAACATCTACATGTGTATAGCTTTTGTGGACATTTGCCGCGCAATTTTTTATCAAGTATTCTTTTTAGTTTTGGTCTACTATATTGTCAAGGTATAAGTTGGAGAATATACAATAGATATTAAGCAAAGTTTTGGTTTTGATTAGCTACAAAAATGACTATTCATAAAGACATTAATGAATTTGAAACTTTTAAAATTCATGTGGGAGTTTTATTTTCGTAACGGACGAGTGTGGCGTTAAAGCTCGAGTTACAATCAATACAACACAACATTGTTGCACAGCAAAACAACTTTGAACACATGAGAACGTTTGAGAGCAGTTATAATGATGCAACACAACTTGGTTGCGGAGCAAAGTTTGCTCATACCTCAAACTTGGCATGGCAACAAAATTTTTGAAAATATTCAATTCTACTAGTTCCTATGAACGTCCGGGAAATGTCATATGCAAATGAAAATCAGAATTTGTTTTTTTGTCTCATTTTTGCTTTGCAATATACTCTGCAGCTTTTAAAGGATGAAATACTCACTGATATCACTTTCGGAGACTTTCAAGGATCCATCTTATCAAACAACAATTTCGTTAATATAGTCTAGTCAGTGACAGATGACGGTAAATCTTGTGTTGCATTGCTTGTAACTAATGATGTGCCGTTCCCGGGAATATTCCCGAAATGGGAATATTCCTGTTACATTCCCCGGAAACATTCCCACTTGGGGAATTTAACGGGAATTTAAAACTGAGTTTAAAGAACAGTGCCAAGATTACGTCTGATTATTAGTTTTTATTATCTTTAAGTATATTGTTACGTAATACCCGAAATAAATTCAAAATCTAATAAATTCCCGGTAAGTTCCCCTGATTGGGAATATTTCCGGGAATTTAAGGAACATTCCCGGGAATTTAAGGAACATTTGCGGAAATTCAAAATCAAAATGGTTAGTTTTTATGTGGTTTGGGGTTAGCATGAAGCTACAGAAGTCATAATCAATAACTTATTTTTCATGTTTATGGATTATAATGGAAAAAAAATATCGTTTCACACAAGAAAAAAACTTTAATTTCAACATAAAATATTTCGATCATAAAATTAATAATAAAATGAATAAACAAGTAAAGTATACAATAATTCACTCTACTTTTCAAGTCAACGACTTAAGGTAACTGGAGTGGTAACAAACTGGAAAGGTAACTGGAGTGGTAACAAAATAAGCGGGCGAGAGGAGGTGATGAAGTGGCACGCGTCCGAAAAGCTCTGTGTTTGCTGAAATGCCCATTGCACCACGCACCGATCGCGTCCTCGATAAATTTGAGAAACATGGGAAAAATTGGTATTGTGGAAAAAGTATTTTCAAATACATATAAATGAAGCAAAAGTAATCGACTTGAATTGTAAAGTAAAAATATTTTTCTTTGTCTGCAGGTTTTTGTAGAAATAAGGATTTAAATATTAATTGCAATAACATAAAACACAACAATCTAAAACTTACAAAGCTGAAAAAATTACAGCTTGCTCAATCTAATTTTTAGTGAACGTCACAAATAGCTTTAAAAGAAAAAAGTGAACGAAACAAACATTTATATAATTTGTTTAAGTTCCCAATGTTTCGGGAATATTCCCGGTACATTGGAAAATTTCGGGAATATTCCCCGAACGGGAAGTTTCCGACTCGGGAATGTTCCCGCGGCACATCATTACTTGTAACTCGTTCCACCGACAAAGCATGGCAACAAATGCTGTGTTGCATTGATTGTAACTGCAGCATAAAGTTTGTTTTTGTACTCCGTTCATTATTGACTCTCGTTTGCAAGTTGTATTATGGAATCACTAAAATATTGTCATGATTTTACTAATGTTCGAAGAAGAACATTAGTATTAAAATCACTTTGGCCAAAAATTCATATTTCTATATATATATATATATATATATATATATATATATATATATATATATATATATATATATATATATATATATATATATATATATATATATATATATATATATATATATATATATATATATATATATATATATATATATATATATATATATATATATATATATATATATATATATATATATATATACATATATATATATATATATATATATATATATATATATATATATATATATATACCATCAAAAAATTTCAGTGGAAAAATCTTAGGAATGCGAAATCCGATTGAACTGAAATTTTCAGGATACATTGGTGTATATGCAGAATAGTGCCAGGTTTCACAAAAAGTAAATAATATTTAACCCTTTGGCGCCGGCGGCCATTTTAGTGATATTTTAAATATACCTATTTTGCTGTCAAAAGATAACTTTTGCAAAAATAACGTTTTTGTAATAAATTCTGAACGTGATTTTAATATGAATATGATAATGTTTTTGAAATTTTTAACCCTATGTGTGCGCTAGGCGCCTTTAATGAGATTGGGAAAATTTGAAAATTTTTGAATTGCGATAACTTTTTACTTTATTATCAAATTATTACGAAACTTACAGGACATATTAATGTTGTTAAGTTGCACACTTACATAGTCTTTTTATGAACGTGCTGGAAACTCTGTAGCTACAGCAGGTACTGAAAGTGAAAACATTCAAACCATCGAATCTCCTAAAAAATTTCCGTTTCTTACCACTAAAACTAACTTATACACAAATCTTATGCTTTGTCTACGCAGTCAAAGTAAAATTTTGGAAATTTCATGTCGGACAAGAACGGTAGCCCTTTCCCAATTTACCTATATTTTTAGCATCAAAAACTTCTGTTCACGGAAACTCACGAACCAATAATCAGATGCAGTTGAAATTTACAGAATACATTGGACTTAAGTAGGACCAGGTCTGATAGAAGCGATTTTGAATTGTGGGCAACTCTGTGCCAGTGGTGCCAGCTTGAAAAATTACAAAAAAAAAACTGCTTTTTGCCCTATGAATTCTGATCCAGTCACCAGATTTTCATGAAATTGACCCAGTAGCTGAACCTTACTTGAAGCCGTGTTTGGTAGAAATTGAGTTGAAAAATTCGATTGGTGCTGCCAGCTATGGTAATTTTTGTGTCTTTGGTTTTGAAAATTTGCCCAGGAAAATAAAGCTTTTTGCCCTATAGCTTGCAGTGCAGTCATGAAATCAATAGGAATTTCACACAATTAATGGAACCTACTATAGGCATTATTCAGACTGAATCTGGTTGTAGCCCTTTCCCAATTTACCTATATTTTTAGCATCAAAAACTTCTGTTCACGGAAACTCACGAACCAATAATCAGATGCAGTTGAAATTTACAGAATACATTGGACTTAAGTAGGACCAGGTCTGATAGAAGCGATTTTGAATTGTGGGCAACTCTGTGCCAGTGGTGCCAGCTTGAAAAATTACAAAAAAAAAACTGCTTTTTGCCCTATGAATTCTGATCCAGTCACCAGATTTTCATGAAATTGACCCAGTAGCTGAACCTTACTCGAAGCCGTGTTTGGTAGAAATTGAGTTGAAAAATTCGATTGGTGCTGCCAGCTATGGTAATTTTTGTGTCTTTGGTTTTGAAAATTTGCCCAGGAAAATAAAGCTTTTTGCCCTATAGCTTGCAGTGCAGTCATGAAATCAATAGGAATTTCACACAATTAATGGAACCTACTATAGGCATTATTCAGACTGAATCTGGTTGAAAAGCCACGATAGGGTTGCCAGCTATTGTTGGTTTTGTGTTTATTTGCAATATCTTTATTAAGCGATTTTATCGTAAAATTTTCAAATGGTAATGATATTTTAGTGAAAATAAACAGCAAATATTAAGTTTTTGATTATTTGAAAAATTTTGCGGCTAAATTTTTTTGTACTCCTATAACTTCGAATGCAGTCATAGGATCGAGACGAAATTCGCAAAGTAGGTTAATTTTAACGTGAAGCAGATGTGATACATTTTTGGCTTTGATACTGGCAACAGGTTGCCAGCACGAGTCGGTAGTGCTATTTTTGTATCAACAAATGCTTACAGTTAGTATTCATACCGGAAACATTTCCAATGAAAATAAATAACCAATGTTTCAATTCCCAAAGTTCTGCAAATTTTTCGGATCGTAGCCCCAAACACCAACTTCAGTTACAGTGCTGCAGGCACTGAGCATTTTTTTCATTGATGTTATATAAGATGCGGCTTTCAAAGTTTTGTGAAATAAGCAACTGATAACGAATATAATTAACAAGTGTTTTGCTCTCATAAACTTTGAAATTCATGCCAGTGGTAATATCTGAAACCTTTCCACCACATGAGTTATAATGCATTCTTGAGACCAAAGTAAAACGTGGCGTTTGAAACAGTTTGGCTGTAATAAGCAGCTCGTGTGATAGAATATGCACTCAAAATCTGCACGATTCTTCTACTGTTCTTCGAACATTAGTGTTTCTAGCGGTTCAGGTGCGCTAGAGTTTTTTTAAGTTTATAATCGATTAGGAATTCTTAAAGTCGAGAAATAAAGCAAATATCAGACTATGAATAAATATTGGTACAACTCGACTTCATGCACCACATAGCCATTATGCCAACTTTATCATACACACTGGCAAATGTTGGCAAGCTGAGAGTGTAAATGGTCACCTCGTCAATTCACCCCTGTTTTTTCACATACCGAAACATGGAGCGAAGTACTTTTACAAGCCGCTCGACGAAACGGCATTAGATGAATTTTGCCGATAGATGTCTGGCCAGTATGTTTGTGTTTTTGTGGTTGTGTGTTTGTTTTGGGGATGTTTTCTTTTTGGTTGTTTTTCTTAATTGTGTATTTTTTGTAATTTCGTGTATTTTTTGTATAATTTTGTATATTTTTCTTCAATTTTCGACCACTGCTACCACCTATTCGCCCTCTGGTGGTAGAATTTCCCGGCTGAGGTCCATCAAGTCGAGTTTACCCTAAATCAATAGTCAATAGTTTCAATAGTTTCTTATAAATTATGAATGTACAGTTATTCTAGAGAAAGCAAACATGCGTTTGTGATACCCTAGAATTATCATTAGTATAATGTGATTAAATTCGTTCCAAGTTGGCTCCAGCAGAAATTGGTCACCTTATATATGTATTCATGCAACTCTCTGAACTAAGTATTTGTTTTTCCGTAATTATTCATTCATTGTTTCCTACCACACCCTGTAGTTCATGTTCGTGCCTATCCTTAATTTGAAGCCTTCAATCATTCAGTGTTATAATGTCTAAATTTCACGTAAGTTTTACTTTCATCAATGTCATGAACAAATTGACGTGTTCCGCATGCAAGTACATACACAGGAACAGTGCATAAATAGTATATGTACCTACCTACATATAAAACGTTAGAAAAGCAACATTGCGTGTTGATTACGATGCCTTCAGTGGGGCTTCCGTGGAAGCCACATGTGACAATGAATAGATGTATGTAGCACTTGACATTAATCTCATTTCATCAATTCAGCTGTGTGTTGTAACCTGAATGTACAATATTAATCCAGGAGAATACTATGAATGAAGAATGCTAAGAAATTCCGGGTCGATTAGAACTTTCAACTGTATGCTGTGTCCCGAGTCCAAGACGCTCTATTTGAAAACTAAAGCAAACAACACTAAATCATACATGAAAGTATCATTTGGTCATCAAGAAGCCCACTAAACTCTTTTACTATCGCAGTTTAAAGATTTTAACTGCCCACAATAATATTGATTGTCCTATACGTACTCGTATATTCCTACCACAAAATGTATCCAAGTAGTGAGATCAACATAACATATTTGACTTTAGGGAATGGTTGAATTCATTAGAAGAGCTGGCTATTTTATACAATTTCTTTAGGAGAAATTTAGCTTTTGGGATTGTGTGGGTTTCAGTAGCGTTAACAAGCGCTATTCCCCATTTAATTACGATATTATATCAATCACTGTACGATTTTCCGCCTCCGTTTAGTGCTCACTTTATGGCGCATGCAATTTTCGAAACGCAAAAGGAAAATGAGAAAATTATACTTGAAGCGTGTTATTTTAGATTAACTTTAATGAAATTAATGCCTGAGATTGAAATAAAGGGAAAGATATTTTAGGTATTCTCTAAGGGCTCTTGATTAAGAACATACTTAAACAGATATGCATACAAACAAACGAATGTAAGCTAAGTCTTATTACTGATTTTTGAAGAAAATTAGTATTAAAATCGTTTCGCCGAAAATTCATATTTCTTTATATATATATATATATATATATATATATATATATATATATATATATATATATATATATATATATATATATATATATATATATATATATATATATATATATATATATATATATATCAGCAAAAAAGGAGATAATCTTCGTAGTGGCCGGTCTTGTTGAACTCAAATTGTCAGAGGGCATAGATGTATATGAGGTATATTCCAGTGAATAATTAAAAATACAATATCTTTAACCTTTTGGCGGCGGTTGGTATTTTAATGAATTTTCAGGTACCCCTATATTTCCATTCAGAGTACATTTTTGTTATGCTTTCTCATGTTTATGCTTTCCCATGATAAAAAAATTCGGAATTATGAATCCTATGTGGGCGCTGAGTGCCTAAAAGTAGGCAAGGATTTTTTTTTCAAATTTCGATTTGTCATAACTTTTGACAGAAAGATTGAATCATCGTGAAATTCGCCGAGCATATTGTCGTTGACTAAGGCTATACAGACATGGATTTTCAAGTCTGTGCGGGCAGCCCTGTAGCTACGGCAGGCTCGTGAAAAAAAGTCCTTCAAATCATCAATCCTTCTAAAAAAAATTTGCTTTTTGACAAAAAGTTCACATTATTGATAGATTTGAGCCTTTTTTCACCATGTCAATTAAACATTTTTTAAATTCCGAATTGTACAAGAACGGCAACCCACCACCAAATTATCTCTATTTTCAGTGCTCGGAACTTCTGTTCACGAGAAGTGACGACCGGATAATCCGATCATTATGAAATTTACAAGACGTGTTGATATCAACTAGGACCAGATGTGATAGAAATGGTTTTAAAATGCAGGTAACCCTTTAGCAGTAATGCCATCTTGAAAAATCACTACGTAAAAAGTTGCTTTATGGCCTATAGCTTCCGATTCAACCAACAAATTTTATCGAAATTGACACAGTCCCTACTTGACTACTCACTCTAAGCGAAGCCCAACCTAATAGAAGTTTGGTTGAAAAATTCGAATAGAGTTGCCAGCTATGGTAATTTTTGTCACCTAAATCTTGCAAATTTGCTCAGCAAAATAAAGCTTTTTTTCCATATTACTTCCGATGCAGTCATGAAATCAAATCATTTAGTAAATGGTCCTTATTGTAAGCCTAATTCTGTAGAAATTTCGTTGAAAAATCATGAAAGAGCTCCCAGCTGCGGCATTTTTTGTAGTTTTCTGTCATTTCTATAATTGGATTTGTTCTGTGGATTTGAACAATAAATAAATAAACAAGCTATTTTGTCATTAAATTTGCAAGTTTGAACGATCCTGCAATGACAATTAACAACAAATATTGAGGTTTCGAAAATTTGGAAAAAAAATTACCGGTGGTAGCCCTAAAATTCTTCTCACCCTTATAACTTCCAGCGCAGTCATTCAACCGAAACGAAATTCGTAGGGTGGGTTTAGCTTAACGTGAAGCAGATTTGGTTATGGTGCTAACACAGGGTTGCCAGCACTAGTCATTTTTGTTGATATTGCAACAACAGATGCTTCCATTATATATTCAAATGCAAAATAAGGAAACAATGTTTAAATTTTCCGAGTTTTGACAATTTTTCGGTTTGCAGCCTCATACATCGTTATAATGCTGAAACTTTCGATGAAATTCTCGAGTGAAAACGAAATTCAAAGGATAGGTTGATTGTAGCATGAGCCTGACTGTAGACTTATTGCTGCTTCGTTGGAAAAGTGTTGCCAGCACATTTTCATCACATATGTCATTCGAGATCCTGTCGGGAAATGGTTTTTGTTACTTTGATATTACAAAAAAGCGTATTACGTCTTTCCATACGTTTTGGTCACTCAAAGACAATTTCGTCGAAAATCAGTTTTCTAGCGGTACTGAAGCGCTAAAGTTTTTTTTAACGTTCATGCCTTTAGAAAACTTCAGTTTCAGCATTTAAATACTATTTAGTTTGCCAACTAAACCACCGAACAACAGTATCCATAAATTAACAATTGAAAAAAGTTAAACCGCTGCTACAAATATTGTTGTACCTACGTATGGAACAAATTCCACAAAAAGCATTTCACCGACAACTTTTCCCGTGACAAACAAAAAGAGAATACACATCAGCAAGAAGAAAATTATAACAAACATTTTCATGGAATAGAGACCTCATAAATAAAACCATATGACACACACGTGGAACAAATACCTGCCATGATATCAGTGTATGAATGCTTCTTTAATGTTTGGTAGCAGCACCACTAAAGTGTTCTTTTGTGCACAGGAGATTATCGCGATAATTAAAACATATTCCATGGATTTAAATCTATCTACTGTGTCCTGTTGAACGCCATATCGGAAGCTTTATGGAAGTGAGTTATGTGTATTTTGTGCTTTTATGAACCCAGATAGATTTACTTATGAATGAATTAAAGTGTATTGGGAAACATGATAGCAATGTAGCAATTTTAAGATAAGTGATAATGGACCAAGTGTTGATGGAATGTACTATGATTGAGAGTTTATCGGCGAGTTTATGCTGCAATTAAATATGTTTAGTTTTATTCTATTAACTGAACAAAATGGAAGTCGCTTTTCTGCAATACATTGCAGGTTTGAAATTAAGATACCTCTTTCATTCATTTGCAATCATATGCACAAGCAATTACTGTCACGACTAGAGGACCTACCTACAGCGAGCTCTGAGTTTTTCCGTTAGGCAATACTTTCTGATACCATCGTTTTCACATTCAATCTACTAAAACTGACGCTGATGGAGTCCTTTCCTTACAGTCGCAATTTAATTTCTTAATACTTACACCCATTTCGAGTCTTGAGGCTCTATTTTCATAGTTGAAATTTTCGCAAGTGTGAATTGATTATTTTCACGCCTCCCTTTGCTTCTGATGTAATCAGCTACCTGCTTAGAAATAGGTTAACTGAAAGCCTGATGCATACCTCCCTCGATAGAAGCCAGTGGTCTATGCAATCTGAACGAGTTTGTTCCTTAACAGTCAACGCTACACTAATGTCATTCCTAGTCCTGCAATCGAATGTATTTCGATCGATATTTTGCTGTATTTTGAATTAGCGTTGTTTATAGTACCGTATTTATAAATTACACATTTTCTTTTTCAGATAACTTTAAAAATTTGATTAGACTTATTCACTTATTACAATATTAACTTTCCGGCTATATCTTTCATCATTTATGATGACTTCATTGAGTCAATTAATCACTTTCTCAATTCAGACATTTGAACCCATTCTCCTTGATTCTGGTTCTTCATAGTCTTTCTACAATTGCGATTAATTTTCTGAAGATTGAGTTACTAATTTTCGAATTTGACTTCTTTGTTCTCTTTCTCTTTCTTCGCAATAGGAAGCTTTCCTCAACTTGAAAGCTATAAAATAATTTTTGCTAAGGTACACTTGAAATTTGGTTGCAGAATAAACGAATCAAACGCACGAAGATCTATCAAACGAGCTAAATATTGATACATGTATCTATCGTAGCCAAACATACCGGTGCGATGCCAAATTTGATTTGGCAATACGAAAACACTAAGCTTCATGTCATGAAACTGATCCAAAAGTACTTGCAAAACTTTAATCGAAAAACCGTACTCCACTATTACATGCTCATCGACCATTCTTCCTTCGGGTGTTGATTTGGAGAACGGTTCACTCCTTAAAAGTCATAAAAGCAAGGAAGGCTTGTACTTACCGCGAAGCATAATTTGAATAAAGCCATTCTGTATTAATTTATTTGCATAAATGATTAATTTGAATTTAAAAATTTCGAATATCCCTTATGGATCTATTCCTGAGCCATTTTTGTTCAATATTTTTATCAAAGTCCTTCTGAAGGTTTTCATGGTGTCTTGTTAACTTTATGTTGAATTTTTTGTGCTAAACTATTGCGCATTGTCTCGGTCAGACAGAAGATTGAAATTCTCGAATTACTTGATATAATTCGAATTGCTTACCCATGAATGTTTCCAAGTATTTGGCTATGTCCTTTTTTCCCAAAAGTTCTCACTGTTGCCTTTCTTTATATTATTTTTGGAATCGTTTTTGGATATGTTAAATATTTTATTGAATTTGAAATTTTATGCTCATGTCCAAACTCTGACTTCTGTTCGGAAAATCTTGTCCTTACAAACATCATCCTTTTTATGGCATTAGAAAAAGCTGGCATACAGTTTGATTTGTGCGAAAAAGTCAGGGGTGCAAACATGCCAAAATTTCAAACTGCCGGACCTACGAGTATATGTTTTTAAGCGTGTCTAGTCTTGGGGTATGTTCCATCACATTGGCGAAAGTTTAAAGCATTCTATATACCAAAGGATGTTAGAGATCACAATTCAGATCCAAGGAAATTCAGCCGATTAGCTTGACATCATTAATTGCGGAAATTCCTGAAGAGATTTTTTGAGAGACACATACTCGTAAGTAGTAGGGGCGACCAAGTCTAATCCCTCCAATGTACATTCATTCTCTGGTTTTTAAAGTTGAGGAAGCACGATAAGAGTATTTGCGGACATTGAATAGAAATTTGACGACGCGCGATTTATGTAGCTATCTCAAACTGCCAAAGTTTATGGCGTGGACGAGGCTCTAGTTAAATGCATACATGCGGTTTTGATGCAGAGGTTGTTGCTGGAGCCAAGTGCTACTTGCGAACGGAGGCTGCTAATAGATGTTCACAAGAAGGCACCGTATCGATATTCCTGATGAGCTGAATGAACTGCAATAGGAAAAGCTCAAACACAAGCTTATGCTGATGACCCGACAACGTTAGCATTTAAAAAGGATTTGAATGCTTTATGTAGAAGGACACAACATGCGTAATCCTGGGCAAAAAAAGTTTCTTGGGTAGAAAAATATGGAAGTGAAGCTTACTTTATCTCTATCTACGTTACAATCATAAGGTCGATAATCACGTTCACATCCCTAGTGTGATAGATTATCGTGAAGGAATGTGGTGCCATGAATGTAACTAATGGTGCAGCTCTTGATGGCGCTTCTCAATCTGCCTTCACTTAACCTTCAAATTCAGAATGTGGTAGAATGAGCTCTGCCAACAAACTAATTCATCTTGATATATGACTAGTAAACCACAATGTGGGGTACAGCATTATTAGGAGTCTGATGTGGGTATGTCTCCAGTTATCGTGATCCCTTCGGGCACTCGAGTTCCCCTGCTCAACTTCAGGAGGTTATATGATTTAATATTTTTGATCAGAAGTTACTGCGAGCATCCAGGTGTCTGTAGGAGAGGTTCATCCGAGGTTGTGCTTGCTGATCAACCAATGAAAGGTGGAAAGGGAAACGTATCGCCATCTACTGTAAAAGTCAAACTGTGCGCTAATATGCAGACACGTTTGAACCAGGTACCGGATATTTCGGTGTTGAAGAAAACGAGGTTGCTGATGCGCAAATCAAGGCACGACACTTTTATTAGAAGGTGCAGAACTCGCAATAAGTATACCGACTGCATCTGCATATACAAGTTTTTGAAAGTAGGTGTCGATACCCAAACGAAGGCCTTCGTCTCAATCCCTAACCATGGGACTGCGGGTTTCTTCCTCAACAAGAGTAGGAAATCTATAGAGCCGTGATAGACATACTGACTGGGCACTACCTCGTAGGAGGATATTTATTTATTTATTTATTTATTCACAAATACATTTAAAGGCAAAAGGACCAATTAAAAATAGGATAGCTTAGAAATAGATAAAAATAGAAAAATTAACATAGATACCAAAAATTGGGAGAATTAAAAATATGCTATTCAAAATAGATGGGCTAATTAATTAGCAGCAAATATTGTGCTACGGATATTGCATTTAAAAGGACCGAGTTGGAGGCTTTTATGGAGAAAACAGGAAAATGAAAGTAAATATCTGTACGGGCGAATGGTACTTCAAAGACAACAGAGGACCTAATTTGCCTTTCACACTGATCAAAGATGCTAAAAATTGAGCTAGATAGTCACGTCAGATTTTAAACAGAAAGCATTCAACCAAGTAAACTCTGCGCTTTGCTTGGAGAGGAAGATTAAGGAGCGATAAGCGTTCATCTTAAGGTATGTATGGAAGATTATATTTAAAGAGTAAAGTGCGAGTGGAACTCCGATAAATAGATTTAACGGCATCGGAAAGGTATGTGAAGCGAAGAAACTAGACTTAGCTACATTATTAAAGTTTGGAGCAAAATAGGGTAACAAATATCTCAACACATAGAAAAATGATAAAAGAATTGGCGCAGGAACGTATAGCCAGACCAGCAATCCGTGATGCACTATTAGTAATGGTACAAACATGAATATCAAATTTAAGTTTACGATCGAAGGTGACCCTCAGATCAGTAAAATATTCCACAGAGACAAAGACGGATTCACATATCAAATAAGGAAAGGTATAAGTCTGGGTCTTCAGAGAATAAGACATGGCAAAACATTTGGAAACATTTAGCGATAGGCAGTTAGAGTTACAACAAGCAGTAAGAGAATTTAAATTCTCCTGACGAAGCAGATGATCATCTGAGCTTTCGATAACCTGAAATATTTTTAAATCATCTGCGTAAAGCAAAGGTTGAATAAGAACAGTCCTAGTATCGATCCTTGAGGTACACCTGAAGAGGAGGGAAAAACGGTGAGGGCGACAAGTCGGAAAGGGAGACAAAGCAGGTGCGATTAATGAAGAACGAAGATATCCAAGAATGTAACATAAAGGCTCACAGATACTATTGTGATTTAATTTGAGTAGAAGAAGCTCAAGATTTACATAATCAAATACTTTAGAGCAATCTGTATGTATAGCATCGACATGATAGTTCTAAGGCCGAGATAATTTGATAATTTGAGGCGACGTTGCGTTCACCAAATTTGAAAATAAGGAAAATATTTGTCAACTTCCTGGAGGAAGGAAAAGCAGCACAAAGACTTATGTTAAGTAAAATAGATAGGGAAGCTCAATGAAGTTGCAAGATTTTTCACAAATAATTAGGAAGGTCATCAGGGCCAGGAAAATAATTGGAATCAACAGACAACATAAGGGATTCAATTTCACGAGGATTAGGCAAGAATTGCGAAAAATACATTATAAGAAGGAGGAATCTTTGAATCAGAGTATATAGAAGAGAAAAACAGTGCAAAGAGATCACAAACATTCTGAGGATGAGCAGCAACGATACTACTAAATGTTAAGGTATCAGGTATATGAAAAGAGCATTTTAAAGAGCGAAAAAAATGACCAGAGGTTTTTAGAGCCATTCGAAATCAGAGAAGATTTAAAATACGAAAAATATTTGCGCATGGCAATCGGTATTTTATTCTTGGCAGCAACACGTAAACGAGAGAAATCAGCGTAGCCCTGGTCGGAATTAGAACTTAAAAATTTACATCGTGCAGCATTTTTAGTATCCTGAGCGTGTTTAATATTCACGGTCTCAGAACAGAGAGATTTAAGGATATAAAACAAGTGAAGCAATGAAACAATTTAGTGAAGCAATTTCACTACAAAGATGGAATCTATAAATAGAACAAATCGAGAGAGCTACTACCTCAGATTTTCCTTCTGTTTTCTCCGCTACCTTAGTTCTACGAGCTTTTGGTTGTTACTTGTCAAAGTTGCGTATACATGACCTACTATCTCTATCTTTCTGTTTGTCTGGGACTTCAGAGAATAAGACATGACAAAACACTTGGAAACATTTAACGATAGGCAGTTAGAGTTACACCAAGCAGTAAGATAGTTCAAATCATCCTGCAGAAGCAGATGATCATCTGGGCTTTTGATTACCCGAAATAATTTTAAGTCGTCTGCATAAAGCAAACAAGATGACGATAAAACTTTAGGAAGATCGTTGATGAAGAGGTTGAATAATAGCGGTCCTAGTATAGATCCTTGAGGTACACCAGAAGAGGTCGAAAACGGAGAGGATGACACACCGGCGAGTGAGACAAAACTGGTGCGGTTAATTAAGAACGAAGATGCCCAAGAAAGTAAAGGCTCACAGATACCTTAGTGGTTTAATTTGAGTAAGAGGAGCTCAAAATTGACAGAGTCAAATGCTTTAGAGAAATTTGTATATGTATATAGTATCAACTTGAGAGTTGCGATCTAACGCCGAGGCTACTGCGTGAGAAAATTCAATGAGATTCGTGTGTTCAATGTGCATGCTATAGCTGCTCCAAAAGCATAGCATATCATCATTTTAGCAAGTGTCGAAATTCGCAGTAGCTAGGTGAAGCAGCTATGGACATTGGGCAGCCAAGAGCTGCTACGAAGGTCAGTCTTTTTCACAGTACACAGTAATATTTTTTGTCACAGTAATATTTTTTTTTTTCAATTTTTTTAAATTTTAATCTTTGTATTTACGTGAATCAGCTCAATACTTGCATTGCACTTTGGAATTTGTATGAAATTTTGGAGTTTTGAGCATACAGCTGCAGAAACCATTAAAATTTTTCTAGAATATTCAAAACGTTTCACTTATTCCCGTCTTTTGGCGCCATATACATATGTGAATAAGAGCGAAAAAGAAACGCTTGAATTTGATGATACACGAATCAGCGTACCCGGCCTTTTGCGCTTCATACTCGCCTTCCAAAAACTCAAGATGAGTGGCGCTGTGTATAAGTCAACTTAAAACTCGAGTTGAGTTTTAAAAGCCCGTATTTAGTTTATGTCATCACTACTTTCAAATTTATTGCTCAGCCCCTCTGTCACCAAAGCCCAAAAACTTCTTTTCATTTCAATTTATAATCGAAAATGACGTTTGGACGATGTGTCAGCTGCTTACGCACGTCCACTTTGCCGTAGCTACTTTCTTGCTATCCTCCGGACTGCGAGCAGCATATAGCTGCTACCCTAGCAGCTATTCCGGAATTTCGGACAGCTCGGAGCTCTCGGAGCAGCTATTTCGTAACATTGGACAGCCAGAGCAGCGAAAATAGCAGCTAATAGCTGATATAGCAAGAATATTGAACACACTCCATATACATGGTTGCCAAAGAACTCAGGAATATTTTTCCAAAAACCTCTTTGTAGCAGAGACAGTAAGATAGAATCCTGTTTTTTTTTTTGTCCGTTGCTAGATGTTTTGTCCATCAACAGCAAGTGTAGCATAAGCAAACGCCAGCTAATCATTTGTTCCCGAAAAAGCAGTAAGTTTGCTTAGCAAAATGTCAGTTTAGAGATATCAGCCTTATCCTAGTTTCACTTAAATCAAAGCGGCTTTTCTATTGGTGTGGCTTATAGGTGAAAACCCTTATACCGAGTTAAATTTCTTTGTTATACAATGTTTAGTTCCTGTCGCTGTTCGAAGCTACTTCTCCTACTAAAAATAAAATCCAAATTCAATTAATATTTCCTAGAACACCAAGCAGTATTATGCACACCACTATGCTCCTAGGTCAACCTATGTTAGTCACACACCATTCAAGCGAACTTTACTAAGTGTAGATACAGTAGCTAAAATCAGCACTATCTTTTAGCGTGCGGTATTATTCACACATCAAAGCAAAGTCGCTACTGTTTTGTATTGTAAGATTGTTATACATATGAATCGAACGTAGCGGAAATATCGATCGAAAAACTTTCCGGCTCCGCAGGACTTACGAGCCACTGTCTGCAATCTACCTTACTACAAAACCCCATTAAAATCCTGCTTAGATTTTTGAAAAGAACTTACGAAAAATCGAAATCAACCGCTGTGCTGTTGGCACCAAAAACTACAGTCGCTACTGACCTCGCCGTCCAACTGCCAAGTATAATAATCGGCAAGCCTGGCACTTATTTCACACAGAACTCTATTCCTCTTTGTAAATTTTCCCAATAATATTAGTTTTTTCTCTTAACAACTTCACTTTATGCACACTTTTCTTTCTTTTTTCTTGTTTCACAACGCCACTTTAATACCGCACAAACACCCTTAATTGAGTAAAGTGTTAGTTTCTACGGCACAAAGACCCAATTAAGGCAGGGAAAAGATGCAAACAGAAATGAAAGAACCAATGACACAAATAACGTTATCGATATTCTTTATGGTTTCATCCAAAAGGTGAGCCGAGGATTCGTCAGACTGCCTGAGAAGCACATGAAATACTGCGAATCGTAACAAGGAATCATGCAATTTTCCCCCTGGTGAAAGTTATGTATTGAAGCTTTCAGGGGTTAGAAATGCTTTTCCGGAAATGTTAGGGACGTTTTTTCAGTGCATGAATGAAACCTAAAATTATATCGAATTACACTAGGAGAGTAAAATATATGTTTAGACAAAATAATAGAATGCTGACATTTTTGCGAATAATTTAAATTGATGTTGAATGCACGTAAGGGTTGGGAATGTTCTTACAACCGAATCCTCTTCGAATAATTAATTTATTTTTAGTTTCAACTTATTTACAAACAAAACTTAAAAAGAAACGACTGATTTTCTAAGAAAAATAAAGGTAATGTGTAAATTTTGAATGCATGTTCTACCAAAAACGTGCTTATCTAAAATTATGTGATCCAATGAGTGCATCGGAAGCTATATGTAAGAAAGGTTTCCAGGCATATAATTCGCATGAGAACAAACATTTCAGATATTAACACACTTATTAATTATTTTCATTAAAGAATGCTTATCGTATAAAAATTTGATGGCAGCAACTTCTAGTACAAAAATTAAAAAAAATACTGTGCGCAGGCAACATATTACAACCAGGGTTGCCAGAAATTTTTTGAAAAAGTCGCCCAGCTGGTGGCAATTTATAGCCCAAAATCGCGGAGTAGAGCATATTTGTAGCCCAAAATCACATTTACACATTATTTGGTTTAATTTTTACTTCAAACTATGATAAATTACACCGAACAATACAATATGCACATTTATTCGAATTTGTAAAGCACTCTTTGCAAGAAACAATCTTAAAAAACTAAATTATATTACTTATAATTCATCAGAAAACAGTAAATTACTGTATTAGTACATTTCATCATCATTATCTTCTTGACCATCAATATCATTATTATAGATATTTGAATTAAGCTTCTTTATTAATTTCTCAGATATGGGAAAGCAATTACAACATAATTGGCATGTAAGTGCAACCGTATACGCATTAAAGCAGAGAGTGTTTTTAAATTTACTCTGTTTCTAAGTTTATTTTTGATTATATTCATGCAAGAAAAACATCGCTCAACAAAGGCGTTTGACGCAGGAAGTGTCATTATAGACAATACCATTTCTCACAAATCTTTAAATAAAAACGCACCTAAAGCAGATTTCAGAGCATAAATTTTTAACCAGGAAACTGTTGGATCATCTGGAACTTCATTCGAAAATATTTCAGTCATGGATGTTGATCTTAATTTTTCAAATTAAAATTCGAACTCTTTCTCATTACTTAGAGTGAAATGCAGAGGGCGCTCCGAAAATTTTAGTGAAGTATTTTCTAAAAAAAATTGTTGGTGAAAACATGTATGCTTTTCTGAAAATGAATAAATGAGACGGCATTATTTTGATTAATTCTTTCAACGTCAAGCGGCAAAATAAGGGACAATTATTTTTGACGGTTTCAGCCTCGCGCTGAGAAAAATTGCAGTTTAACAGTTCCATTTGTAGTTGCAATTTTGGTGGAGAAAAAAGCAAATCGGCAAAAGTTTGATTACATTTTAGTCAATGTAAAATAAAGCCCAAAGTAGCAAGCGACTCGCCCAAATAAAATGTCGCAAACTGATATAAAAGATAGCCCAATTGGCGATAAATCGCCCAATCTGGCAACCATGATTACAACTGCAAAACAAGGTTATTTCGCCCATATCACAGGGTGTTTTCTTTCAATAACTCGAAGCCATTCTGGCCGAATACTCGTTTCTTCGAGACGAAAAACAAATTTTCTGAAACTTGTTTGTTGGGGGACCTCAAGATATTTGTGGTTTGTTTGTTAGGTTTTTAGCCTCTTCCTGTTCGCCTCCTAACATTTCTTCAGGGGCTCTTAATTTGTCTCTATCTTCTCATGTGGATATTAGGCGTGTTTTTTTGCTTCCCCTATCTATAACAGAACAATGCTAACAACCAGTGCAGACGCATTGGAAACAACAACAGCTCCCCCTATCCATAACATGAGTTGTTGTTGTTTCCAATGCGTCTGCACTGGTTAGCATTGTTCTGTTATGGATAAGGGGAGCAAAAAAACGCGCCTATTGTAATAAATAACCCTCTTGAGGTAGAAATTTTAATATCCTTGCTGTATCCCTCTGAGAACAGTGATGATATTGATTGATAATATTCCAAAGATGATTGTTAAATCTCTTGCATTTTTTTTTTGTTTGCAGCTCTATTTATGTAACTTGAGTGTTTTCGTAGGTGTTTTTCCTTCCAGCTGGAAAGTTGAAAAAGTTTTTTTTTGTGATCTCAAAGTCGGTTAACATTGGTAATATAGCAAACTACCGGCCAAATCCCTCCTGTCTTGTATCCCTAAGTTGCTTGAGTGAAAAGTTTATGATGAATTCACAGTGCTTTTAGTCACTTGTCTTCTAGAGAGCAACATGAATTCCTTCAAGGACGTTCTACGACAACTCTTTTAATCGACTTTACTGGGGCGGTCAAAAGTTACTTTTATTGTTCAGCACTTTGTTAAGCAGGAGTGTGTTCAATGCACGTACTATAACTGTTCTGAAATCACTTTACTAACTGTCGCAGAACGCGAAGCAGCCCAGAGCTGCTTCATTGGTCGGCTTTTATACGACACGACTCAATAACAATTTATTTCAGTACCATTTTTATGTCAATATTAGCGTTTACATCGATTAGCTGAAAGCTTGGATTCTACTTTAAAAAATGTATGGAATATATGCACTTTGAAAATTGTATGAATTGTATGCATTATTTTAAAATTTATTGTTTTTATGCTTCAAATTTATTCTTCTTTGTCATCAAAGTGGCGCAACTGCTTTTCATTCCCATTTCTAACCAAAAATGATGTTTAAACAATATACCAGCTACATATGCACATGCATTTTACCTTAGCTACTTTTTTTTATACCCTCCAGACTGCGAGCAGCAAATATGTAGCTACTACGATAGCAACTGTTCTTTCGTGTCAAATAGCAAGCATCAAAAAGTAGATATTTCGTGCCATTAGATACTCAGAGCATCTAAAATAGCAGCTTTTGCTAGAATCTGGAACACACTCCAGATATATGTACATATATGATCTAGTGTATGAGTTTTTATGACTTTTGAAATGACAACTCTAAATAAATTGTTGGCTCTCCCTCTAATAAAAGCGATTTCTGCGGCTCATTTTTGTAGCTTACGAATAGAGAAAATATCTACTACAATTTTTTCTATTTGACATCATTATGACTTCACTCTCTATTAGTTAAATTAGAACAAACAATTTTGGCATTTTACCTCTTTATTTCTGCTTTAAATTTTCACGTACCATCCATTCCTTCACGCACATTCCACTACATCGAGTATATTTGGTACACTGAACAGGAGCTGCCAAACAGTACTGCCAGATAGGCACTGCGGCTTACCCCCAGACAATTTTTATTTATCCCTAAAATTACTCTAAGTAGCCATACTGACGTCATTTCAGAGAAATTTTTCGGCATGCTCAAAAACCAGGTTATTTAAATGTACATTTTGATATGTGTAAAACTGCCGTCACATGAAGCAAACTTTATTAAGATGAGGTGAAACTTTCCCCCACTCACCTTTTCTTTTCTTATATCAGAAAAATATAGACAAGACATTATTATTTATTGAAACATCCGTTCGGGAAAAATGCATTATCAAATTTCAGAATGCCCTAAACAAAACCTTGAATATTTTTCCCCTGTTTGCCCTCTGAAGTTTTTAAAATATCCCTAAATCTAGGGTTAAATTCCCTAATATGGCAGCACTGCTGCCAAACTAAATTTGCGTGACGTCATCGGATGAAGATTTATCTCCACTCAAACAACAGAATCGAGCTACTGGCAGAGCTATTTTGAACCTGAAAGCAATGATTATGTCCGAGTTTTATTTCCCTACTGATTAAAGTATGTTACTAGATTTATTTATATAAATCATTGGTTTTAACTAATTCATTTTAAATAAATATCATCTTCAAAGCTCGTTTTCCGCATATCTAAATGCAGCCTGAGATCGATTTTGTTCATTTCCGGTACACCTTGAACCGACAACCAAGCAATGTGATTGGCTAATCGACTGTCAAACATTTATAAAAACAGTCCATGGTTCAAATATGTAAACTCCACCTGAACTGCTAAAATAACTCTCTCTGAAAATTTTCCAAGATTTTTAACATTAAAATGATTGATGTTTCATGCAATAAATCCTATTCGAACATATTTATGTTAAGTAATTCTGCATTTACAAGCCTTACCGCCAAATTTCAAATCCATCAAATTGACATTTCGTGCAATAAATTCATCGGGCATCTCTGCTACTACGCGAACCGTCATTTCGGAAGAAGTCAAAAAGCATGTTCTAGAAATTGTTCGTGAATTCTCTTCGCAGGAAAAGCATCGTGCAGGGCGCACAATCGTGTGAAAGCAGTAGAAATATCTCGTAACGAGTGCCAAGCAAATCAGGAACGGTGAGTTAAGCAATCCAGTATTTTCAATCTGTAGACTATTCAGGAAATAAACGTGACAGCGAATATACTTCTACGGTGATAATAACGCGATAGTTACAGTTTTCAGTGCGAAGAATTCGACAGGCTCTCATTGAAAAATTTCCGTGTTGAGTGAATAATTGTGATACAAAGCAGTAGACAGAAGGAACTGTCTAGATCTGTGGTAGATATTTCCGCATTATTGCAAGTACAAAAGTGAACGTTGGAAGGAGATTGTGCGGATTTTTTCCGTAGGACTCTGGTAGGTGTTGGCTCTGAATTGCTTACCAGACAAGTTTTATATGGATTATTCTAAAATACTGTTCTGCCACTTGCGATCGATGAAGTGCTTTGCCTCTAAAACGGTGTAACGCCATGCGTGAAGTGATAGTTTTTCGAGTGCTCTGAGAAAATCTTATAGACGTATGCAGTTTTCCAGACTTTTCTACATCGGGAAAATCGATTGGGGTAGTTGCCTGGGCAAACTCTTTGGCAGCAATCAATATGACGATTTCCTCCAAGGAAGTCGGACTGATGGTCGATTGGGGAATGCATGGTCTATCGGATTCAGTTAATGTGCTATCTGATGATTGATAATGTCTTTGAAAAATCGTGAAATTCTTCTGTCAGCAAAACCGATAAATACCGAGTTTGTTACGCAGCATGACTAGATCGCTTGTAAAACAAAGCAGAGAATGAGTAAGAGCAAATATACCAGCGTGAATTCGATTGATTAGAAGTTTCGTGATGCTTCCAATGCGGATATTGCGTTTTGTTACATATCTGCTCAAAGGCCAATGAATTAGGAAAATTTTGCGCAAATAGTGACGTTAGTATATTTTCTAGATTTCGAAGAGCGGACATAATCGAGCGTTCGGTTCTCATCCGAAAGAAATGAAAATGGCTGGCTCGGTTTTTTTCAGTGAGTCCCCAGTTTTCGTCAGCTGAGTTGATATCGTGGCTAAATCATTGAAGCATGGGACTAATTTTGGATCGACTTCTTGATGGCCACTCGAAAATGCTAGAAATTTGTATTATGCAGAAAGCAACTTCTGTCATAGAAATCGTGTTATAAATACTGAAAACGAAAAATCAGCTGATATAATACGGAAGGTCAAGCTCTAATTAAAATGCACGAGGCGTTATAACAATGGAAATGAATCTCTAAAAATATTTTCTACTAGATAGCAGTAAATGTAAAATCGTGTTCTTAGATCAATAATTTGCGAACTATAATGCTTCGGATGCCATCACCTTTCTGAAATTTTTTCGGTGTGATGCTAAGAAAGAAATCAATAAGGAGCTCCTGCAATTAGACGTTAGTTTGAAGCTTCTTTAAAATATTGAACAGTTTGCAGTTGCTATTCAATTAAAAATGCTATTTGAAGGCTTCAGTCATCTAATAGATTTGCTTAACCCTACAAAGACCGTGGCTACTACCGCCAATCAAAATTTCAGTATTATTTTTGCGATGGTCTGATTTTTTCGCAAGAAATATCAAGCCGATAACTTTTCCTACTACATTAGAAGCTATATAATTCACGAGTTCCACATGCACAAATATAACATTTTTTGCATTATACGACTTTTGGTGCGTATGTACTTATGCGGAAAACAAAAGGCAATCGACAAAGACGAACAAATTGCTCTTGACCTCAAAAGGCTAAGGTGCAAACATAATACACTTCATTTGACTTACCTTTATACTTAGATCTTAATAGATAATTTAAGTTTCGTTAATCACATTAAATATTTTAATGAAGCTCGCAAATTGCTCGGCCTTGTTCTAAAAAATTCTCGCGACTCTAAAGGTATGGCTCCTCGAAAATTGTTCCACATGTCTATTGTTCGTAGTAAGCTTAAAAGTATTTCCGTTCTTTTGAACCCATATTAAATATTGACCTTTGAGAGAGTCAAGGATAAATTGTTGAGCTGTAGACGCGAAGGGAGAAAGAAAACAGGTTCAACTCACGTTCGAATGCCAGGCCTTTGCTGAAATAAGGAAAAAGTAGCTTCGACGGACCTGAAGGGAATCGTTCAGCTCATCTAAGACTCGAGGTTGATCTCTTAATAACGGTTGTGCATTACACAATGGACCCATTTGTGCCTAAATGTGCCTTCTCAAGAGTCGGCCTTAAACGAATACCTAGATACATATTTAATTTGCCTTACTTATTCTGTTGGAAAAACGTCAATGTGTATCCAAACATACGTTTTGATTTGGCTGAACAAAATCAATTTACGTTTGCTAATGCCCGTGTTCCATTATTACTACTTAGTACTTGTAAGTACTGGCTACTTCCAACTACTCGCGCTCTTGTTCCTGAGAAGTACATGATTAGTTACGCCTTTTTGCCGTAAGGTGGCTATTTAGTTGTCAATAGGTGGCTTTTATTTTTTCAAAGTTATGTTGATTGTTTTGATAGTTAGGAAATTAGAAAAAGTCCTCATAATGTGTAGAAAGTTAAAGTAGGTTATTTTCTGTCAGTTGCTTATATATTTTCTATGGATTGTAGTAGTTCATACTAGTTATTTTTTCCCTTCATTTTCAACTGTTTTACATTTGAATTTGCCAGGTTAGAATCTGCTCGTATGAACGAAGATTGCGTTCCATTTCTGATCTACTGCCAAGTACTTGCAAGTACTAATTAGTAAAAATGGAACACGGCAAATATTTAGTTCCAATCTATTAACAATGCAATATGCATATTACTTTTTTTGATAGTTCAAAATGAACATAATCTTACTAAACCATTACGATTGCTCAATGAAGAAATGCCAAAACCTGTATCCAGAGACACTTTATGTAGACCATTAAATTCTTTTACACGCACGGTGCAAACAAAAATTAAAAAGAAAAGAAATTGCGGATACATCTCCTTGAGACGATTATTCTAGAAGTGTTTTTTTTTCAAAACACGTGGATTTGAAAAATATGAAAGAATGGCGATATCTTAATTAGACGAATTACTGCATTTGTTCAAAAGTCATTTAAAAAATAAGATACAGTGCTAAGAAAATCGATAAGCTCAGAACAAAAGTTGCATTGTTGTTAGTCAAAATAGAAGATAAAATTTATTGGTGCTCCAATGAACAAATACCAGAACTTAAACATTTTCAAAGCAAATTTATTGCCTAGTATTATTTCAAAGCAAATTTATTGCCATTAGAGTAATGATCCCAAGCATACTGCGTACATATTGACTGTCCCAGGAAATTTTGCACCATTGAACTTTGTTCAAAAAAAGCCGGTGAAAGATACTTTCAATTTTTTCTCTATAAGTATTTATATTTATTATTATTTAGTTTAGTTTTATATAGATTATTTATATCCGAACAGAAATTTTATTATGCTTTATTCTTTTTCTGCTACAGGCTTGAAAATTTGCTTCTAAATCTTTCATTAAATTTTGCACAAGCGTTTCTTTGGCCGTATCACTTGCTTTCGTCCACAAGGTCGAAAGATTTTTGAGTGGTTTGACAGCTTAGCCTTCCTTTCTTAATGTTTTTTTAACGATAGTCCAATATCATTCTATTGCTCTGAGCTCTGGGTGGTTTCATAAAATGTTCAACAAAATCCGCATGTTGTCCTTATATCATTTGATTGTTCGTTGTAAATAATGTAGGCCTGCCATGGTCATTTAAAAATAGCAGCAGTCCTGTTTTTGCAGGCATTCTGTCACGTACAATTCGGCGCTGATTGTTCTTTCTGTGAAGAACGGTTTCCTTGCCAAACTGACACCGTGGGTCCACATTTTTCCACAACAATTACTTTCTCCGAATTTCTGACATTCTCTTGATTTGCTGTTGAGTAATACTGTGGTCCAGGTTACGTTGAAAATTATATTTAAATACAACTCGTCCATCACTATGCAGCAACAATTTGGTTAAAATTTTCTTGATCTGGAAATACATGTCATTTTTTTCTGTACGTTTTGTTTTTTGTAGGTATTAATATTATTTTTGTCCTTAATCTTTTGCTCAGTGCTATTTAAGGTACCCGCTTTTTTTTAGTAATATCGAACAGAAGCACTTTTATTCTTAGAAACTTCCTTCAGCATTTTTTTTTATAAATTGCTCCAGATTTCTTGTTCTTTCTACTTGATCTCGACTTGTCTTTTCATCCTTCACATTCCAATACCCTTTTTTATTACCCTTTGCACCGTCCATTTTGAGGCACATACCTGCTAGCTTTGCGATCACAGACGATGACTGATTCTTGATTTGTTGTTCCCACAATCACCGGACATAAACCGCATCTAGTATTTGTGGTGCATCTAAAATTATTTGTGTCGCACCTGGGAATAGATATCATATTGGGATGCTTTCTGAGCCAAAAATTTCTTGAGAATGATCAGCAAACAAGTTGCAGATGTCCCGATGAGAAAAATTAAATCACATTTTTATCCGAAGCATTTTTTTTTACACAATTTAATTGAAAAAGTTTCAAAAAGGGATCAATCGACTCAATTATGTAACTGTTTTTTATGCAATACTTGTTATTTGGCTTTTAAAGTCCTTTGTCAAAATGAAATATTCATTCCGAAAGGACTGAAAACACACTTTCGCGACTGTAAAAATCCGTAGGTTGTTCTTAGATAAATCCGCTGGGGCATAATTAAATCAAAACAAATATAATAGTTGTTCGAGATTGTAGTTGGTGCAATTGAGGGTAGCGGGTAGACGTTAGAACATTGCGTAGTAATTAAAAGTTCCAGCTCTGTATTGCCTTTGTTTGTAACTTCAGATATCATTTGCACACTTAGCCGTCATTATACTCTGACAATCTCGCAACTTTGTTTCCTAAATTTTCAGATTCTGGTCTGCCAGAGACGATTCGTCGTCTTCGACTGTCTCCAAGCTCTTCAGTGAACCTTTTGTGTGAGTCAAACACTCGCGTACAGTTTTTCCTATAAATTTAAATTAGCATCTGCCAATCATTCCGAAAGCGGCAAGATAATTGTCCAACATTAGTACGTGTAGCTCGTAAAACATGGGTATCGCTGCTCCAAGAACCGAACGACTTAAAAATAATACAGTTCAAATTGAGTGACAGAGAAAGTGGAAGAAAGGCGACACAAAAAAAACCACTAGCTCTACTTGATTCATTTTCAACTAAAATTTCAAATTCAAACGCTTGTTCGCAAGCACACTTAATCACAACTGGCGAATAACTGCGTTCGATAGTGCTGACGTTTGCTATGAAGGCTTAGATAAGTCCAAGGTCACTGCCCCTGGGCTTTTACTTGACTCTAATACGTTCAAAGCTCGCTACAAAGCCAGTCCCGTTACTCTACTGACAAACTTCCTACATTGCACATTAAAAAAAAAGAATATCATTACTGAAAAGTTTTTATTTTAAAATCGGTAGGACACTGGAAACATGTAAGCCCTCAGATTTCCCACGATTGGGTCTAGTTTATATCAAATTAATATAATAAAGAATTCAAAATCTCATAAAGGATACTTTATTGTTTGGAAATTTTGTGTATAAATTTGTTTTTGTTTTATAAATTCGATCCTTGACAATATTATACGTATACATTTACTATACGTATAATATTGTCAAGAATCGAAGTACACTTGCGCATTATTAAATTATTCGCACAAGCATAAACTTTACGAAAAACGTGAATAATAAAAGATTTAAAATAATTTATCAAATATACTTCTTTAAGAGAAAATTTGACAAACAAGATTTGACAAATAAAATTAAGTGTTTCATTTCAATAAAAGTACAAAATATAGAAAAAATATCTACCTACTAAATTTTGCTACACAAAATTATTCGGATAAATCATAAATTCTTGTAAAACTTCATCATAATAATTATAATTAATAATGTATTGAACGGTCTTACAACAGCCTGTGTTGCACTGTTATGGGCATACCACACGCCAATTTTCTTGTTGTGATGCCAATTTGTTCCCATTCCTCTCGCAATAGTTGTTTAAACTGAGACTTACTTGAAATGTGATTTGCTCTTATCCTTTTTCCAAGCACCGAACACAAATGCCCGATGGGGTTGATGTCCGCAGATTGTGGGGGTGTGTACAATTGATTTGGCGCATGCTAGTGGAACCACAGCTTAATTATATACGCCATTTGCTTGGGATCATTATACTGTTGGTAAAAAAGAATCCATTGGCAATCCAAATGTATGTATGTACACTATGCAATAAATTGGCTTTTTAAAGTACTCGTATTTGTCTATTGTGGTATCAGCAAATTGCAAATTTCCAATGCCACTTGCACTCATACAACCTCCCACACCACTGGATTTCCACCACCATATTACGCCACTTGCAAATGTTTTTTTCAAACTCGGTATTGGGTTTCCTCCAATAAATTTGCGCTCCATCATTACCTAAGATGTTGAAGTTGCTCTCATCACTTTAAAGAACATTTTTGCAGAATTCTGGACCGTTATTTAAGCAGATTCTGAAATTTTGAAATGAATGGCTTTCGACATGCAATTCGGCCAATTAAGTGATTATTTCTTAATATTCTAGCTGCAATCTCTCTAGATACCGGTCTATTTATTATTTTTGCCAATCCTTCAGAGAGCAATTGTAGTGGTTTTATGGGATTTTTCTTCATTTCTTTAATAATATGGTGTCTATTTTGTTCGGTTAAAAAATATTCGTCCCCTTCCATTTGCATTTTCCCAAGAACTTTCATAACGATATATATTCATCACAAGACTTTCCACTAATTCACCAGTTTCACGATATGCTCTCCTTCTGCAAACTAGTTTTACAAATAATGTGCCGTTCGTGCAGCGAATTTTCACTTTTATTATTAACCAGATACATTCGAGATCACACACCAATGCAAATATTAAGTGCCTTTTTTAAAAAAAAAAAAAAATGCGTTTTTATGCATTTTCACTGTTTTTTTTTTTAGTTTGCGCGGATAATTTCGTGTGATCCAGTACGCAAAACCAATATATATTTAATTTTATCCATTTGCAACCTTAACAAATAATATATTTTATTTGCCTCTTAGAAATGGCAAAAGAAATTACTGCTAATTTTCTCGACTTACTTATTTCTACATGCTTAAGATACGTTTGTGCGAATAATTTTATGAGCAAGTGTATTCTTGAATAACTTACATTCCTCACATTTTGCAAATAGCTGAAAGGTCTGGAAATCAGATGTGTATTCAATAAGTGAACAATTCAATTACAAAGCTTAGCAGCGATACACAAATCGTCATAATAAATCATGCCCCCAAGTGATCAGAAGCTACATTTGTGTTGGCTATAAATATTAAATGCACGTGCCATCAGCTGTTGAATCATCGTCGCAATTTCTTCTAGTAAACTTCTAGAAACATACTTTGTGTGGATGAATGTTTGTTTACTAAGCTTAGAATGCTTGCTTATGCAAAAGTGACGTTCCCAAACTATTGGATTAGCAACAAGAATATATATAGTCAATCCGTCAATGAGAAATCGCATTTTAGTGACGTAGTTTGTCGGTAGAATCGATTTCAGTGCAATTTACATGCAATGCTAATCTACTTGGACCTTAATGTATTTTGCCAATCGCCCTAAACCGCTATCGAGTATTCTATATCGTTCTAGAATTCACTTTGCGTCGTGGCTTTGGCTAATTAATTCTAGGAAAACTCGAGTTTCTCAACAAACATTTTTGCCGTAGAACATAATTTTGCTGTGCATGTTCTTGTTTCAATATGCAATTTATACTTGTTTACTTGGTCAATTAAACCTTCATGAGGTTTTTTTTGCTATCATTTTGTAAGCAAATTCTAATCTTGCATTTATTATCGTGTTTCAGCAAGACACATACATATAACTTAAAATGGTGAAAGAAACTGCATTCTATGACGTACTGGGTGTTGCACCAAACGCTACACCAGATGAACTGAAGAAAGCTTACAGAAAGCTAGCTCTGAAATACCATCCCGATAAGAATCCAAATGAAGGCGAGAAATTCAAACAAATCTCATTGGCTTATGAAGTATTATCCGATCCGGAAAAGCGACAGATCTATGACGAAGGTGGTGAATCGGCCATCAAAAAAGGAGGCGGAGGAGGCGCTGAATTCACAAGCCCAATGCATTTGTTCGAAATGTTGTTCGGTGATGCATTTGGTGGTGGAAGGTAATAACTTTATGATATTTGGATTTGCATTAGCACAAATTTTAACAAGAAGCTTCAACAGGCGGCGTGAGATGCGTGGCAAGGATCTAGTTCATCAAATGGCTGTTACACTAGAGGAATTGTACAACGGAGCTGTCCGAAAACTGGCCCTGCAGAAGAGTGTTATCTGTGATAAATGCGAAGGCCGTGGCGGCAAGAAAGGAGCCGTCGAAAAATGTCAGCTGTGCCGCGGCAAAGGCGTACAGACTAAAGTGCAATCGATCGGGCCGGGTATCATGCAGCAAATTGAACAAGTATGCCGTCGGTGTATGGGACAAGGTGAAATCATCAACGAAAAGGACCGATGTAAGAATTGCAATGGCCGGAAAACGGTTCGTGATCGCAAGATTCTCGAAGTACACGTCGAGAAGGGTATGCGTGACGGGCAAAAGATTCAGTTTTCGGGAGAGGGTGACCAAGAGCCTGGATTGCAACCTGGTGACATTGTGATCGTTCTTGAAGAGAAGGAACATCCCGTTTTTATGCGCGCTGGAAACGATCTTGTCATGAAGCGACCCATCCAACTTGTTGAGTCTCTGTGTGGGTTCCAGATGGTGATCAAGACTTTAGATAGCCGTGATCTGGTTATTACATCATTGCCCGGCGAAGTAATAAAGAACGACCAGACGAAATGCATAATGGGCGAAGGCATGCCCCAGTACAAGAATCCATTCGAAAAGGGACGTTTGATTATTCAATTCCAAGTCGTCTTTCCGGATCGAATCAGTCCCGAGATAATTCCTACTCTGGAGCAGTGCTTACCGCCACGGTCAGTTGTTAATATTCCAATTGAGGCTGAAGAATGTGATTTGGTAGGTTTATGTTTGTGAAATGGATAATTGTCGCTATATTTGTCGAAAACCAATTAACTAATAATCACAATAATTATTGAATTTCAGGTCGATCTTGATCCCGAACAAGAAAACCGAAGAAAGCATCGGAATGCATACGAAGAGGATGATGATCTTTCAGGCTATCACCATGGTCCACGAGTACAACAGTGTGCAACTAGTTAGATAGAGAGTTTTTTATTAGATGCATCACTCAGACTTAATGTAATCATTATTTTTTTCCTCCTTTTCGTATATTTCATTATATTCCAAACAATTGATTTAACGTACATAGTATCGTTAATTGCCGCATTTTTAATTTCTATTTATCTACGACTAGATGCATAAAACATTTTAGAAGAATTCGATAATAATATATCCGAACACATTATTCGCCATAAATACTGGTCAAAATGCAGTCTTTAAAATCATTGTTTTTGCTATTCACACAGAAACTAATGAATTTTCTAATTACTGTCATCTTTATTTCGCATTTCATTATTTTATTTATATAATTCATGTACTGGATTTTGCTCGTTTGACAATGTTTCTTTGAACTAACGATGATATGAAGTGGAAACTTTCAAATAACTCTTCATTCCATGCAAAACTTCTAGTATATCACCAATATGATCGTAACACACTAAAATAAAATTGAAATTTTGATAATAGTATATGATACCTAATCGAATTTAAAAGAAGATGATGCACACAACAACACACACTTCAAAACAACGCGGCTTTTCTGTAAAACGGTAAGACAAGATATCAAAAACGGAATGTGAAAATGAATGAAAAAAATTGTAAGAAGTGAAAGCTACTGTTTTTTGTGGTAAAACTGAAACTGAGATCGTTTTAAGGTTAGCTTGAGAAATATAAATATATTTTGTAAAAAAAATCACTTCTGTATGATTTTTTTGTTCTTAGTGTTGCTATGTGAACGGTTTAGTTGATAAGTTAATTAGTTACATATGATACAATATACACATGAAAACAAAACTCTTAAGCTGGATGGTAGACAACAAAATAAAATATAAATGAATTACTCTATTTGAAGGTTTTTATTATTAAAGAAGTTTGTTATTACCCATCTCACTTAATTTCGGTTATAAACTTTCAAATGATTGGGCCGCTATTAAATGTTGATCCAATGGACTTATAGGAATTTTCTATTTTTCGCTGTGCAAGTGTGCTATTTACGTTTTGTTTTTTTTTCGGATTAAAGGTAGATTAAAAGAAACTGAATGTCAAGACACCGATATTACAAATCCGTCCTTAATTGCTGCTGTTCTTTTTTCACTTGTAATAATTCATGTCAAAGGAATTCTGGGATTTAGTTAAAATGTTCATTTCGAATTTATCTTATCCATTTATAGCTTCAAATTAACTATAAATATATCAGATTTGGTTTAGCGATAAATATTTGTGTTACTCGTTACTTCGGATTTATAGAACTAGAACCGGAAGCGGTGCTTTTGACAGATGATGCAGTAATATCAGATTTTAAAGGTCATTTTCTGTGGTGTTCTTAGGTGTAGTTTGTTTTTGTTGGTCTAAAAACAGCTATTGTTACAGATTGTCAGATCATTTTTAATTTCTTGGATGATATAGACAAAGTAATCGGTCAGCGAGAAATGTTTGAAAAGACTGGAAGAATGAATGAACTGAATTTCAGTAAGTCGTCACATACTTTGATTTATTTTTCTGTTGGACTATTTCGCTGAAAACAACTATTATAGCATATTCAGGAAGAAACATAAATTTTTGCATAAAATGAGTTATTTAAAAAAAATCATATGTATATATATACTTGCTAATTGAATTCAAACGAATAAATAGATGTTGTGAATTATTCAATATACATGCACTCCCCTACTAAATTGAAAGTGGGAAAGTAATGTGATTAAATCAGTATCAGGTGGCTTTGATAGCCAATCCAAAGTTGTAATGCTGTTTCTTTCTTCCCTTTGCGAACAAAATTCACTTCGAAGCTTCTTATTACATTCTTATGCATATTAACTTATTTTAGGAATTTAAATATATACATATCGGCAAATGTATTGTATCGCATTCATGATTGGCACTTGCTATAAAATTAATTAAATAAATTCATAGTAAAAATTAACAAGAACCTTACTTGAATCAAAGCATATTTATTTATAATGTGAAGCAATACTACCATCAAATGAAGATCGATTATGAAGTATCCTTGCGTTGCATAAATAAAATATTCATGTTTATATTTTGATTCCCGGAGGAAGACAATTCAAATATTTTAGGCAAGAATCTAATAAATGTTTCTTTTCTTTTAATATAAACCAAGTTAGTTTACAGTACTAATTAATGTTTGTGTCTCAGGGCAGAAGAATGACGTAAGAAGCACTGCATCTTACTTGACTCGAAATTCATCTTTTATTTGTTAGTTTGTTTATTCATCTTTTATTTGTTAGTTTATTTCATACTTTATTAAAAGACAGTCACTCCGTGACTGTCTTTTTAATAAAGTATGAAATTGAATCGATAAGCTCTCTTTTTCAGCGTATCTGCTTTTCACTTATGCAGCCGATACAAGAAAAATAGGTGGACCATTTGGCAGATAGCGAGTCGCAATGTATATTAAAAACTTGGAAGATGTCTTTTATGGATGAATGCACTTAAAAGTAGCAATTTAGAATGGTTGTTTAGTTAATGCCGATTTATATAGCTCTCTATTGTAATTTTTTTAAAGTAATAGTAACACATTTTCACAGCCTTATCAGTTTGTTTTTCGTTAATAACTTCTTCTTTGCTAGCATTTCAAACAATTAATTGGACAGTTTCATACACAAGCGTCAGTAAAAAAGAAAAAAATGAAGTTCTCTACTGACCTTTTTGATCACATACATACCTTACAAAATATTTTGCTTTCTATCTTTTTTGGACGTTAAAAATTAAAAAATTTAAAAACTGGTAGACACTAAGAACCGCCCGCTCTCATTCTCTTTTACCCTCGAAATATCGACTTCTGTCTAGGAATTGAAATATACCCAGCTTCTAAAAGAATAAAGTAGTCTTTATATAATATTATTTGGGAATCAAAAGCAGTTATATGATTCAACAAATGAATTTTATTATATCAAACCTTGTAAAAACATCATTTAACGTGCATAGTTCCTTAAAGTGCTAACAACACCTAATCCATACAATAGCTTCTCTTCTATGGCACTCCAGCTTGCATTTTGTGCCTTTTCAACTTCCGGTATAAATTCTAGCAGAGCATTGTCATCAACCAAATTTCGACCATGTACTTTCAAGAATACACTTAAATACGCTTGAGCCAGCTCAAAATTTTGATGCGAATCGAACATGTAAACGATCACTTTTAAAAATTGCAACATAATTTTATAGTTTCCGCCTCCATCAGGATGCAATGATTTGATTTCAAAGTCTATCATCGAGGGACCACACTTCTTCAAATGATCGACACATTTATCGTAGCCTGCCGATTCAATCGTATCATGCAGCATCTTTCCAAAATTAGTTAAATTAACAAAGTTTTCGGGTACGATAATTCGTGAGTTCTCGTTCTGCCGAGTTGCATCGCTTAGGTCAAACTTGAATTCGGTACCGGCTACCGTCGGGAGGAAGAACGGAGCTTGCTTTGGCACTTTCAGAGGCCCCTTTGGCTTATTTCGCTTCTTAATTGTGTCCAAGTCGAGAAGGTTTTGCCAACGCGAAACCGCCGCAGCAGACATCGTTATTAGATCCTCGTCGAGCTGGCTTGGCGTTTCATAGTTGAGTGCAAGTTCCTCGCCCTCGTCTATATTTATATCTGCCATGGCCTCTTCAATACTGCCTTCCTGATCACGAGCATGGGATGGTAGGTCGATGTAAGGTGCTTCCGAATATGGATCAATTGACCGCAGTGAGATTTGATTGAACAGCATTTTGTTGGCCCACAAGTAGATGCCGAGGTAGTTGACATGAGCCGTCGCTAGGAATTCACCGGTTGGAGACATAGTCAATGATATACAAGGCCTTTCAACCTGAAAGTTGAGAAAAATAAATATGCAAACGTAACAAGACAACCATAATAAAATCATATTGTTGATCAGTCAGGACACTTACTTTAAAATGATCGATCAAATATGAAGATGGGATATCCCAAACTTTTATCGTCGAGTCCATTGCTGCACTCAGGAGCCATCTACTGTCAGGACTGAAAGCAACATCATTTATTTTACCTGTGTGGCCTTCAAATTTCCTAACAATCGTTTTGGTGTCGCAGTCTAATAGCCAAATATTGAAATCTTCCAACCCAATCGCTAACAGTGCTCCTTCTCGATGTGAATGAAACATCGTGACACCTTGCTTCAGATCCATTTTTGAAATGGGCTCGTTAACTATTAAATAAAAATTGAATACAAATATCCAAAGAGCCAGTACATCATCAAACCATTTGCTTTGAAGTTCCAAAACTTGATATCTCCATCACTGGCCCCTGAAATCACTATTTGACTAAGATTATCACATGCAACGCCTCGGACGGCACTTTTATGTGCAGGTGTTCCGTAAGTTGCTCGGTGTATTCCAGATTGAATATTGAAACGTTCAACGTCTCCAGAAGAATAGCCTGAAGAAAGGAGAAGGATTTTTAATTGTGTAAAGAAGTTTTTCGACATATTCGAGCATGAATTCTTACATACCTATTATCACGAAATTCCCACAGTAAGAAATAGCAACACAAGTTGCTTCCGCGTCGAAATCGACTCTACGTTTATTCTGGAATTTCTGTGGGACTAGCTTCAAATCACCCATCCTGCATTTATTAAATGACCATGTGGTGGTCTGCACTAGCCCACAATGTATAGCTGCAATATTGTCCCATTCCTTCTCGCGAGTTGTTTCTGACGTGAAATGTATTATGGGAGGCATAATAAGATTATCATGTTTCATTTTATCTAAATAACAACAAAACAAATAGCGGTAAAGTCTGGAAAAGAAGGATCATTTTCGATGAATTACTTCTCTTTTTCGAACTCTTCCTGTTGTAACTTGCACGACCCATACTTTTGTTTAACGTCTCAGAGATTGTGCTGAATATCCTCATGGAACTGTCCTCGCCGGACGAAATGATATTCTGGCCCTTGGCCCCGTGATAGCGAATACACAAGGGCGGAGCTTTGTGACCTTCGCGAATACGTAGCAATCGAGCTCCGCCATCAGGTAAGTCGAAAATCCATAGTTTCATTGAGTTGTCTGGTGAGGTGGTGAGAATAAGGGGCTCGTTGGGCAGGCAGATTGCAGTCGTCACCTTACCATGATGCGCCACCAGTTGACTGGCGACCTTTAGATTATTACAATTTGTAATAAATATAATGGTTCAGACAAATAATTTGACAAACCTTTTTCTCTTCCAAGTTCCATAGCACGACGTCGCCGTTAGTGCTCGTCGTTGCCATGATAGGATGTCCGTCAGTGCGAAAAGTAATTTGCAACACCGACCCCAACTCTTGACTTAGCTCCATTATCACTTCGTCGAATTTCAAATTTAGAATCACAATCTTTCCACTTACAAATCCAACTGCTGCTACATCTATGGCTGGAGCCGCTTCCAGGGCGGTTACTTTGCAGTCTCCAGTTTTGAATGTATACAGAAGTTTATTGTCCTTAATGTTCCATAATTGGAGTGCACCTTGCGCGCTTCCCAGCAAAATTTTATTTATATATGTAGGCGGATGCATGATAGCCGAAATCTTGAATTCGCTTTCCTTAAATGGGATCTCCAAATATACATCTTCTGTCCTAGTATCCCACACGCGAAGGACATTGGATTCATCCACACTAATCAAGTGGATACCGAATGGCAATAGCAAATGAACATCTTTGGTATGTCCTTTGTACACGTGCTTGATGTGTTTACCAGCACGCCACGCATATATTGCTTTATCACTTGCTGTGAAGGTGTATTGCTTATTGACGGCCAAGCATGTAATATCGTCGGGATGAACATCGCTTATGTGCAATAAGCGAAAATGACCAGCCGTATAAACTTGAAAGGCGCGACCAATGCATGTGATTATCAAATTGTCTTTGCGACGTTGAATGTACCGCGTTACTGCCGGAATATGATTACTAACATACCCGACGGCGCGGTTTCGGCGAAATATTCGACTTCCCGACATAATTACGCCGATAAATTGTCAGAATTTACGACCACCGAAATCACTTTTTTGGCTCTGGTTTTTCTGAATTCTTTCAGAAAAGGCTTTTGGCTTCCCGACTCGCAGGCATCAACCCACGTTTGCGCGATTGAGATACCGAAACCACTCGACCAAATGTATTTGGCAGCTAAATGAAAAACTGTCAAAATGACATTTAGTAGCATGTGCACCTAAAGGGTGAGTTCGGAAATCCTTTTGTTATTAAGGGAGCATCGTAAGAAACGAATATTTGAAAGGTTGAAAGAAAATTTGTTATGAAATTATAGGTCTGTTCGCGTACTACGATTAATTGCAATTAATTACAATGAAGCCGTTTTGATACTCCGTTTTACTGAAAACTGTAAATTTCCCCTCTTTCAGTAAAATTCAGTAGGATCTGAGCTACTGAAAACTGAAAACTGTCAAACGGTTTTTGGCGAAATCTTATTATGAAGGACAAATATTTTTGTGGCGATAATTTATCACCGCTTAGGATGACTTTATAATCACTATTATTCTCCTAAAAACCGACACCTGACACATTTATTTATCAATTTTCAGGAAATGCAATGAGAGCGTTTTCGTACTTTTCCTGAATTCAGTATTTTTCAGTAAAATCCAGTGACTGAAAGTATGCGAACAAACATTATGTTAATATGGACCTTATGTTATAAACACGGCTTCATTGCAATTAATTGTAATAAATCGTAGTACGCGAACAGACCTTATATTTTAAAAACATATTTTTCATTTCCTATTTTTCAAAATAACTATTCATCGGCTCTGTTTTCAATTCGTTCAACTTTAAACCAAACAATCATTTTTCATTAAAATGAATCGTATTTAAGTGTTATCGGCATTTATAATTAAAATTTGGATAAGTAATCGATTTGTTAAACTTAATTTGCGGCATAATGATGTAATTGAAATTTCTCTTACTTTCATATTTAATTAAATATTTTCAAATTTAAAAAATCCGAGTAAACTTGACTACATGTCTCCGGTAGCAATTAGACGATTTCCTTCCTTCCTTCCCCGCTTTTTGCTTCTCTAAAAACGAGGCTTTAACTCGATCTCTTGACTCTAGGAGTCCCAAAGATCATGCCCTCTTGGCCATCTACGGCAGTACGGATTGAGTCCTGCAATTCTGCGTGATCGTTATAGCGTGCGATTGCTAAAAATACCCCTCCTTGTGCTGTCTTACTAACTAGCAGTTTCATCCGGCGAAATACTTTGGCAGATGGCCCCAAGGACTCCGGCAGCCCTTTCTCTGGATTCGTTTCACGATGACAGAACCTATTTTCGCCCCCGTGGTCTCAGTCTGCTCTGCGCCTTCTTTCTTTTCTTTTCCGCTATTTCTTTCTTTTCGCCCGTTTCTTTCTGAGCTTTTTCTGGCCCAGCGAGTATCACCGTTGGTTTGGCGACTCTCACCTATTTTCTGAGGTCATAGGCTGACACCTCCTTCCTGGCCTGAACCTTTTGAATGCCTTTATGGTTGGATTTAGCTGCTGCGGCCGATCCACTCCTGGTATCCGTGCAGGAGTGGCTGCCTCATCTGTCTATTCCTCCAACATCCACTGGTACTCCATCTCCGCCTTCTTCCAGTTTATTTGGTAGGCGAAGATGACTTCAATGGCCTTTTTCAGCTCCAGTACAACATCCTTAACGTGCTTCGAAATATTCGTCTACATGATAACGGCTTGATAATTGTTCGAAGGATTTGGTGAAATTCTCTCAACATATCCGCCTCAGACATAGGCTCACGCTTTATGTACTCCCTCCTGAGGGCACACGTACTTGTGGTATTCAGGTAGTATTATCTCTTCCATACTCCCGTTTCAGTGCTCTTCCGGGTGATTCTTCGGAGTATCAAGAGCACTACTAACAGGAGTCAACCATTTTCGCACCGTGCGCAATTGTTGCGCAAACTGAACTGCATCGCCGCTGTCGTCCGACTGTCTTGTCTATTGGTTTTGTTATAGTTTGTGTTATCAGTGTATTTGGGTCCCAACTCAGAGCAGCTATCTCCGCCCGGCGATGCAGTCGCTTTGATGACTCCTTGGTTATCTTTCCAATGCAGAGAAGCTGGCGGGAAGGCTGCTGCCAATTTTAATGGAGTCTGATCTCAGAACAGAGAGATCTAAGGAAATGAAACAAGCGTATACATATACGAAATTTAGTGAAGCAATTTTACTACAATAGTAAAATCTATGAATAGAACAAATCGACCTCAGATATTCCCCTTGGTTTCCCCGATACCTTAGTTCTACGAGCTTTTGTTGTTGCTGAGTTACTAACTGTCAAATTCGCGTACATGTGGCCTACTATCTTTCTCTATCCATTTCTTTCTATATCTCACTCTATCTTTCTGTTCGCGGAGTAAGTGAATGTCAAATTCCCTTTATACTACTAACGCTCAGCCTCAGGCAAATTGCTTCAATTCTCACTACCATTTTCATTTCCTTATATCTCTCTTCTGAGGGTCTGATACTGAGAGCCAAGTCAGTGCGAATCGGGAACAGCCTACACTACCAACTCAATAGTGCGAGCTTCCAACGTACTCTGATACCTGAAATGTTTAATGGAACGGAGATGGTATGACATTCGCCTGAAGCCTGGCCGTCATATAGAAGGCCGGTCGCAAAAGCAATTTACATACCAAGATAGCGGGCTTAATGCATCTTTTTTCGACCAGTCGACGTATATTTCTCAGATCGCAAGTCGCGACTGGTTTTCTATATGACGGCCAGGCCTGAAGCCATTCGCGTTTGAATTTTACTCCGACGTTACCGCGTATAATGCCTGAATTACACTCGACGCAGCGAGGCGCAGCCATCAGTGACCAAGCGCAGCCAACGAAATCGCCTGGTTACACTGCAACGTGACTAAGTGTCAGTGATGTAGAAGAATTTTCAGTTGATGTTAGCGACATCTCTGTATCCGTCTGTAGCCTTCTCATGAATAATCGGACGCTCCTTCACTTGGGCTATCAGCATCTTTATTGTCACCTCGTTATCCAACACTGCATCTTTAATTGACTGCATTTTGAAATAATTCTTTACAATTTTTTCAATCAATGTGTATACGAGTGTGGAATTCGACGACTCACTTTACCCCTGATATTAACCACGTACCTAATTAGAGCTAGGTGAACTCAAAGCTTGGTTCGCGGGCCTTCGTCCGAACTTGGATTCGAATCAGGGATCCCACAAGCAAGAAGTCAGTAATCTACCAACTAGACTAATAAAGTATTTTAAATTACTATATTCAATTTGCTATTAATTATCTTTCTAATTTGCTATTAACTATCTTTTTATTTTACTTTTAACTATCTAAGCTATTACCAATAAAAATTGTTTTTGAATTCCTCAAAAATTTAGTAATATAAAATCAACTCTTTTTACATTTTCGCATACATTTCAAATCCCGCGCGTTTCTCAAGTAATTACAGCTGATTGCAACTCTTCGCTGCGACAAAAGTTGAATCCATTTCGACCTGAGCTGCGCCTGGCTGCGCCTGGCTGCGTCGCAGTGTGCTTCAGCGGTAAAGGACCTAGTCGCCATAACCGCCAGCAGAGGCGCATTTTTCTTATCGTCAGTCGTGCCTTAAACCCATAAGTTAAGCCAGGTCGTGCCAATACAATCGTTTCTACCGTTGTAACGATTCAGAGCAGTTTGGTGGTCTGCTACTGAACCTGTCGCCAGGTAGGCTTCGGAAGATTGTTAAGTACGAAGTGCGGTTTAACTGTGTGGTCGCTGCAATATAATATGACACCACTTTTACATCTGACTGTGTACGTGACTGCGATTAGATGGCCAAAAGATTGCTCATACGAATAAGCAGCCGTGGACCAAAACCAAGAAAACCGATAATCCTGTTCCCTCTCCTTCAGAGAAGCATCCATATTACTCGACTATTGATTTGGAATTTACACATTTGGGCTGGTGGCTATGATATTCTGTACCTAGTAACGCCGGAGTGACTTCCGAGCACCAACGGCTCCAGGCTAATATCATACCGCCACCGTTCTATTAAGTTGGCGGGACAGGTTCAGTTGAGTTGCACTCTTGATTAGCGCTGATCCAGCTCTGCGCAGACGATCCCATAAGGGCTGATTATAAGAGCATTACGGATTATCTTCTCAGAATTGACTGAGCTTGTAACTTTTAAACGCTAGAATTGGATGATGCTGTATCCATATTCTATGAGTTGGTTTTTGACGCCGTTGAAAGTTTCATCCCAAAGATTAAGAAAAAAGACAAAATGTCTCAACCATGGCTGGATAACAATTTACGGTATTTGCGGAATTAAAGAAATAAACTCTATAAAGTAATTAAAACCAGCACCGATGTTCGAGATGATATCAAGGATAAATATAATGAATTAGCTCAAGAAATTCCTAACGGAACCCCATGAAGCGTAAGCGCACTATATTAATATCATGGGGGAAAATATAATTCATGATTCTAAAAAGTGCTTTGATTTCGTAAACACTAAACGGAAAATTTCTCTTGTTCGTCAAGCCCTCACGAAGTTTGTGCCCTGTTCGCTGATCATTTCCAGGAAGTATTTTGTTCATGTACAAGCTTATCCAACATTCTTTTCTCTCAAACATTCCCGCAAAATATTGTCTGTGAAATGTATTTAACTAGAGAGGAGATTGCAAAGCCCATCAAAGATCTTAACGTCAACAAGGGCTCTGGTCCTGACTTGCTAGCTCCTAGTTTTATACTAGAATGCATTGATTCACTTATCATGCTAGTGCATTTAATTTTCAATAAATCACTTTCTTATGGGGTTTTCCCCTCCTTCTGGAAATTCTCTTATCTGACATCGATTTTTAAATGTGGTGATAGGGGTTCAATTGATAATTACAGAGATATTGAAATATATCAGCATTGCCTAAACTATTTGAAAAAATTGTCTGTGATAAGTTCACTACGCTAATAGAACCTCTTCTGAACGAACAAAAACATGAGTTTCTCTGTGGCATGGAAAAAGGGCATCAAATTGATACCTTCTACACAGACTTCAGCAAGGCCTTTGATCGCATTGATCATTATATTCTTCGAAATTTGGTATCTCGAGTCTCTTATTAAACTGGTTAGACTCTTATTTTCGAAACAGGACGCAGTTCGTTAAGTTTAAGGGTATCCTATTCAAAAAACTCAAAGTTTCATCAGGTATACTACAAGGTAGTCACTTGGGGTCTCTTTTATCCAATATTTTCATATCGGATCTTTCTGAAGTTTTATCAGGCATTCCTCACCTTTTCTATGCAGATGATCTGAAAATCTACCTCACCAATTAAATCGAAATCAGACTCAGTTTTCCTTCAATCCAAACTGCTATCTCTAGAGCAGTGGTGCAAACACAATAATCTTAACATTAATGTCAGTAAATGTCATTAGCTTTTCCCGCAAAACCAGTAATATAAATTTTGATTACCGTTCCAATAATGTTGCAATAAATAATGTTGATAGTGTCATCGACCTCGGGGTTACTTTGCACAAAACCTGCATTTTAATTTACACTATGAAAAAGCCTTAGGCAAGGCTAATAAGCAGCTTGGATTCATCAAAAGACGTGCGAAGGAATTCAAAAACCTATGGAAGTCTTTATACAAAGCTCTAGTTCGACCATTGCTCGAATATGCATGTATATTCCTACCTTTGAAGTTCAGGCTCGAATCAGTGCAGAAGCAGTTCTTGCTCTTTGCATCGAGAAATCTGTATAATCCATACGAGTTTAATAATTTACCTTCATTCAGATACAGGTTAAATCTTTTGAATCTATCAAGTCTATCTTTGCAGAGGATAGTCATATGCTCCTGCTTTATTTTTGATGTTATTAGGGGCTTGATCAATGTTGTATTCCTGTTCAATATAATAACATTCAACGAATCAGTAAGGCAGACGAGGCACACACGTTTACGCCAACAATGACCCAATCAACAGATGCTGCAAAATATTTAACAGCTTAGCAAAGTACTATTCCCCAACCATTTCCAGATCTAAGTTTAAAACTGCTCTGACTAAGCTGCTCACGTTACGAATGCCCCTATCCAAAGATGGTTATATTTTTCAAATTTTTGTTTTGCATATTTCATCATGTAGATTTTAAATGTATTTAAATTGTTAAATATTAAGTGTAAGTGTTTTTTGTACGCCTTTTTTGGTTGAAATAAAGAAGTAAATAAATAAATATATAAATAAAACAGTTGCAAAAAGTTATCATATGCATGTTTGAAACACGTTTAAGAATCATTTGGCATACTTCCGTTTTAAAAAAAAATGTTCTAATTGCTAGAATTATAGGGGCCTGCGGTACCAGAAGGATTAAGGATAACTAGGATTTGGCGAAATTTGGATCTATTCCACATATATGCCAATGCATACCGGTTTCAAGAGAACCGGTGATTTAAATACAAAATTATTATGTCCTTATTGAAAAACTATATATATGGGCACTATCAAACAATGCTATCAGTTCTCGACAATCAATGACGGATGCGTCGGAACGGATCCGACGGAGTGATTGTGATCGGAGCTTAAGCCACATATTCAACCAAAGCTTCGTGATGCTTGAGAAAACACCAGTCTGCAATCGCCTCATCTCGAGATGAAAACACGTTGCATATGCCGGTAGGATCATGTGGCCAAAAGCTATTTACAGGTGCAACAAAAGTGCGACTGATGTGACCATGTTGATATATCTGTACCTTGAAACAACACTTCAACAAAAATTCGATGCATTCCAGGCATTTTACCGCATCTTTGATCTATTTCCAAAACTTTTTTTATTGCAGCTGGCTGTGCATTTTTGGCTTTTTGTATCATCACAATTGCAAAATAATTGAGAGCTCTTGAAGAATGCATAGTTCAAGTGCAAAGTTGGCGAAGCAATCACAATATTATTATTGCCATTTCGGAACCTTTAATCGCAGCATATGAAAAAGCGGATGGATCACGAACTGTTCGGAAGAGCAATCACGACCATAGGCAATAACTACGATTTGCACTTGAATTGTAAATCTTTTGGTCACAAAACTTCCGACTTCTTCACCGGACTTATAACAAAAGACTTGAACCGGCCTAGCACGAAACATTCAGGTGAAAAACTAGTAACATTTATGGTGTCTGGTATTCAAAACAACTTACACAGCAAGCAGTAAATAGAAAAGGTCATCTTGGCGTTGCGCTTGTTGGGCCAAAAAAACAATGTATGTATGGATGCGCAAGCTGGTGATAGTACAGGTGATTGTTTGATGTTTGTCGAGTATCGATGGCGTACTAAATTGAAAGCGCGGCCTTCTAGTTTCTGAAATTATGCGGAAATGCCTACGATTTTTGTTTAGTTTGCTGCGTTTTGGCCATTGATATGTTTTGGCTCATCTCATGTCATTGGTGAGTGGGCGTTTGGATCTATAGGTCACCGTCTAATGCACATGAATTGTGGAATCAAAGTTTAGCGAAATGGCGCTTAAATTCTTTGAGAAGATTTTAACTCCAGCTCGAATGAATACTAGATTATACATCTCTCAACTGACGACAAACGAAGTAATGCAAATAAATAATTGTGAAAATAGTAATGTATGTATGAACTGTTCGATTTACAAATTAATTAAGTTTAATATCACATGCAGAATAAAACTAGCGAAAATATGAAAAAAAAACGTTTCTCAAAATTGTCAAACCTGTAAGCAAAGTTCAAAGTTAATAATTTATTTATTGATGCTAGGTTACTGTATCCATGGATGGTTTAGCCAGATATAACAGTCACACATATACACTTTAAATGCCATTAATTTATGGATTTTTGGAAAGCACACACTCTATGTTATAGATGTAAGATCATTGAGACTGTTTTTGACATTTATGTGAAAATTATTAAACATAATGAAATCGAGCGAAAAATAAAAGGATGTCAGTTTGTGATTGGTACATGGACAAATGATTTGGTGGGTCGAATGATTGGATGGTTTAGTGCAATCTTCCATTCAGTCCAAAACCAGTTTGTATCGACCCTGAAAACTAAATCTTAAAATGAAATATGCATTAATTTACTGCTAATAACTGTTGCTATGCTGTCGCACGGATGCCAAGTTGATGTTTGGTGACTAAATTGTGGATATCATCGTATTTTGATGGAAGTAAATGAATGGACAGCCAATTAACGTAGCTGGTGACATGTTAAATATAGTCGTGTAAGTAAGTAATTGCTTAAGCTATTTGTGGCTCTAATGTAGATTTATGAACATATTACATTGTTGGGAAGAGTGATCTTCAACTTTATAGTCATTACTATAAAATGTGCAGAGCACACTAGATAGTTGAAAGAAGTAAATTGGGTATCTACGAGTTTATTATGAAGATGAGTGACGCTGGATGCTACATAGAATAACTATTTGAGGAATACTAGATATCATTTTAAAAGAGTGTGTACACTCCTGCTGTGAACCTCAGAATCGTAAAGCATTAGTTGGACTATTGATCCGATCAAACTGTAGGGATACTTCAGGCGAAAAATAAATAAATGGAAATACTTTGAATTTATACACTGCCTATGCACTTGGGAAGTGTCAAAAAGTATTGTAATCTAGTAGCTAGATTTTGGTTTGAAAAACAAAATTGTAAAAATATTTTTTCACTCTTGAAAGGAACTTGGTTGAATAAGGTTGATTGTAGAACAATGAATTAAATAAAACTTAACTTCGTTTCAAAAGTATCATTTGAATTAAAATATTCACAGAATACAAAGTACTTAATATTACTGCTAAATTGGTGACCCCGTGAGTTAGCTAGCAACCTTCTGAGACGATCGGTCTCACGTTTTCTACTCCGCCTGCTCACATAGCAGGTTCCGAGCAACGGAACGTAGGAGAGGAGGAAATACCTAGAAGATTCGTTAGAAGAAACCACTTCGCTCGAGCGATGACTATTTACTGACTATTTATGACTATTTTTACTGGCAGCAGTAGCAGTAACGACGTGAAGTTAAAAAACACTACAAATTGCATATGGCGACATACTACTGGCGTTAGGGCCGACCATCTGCGACCAAGTTCTAGTTGTTTCTCGCGAAAAAAGTGCCTGATCGGATTCGAATTCGAGCCTTAAATCGATTGAAATGCAACTGGCTGGGGCTTATTAAAGCTGAATTTTGAATTAGCTGGAATATTGAAGAATTAAAGGAATTCGAATAGCAAGATAGGAAACAAGAGTCACGAGCCGCGAATGTTGGACTAACAAGGAATATCGAGAAACTAAAGGAATTCGAATATTTCAACATTAGTCAAAATAAGGCAAGTCAATAATTAACGTTAACAACATTATAGTCGAAATAAGTTGAAATATTTAATATTGTATTATGTGTAATATCATTACCAATTACATAATTCGTGAACAGTTGTAAACTTCTCAAGTGCTAGGAAAGATAGTTGGTGAAATTATTATCATCAACATTGTTACAATTTTCGGTGCATAACGGTCCAATTCACGAATTATAAATTCACTTGAAGTTAACATGTTGATTAACGAGGAGTTAGAACCATCGACTCTAACGGCAAATCATTTGTCCCAAGTGTCTTCTTTTAATAATCAAATTAACGCGGCTGCCATCAAGCCTCCTCCATTTTGGGCTGAAGATCCGGATCTTTGGTTCGACCAGCTTGAGGGGCAATTCAATTTAGCCGGCATTAGAGTCTCGTCAACGAGATATTTTTATACACTAGCTGCTTTAGGTACAAATGAACTGCGCGTGGTTAGGGACTTAATAAAAACGCCTCACTCAACACATCCTTATGAGAAGCTTAAAGAAGCCCTCATAAATAGACTTTCGGCAAGTGCCTCTAGCAAATTGAGTCACTTGTTAAAAGGTATGACGATAGGAGACAAAAAACCCTCTCAATTGCTTCGAGATATGAAGCAATTGGGTGGTGATAATGTAGGTGAACAACTCTTGCGAACAATGTGGTTGCAGCAGCTTCCCGAGCAAACTCAAGCGATTTTGGCTTGCACTCCGGGAAATTCAGTCGAGCAATTGGCAGAATCAGCAGACAAAATTGCTGAAATAGTAGTGCAACCAACTGTTTTTGAGGCATCAATTTCGTCATCTCGGTTGGAGAAAATTGAAGCCCAAATAACTGCTTTATCAAGTATTATCCAGAGGCAGCAACAGCAACCCCAAAGTTCGGGACGTTGGAGATCGAGATCGCGTTCAAAATCTCAAAATCGGTCACCAACACGTTCAACTGTTAAGCATCCAGACTGGTGTTGGTATCATAAAAACTTTTATGATAAGGCAAAACGTTGTGTACAGCCGTGCAAGTATTACATAAAGAAAAACGTTAATTTCTCGGAACAAAAAAACTAAAGTCTCGTTTACCGTCGACGGTAGGTAAACGTTACCTCTCTCCAAGCCGTCGACTTGAAATTTTCGATTCAGGGTCCAAACTACGTTTCCTAATTGACACAGGGGCGGATATCTCAATTCTGCCGGTACCTTCGAATCAAAAACTTTTTCCATGCAGTCTTACACTTTCAGCGGCTAATCATTCTACCATCAAGACTTATGGACGAAAGACAATAAAGTTGAGTCTGGGACTTCGTCGAGAATTTTTATGGAGCTTTGTATTGGCCGATGTAACTAGACCTATTTTGGGCGCTGATTTTCTGTGCCACTATGGTCTAGTTGTCGATCTTGCAAATGGTATTCTGCTTGACCCATTAACTTCACTTTCATCAAAAGGTCATTATGCCAAGTTGACGCTTTCGAATCTTACGATTCATAAAATCGCTTCTTTTCATCCAAAGGTGTTGGAATTGCTTAGGAAATATCGATCAATAGCAATTGAAACAGGTTTCTCTACACCTGTAAAGCATTCAGTAACACACCATATTCCAACAGTGGGTCCTCCTCTTGTATCAAAAGCTCGTCGATTGGCTCCAGATAAACTTGCAGCAGCTAAAAAAGAGTTCGATTTTTTGTTGCAACAAGGAATTTGTCGTCCTTCAAACAGTCCTTGGTCGTCACCTCTTCACATGGTAAAAAAAGCAAATGGGGAATGGCGTCCATGTGGCGATTATAGACGCCTAAATGCTATAACCATACCGGATAGATATCCAATTCCTATAATCCAGGACTTTTGCCATCAATTACATGGTAAGAAGATATTTTCAACTCTGGATTTAACTAAAGCTTATCATCAAATCCCGGTTGAACCAAATGATGTTCCTAAGACCGCGATTTGTACACCGTTTGGACTTTTCGAATTTACTCGAATGACATTCGGTTTATGCAACGCAGCACCATCATTTCAACGATTTATTCATCAAGTTTTACATGGTCTAGATTTTTGTTTTATCTATCTAGACGATATTTTGGTTGCATCAAATAATGAAAAGGAACATTTAATTCATTTAGAGCAAATCTTTCAACGCCTGGCCGACCACGGACTGATAATCAATTCAGATAAGTGCGCATTTGTCAAGGACAATGTAAAGTTTTTAGGACACAATGTTTCGACACAAGGTATTAAGCCTTCACTGGACAGAGTAGACGCAATATCGCAATCCAAAATTCCAAGTACAGTAAAAGAGCTTAGAAGATTCTTAGGAATGGTGAACTTTTACCGTCGTTTTCTTCCGCATGCAGCTGAGAGCCAACGCATTCTTAATGCCTTTTTGTGCGGTTCGAAGAAGGATGGTAACAAGAGAGTGGATTGGACTCATCAAGCACGCACTGCTTTCGAAGAGGTTAAACGTGGGTTGATAGAGGCCACTTTACTTGCGTTTCCAAACTCGGACGCTGAGCTGGCATTATTTGTTGACGCCTCTGATCATTCCATAGGAGCGGCTCTGCAGCAGAAAACAAACTGCTCCTGGCAGCCTCTGGGGTTTTATTCAGCCAAATTAAGTGATACGCAATGTAAATATAGCGCTTACGACCGTGAGCTTTTAGCCGCGTACCAGGGTATCCGTTACTTCCGACCATATCTGGAAGGTCAGAAATTCACTCTCTACACTGACCATAAACCACTGATATTCGCTTTTAAACAGAATCCTGAGAAGGCCACACCTCGACAACTCAGACATTTGAGCTACATTTCCGAATTCACAACGGATTTACGTCATGTTTCTGGAAGTAATAATACGGTTGCGGACACTTTATCACGTCTAGAAGAGATAACTCTTCCCTCTTCACTAGATTTTTCAGACATAGCGGCAGCACAACTTTCGGATTCAGAGTTTCAAGATTTGCGAATGAATTCAAAGTTCTTGTTTAAAAAGATATCTCTTGCTGGATTTGATACGGAACTGTTTTGTGAAGTATCTGGCTCGAATATCAGACCTTATATTCCAACACAATTTCGGAAACAGGTTTTCAATAAAACTCATGATATTTCACACCCTGGTATTCGAGCTTCGCGCAAACTCATAGTTAAAAAAATTTTTTGGCCCTCTATGAACAAAGACATTGCCACTTGGGCCAGAGAATGTATTACTTGTCAAAAGTGTAAAATAACTAGGCACGTATCAAGAGAATCAAGCACTTTTCCAAAAGTTTCGGAAAGATTCAAGGTGATTCATCTTGACATAGTCGGCCCGCTTACCTCATCTCAAGGATTTACTTATTGCCTCACACTCATTGATCGTTTCTCTCGATGGCCGGAAGCTATTCCTTTAGTGGATATTTCGGCAAAAAGCTGTGCAAATGCTCTGTTGATGGGCTGGATTGCACGTTTCGGAGTCCCACAAACTATTATTACTGATCAGGGTAGACAATTTGAATCAGCACTTTTTACAGAATTAGGACAACTTTTGGGATTCAGACGCAATCGCACGACCGCATATCATCCTCAGTCTAACGGTCTCCTTGAAAGATGGCATCGAAGCTTAAAAGCTTCAATTATGACACATAATAATGAATCATGGACTAAATCACTACCCATGGTACTCCTTGGACTTCGCGCATTGGTCAGAGGAGAGTTCCAGGCATCTCCTGCTCAACTACTTTATGGAGAAAACCTTCGACTTCCTAGTGATTTTCTGCAAGAAAATCCTAGAAAGTTAGATCAATCTGATTTTGCCTCAGAACTTACTAAAATCATGTCTAATATCCGTCCCATCGATGCTTCACATCATCCTTCATCTAAAAAATCTTTCATTTTTAAACATCTCGAATCCTGTACTCATGCTTTTGTAAGAATTGATTCAGTTCGTCCACCACTGCGTCCACCTTATGATGGACCTTATAAAATACTAAAAAGAAGTCAACACTTTTACGCGCTAGATATTAAGGGAAAACCGGTTAATATTTCAATAAGCAGGTTAAAACCTTGTTATTCGTCTTCGTTGGATGAATCACATTCCGGGACTGCAACTCTGTCAGGCAAAAAAGTAAGAACACCTCCACAACCAACAAAGACAACCCCTAAACCACGTGAAGTTCGACGAGTTACGTTTTTACCTTACGTTTCACAAGCTGGTCGATCGACAAGGATACCAATTCAGTATTAGTTTTTTATTTGATATATCATTCACTTTGTTCACTGGTGGGGGAGTATTGTAGGGATACTTCAGGCGAAAAATAAATAAATGGAAATACTTTGAATTTATACACTGCCTATGCACTTGGGAAGTGTCAAAAAGTATTGTAATCTAGTAGCTAGATTTTGGTTTGAAAAACAAAATTGTAAAAATATTTTTTCACTCTTGAAAGGAACTTGGTTGAATAAGGTTGATTGTAGAACAATGAATTAAATAAAACTTAACTTCGTTTCAAAAGTATCATTTGAATTAAAATATTCACAGAATACAAAGTACTTAATATTACTGCTAAATAAATAAACTGCTTACCTTTTGATAGCAAAAGAGGACACTCATGGTAGTATATATGTATATACCAAGTGCATTAAACACATAAAAAGGATGTAAATACTGAAGTTAATCGTGAAGCGAAATTTTGACAAGTCTAAATTATCTGGTCATTCTTTCGATCGAAAATTTTGACAATGGAGAAAAGCAGAGACACTGCTCATTTCTGTCAAGAATTTCAATTTTTGATCGATTTTGATATTGAAAAGACATTTGCACCACTCAATTTTCGATTTCAAACAACAAATGGCACTTTTTAGCTGGAAAGAAAACTGCACATACTAAATTGGCGTGAAATGATTGGAGACATGTGTCAACACCATCTGCATTTTCTAAGCGAAAGCAACTTCCAAGCAACTTTTCACGCTAAAAAGTGAGTACAACTCTTTCTTACTTTCAAGCTAAATTGTCGCCGAAAAAAATTTCTCGTAAAATCGAAGACAGTATTAAACTTCAATGTCAAACTGAACACCAGGGTCCATAAAATTATCAATAGGAAAGGAATGAGGAGAGAGCCAAACATGGAATAGAAAACAGTGATACGGGACAATTTACATGGAGAAGACAATTGGAAGCATTTAGCAACATTAAGATTAATACAACTGACAGAGCAACAGTTGTCCAAAGCACACAAGCCATCCTGCAGCTGGGAGTAGTCATCCACTGACTGAATCAACCTAAATATTTTCAGACAAACAGCGTACAAAAGACACGGGGAATTAAAGTGGAAAGGAGGATCATTTCTAAGGAGGAGGAAAAGCAGAGGACCGAGAATTGAGTTTTGTGGAATACTAGAAGTAGGATAGAAGAGGGAAGAAGAACAAGAGTGAACCGCTACGAAACAAGCACGATAACAAATGTGTGAGGAAAATCAACAACAGATTTAGATTAGAATTGTTTTTGCGGGATGATTAAAATTGCAAAAATTTTTATTTACATTGAAAATTTTTATTTGACAAAGTGGGTTCGAAAGTATGCACTGATTCTCATCAGACACCAGCACACAGTGCATGCTTGACTGATGTGACCACTTCCAGTTGGAAATCATTAACTTTTATTTACGCTAGTTGTGACAAATTTTAACATATAGGGTTACCACCCGCAAAAGCTTTCAAATGTCCTAGATCGTAATATTTGTTGTTTATTTTCACTGCAAGATCACAATGATTTGAATATTTTATGATAAAATCGCTTACTTTTTCTTGTAACCATAGCCGTTTTTGAGATATATTGATTTCAACATTTGTAACTCACAGTATCCACTTTCTCAACGGCTTGTTGATATTATCCGATTTTGATTACGACTTGGAATCTTTGTGCGTTTGTTTTTCTATGTTTTAAAGGCCCATAAAAAAACATATATACGAACATATCTAACACACTCCAGGCTAGAAAAGTGTGCTCCAAAAAGGTAAATCCAACCCCCACCCCCCTTGCCATAAAACTTTGAGGGACATCTGTTCGCTACTCTCTTGTCGGATATAAACTGTATTTCTGCATCCTGTAAGGGATGAAGGAGCAGAAAAAGACAACAACATCGCAAGTATCGTATCATGGCCCTGTGACGTCATGCACAGGCTAGGAGTGTGAAAAAGCAAGATAATACCACGGCATAATTTTGTCAACACTCATTCTTGACATTATAGGAGCTCAACCCACTGCAGACTATCTCCGAATAATCAGTTTTTTTACAAATCCTGTGATGACTGCATAGCGTCAAAGCCTCCAAACCAATTTTTACCTGAAATTACGTGACCTTGTCCAGATCGTTCATGGGATAAGACGCTACGGAAAAAAAACTACAGAACCGGTTATTTTGGGGAGGTTCGTTTGCGGGGGTGGGTAGGGTGTGGGTGTAGGGGTGGTCTTGCGATGTGAAGAATAGGCAATCGACAGGATAATGATTTTATCTTGTTTAACAGTGGGAAATGAATAGGCAACGAGCTCATCCCCAAATTGGAGATGGAAGCTCAGGGATACCATTTTATGGCAAAGGGGAGGGGGGTAAATTTTTGGAGCACACTTTTCCATCTACGATGGAGTGTGGTAGATCAGTTTGCTTGCATGGTTTTTGTATGGGACTCTTAAACATAGAAAAACAAACGAACAAAGATTCCAAGTCGTAATCAATATCGGATAATATCAACATGCCGTTGAGAAAGTGGATACTAGACATGGGTAACGCAGCAAATTTTGAAGCGCTGATACACTGATACCGGTGCCAGCAGTGGTATCAGCGCAATGCGCTGATACCATTGCGCTATGATACCATAATCTTACATACGGCGCTGGTAGCATTGCGCTAATACCATGACGCTATGATTCACTCAAAAAAACATGATTGAAAAAGCTTGTATGGAACGAGAGCAACCCACATTTGAACTTACTAATTTTCCGATATAAAATACCCTAAAATACCCAGGCTATAGTATGTACCCATTCAGGTATCTTTCCAAACGTGCGTACGCGTAGGTATATTGCTTTGCATCAAACAGACTTGAGATACGTATACTCAACTCATATCTTTAAGCCGCGCCGTAGCATAGCGCCAAGCCAAATGGTGTTGGCATTGCAAAGCGGCAGCGCCAACACCATTGATACCGAAGTGCGTTACTGAGCTACTAACACCGAAGTGCGTTACTGCGCTACTGATGCCGACAATCGGTATCAGCGCAGTGGTATCATGGCTAGTGCTTCAACGCAATTGCGCGGCTCAGCGCTGCGTTACCCATGTCTAGTGGATACAGACTACTAGTTACAAATGTTTAGATCAATAAATCTCGAAAACGGTTATGATTACAAGAAAAAGTAGTTATACAATCTTTTTTGTTGGAAATTTTTTAAGCTACAAATTTGTGATACATTGTTTTACTGATACCGTTACTGAGATATTTAGAAAAGGTCACTTTTGGTGACGTTTGACTCCGTATAAAAAGTAACGCAGCACTCGGATCGATGGGGACTTTTAACATTTTGTTCAACATGTCAGTATCAAGGTTTACACCAAAATTCAGCTTTCCCCTAATTTTTCCGAAGTTTCGCCTTTTTTATGTCGAATTTCACTTGGGCTAATAGGGCAAATAGCCTTGTTTTTTTGTCATTTTCAAAATTTAAGACACCAAAATTACCATAACTGGCAGCTCTAATCTAATTTTTCAACCAAGATCCAGCTACGGTATGAATTGCGTCAAAATCTGGTGACTGAATCAGAATTTATAGCGCGAAAAGCAGTTATTTTTCTTAGTTAATTTTCAAAATGGCATTAACAGTACACCTATCACTCAAAGTAGTAAGGTGTGATTAAAGAAGCCCGCAGTCTTTAAAAGAAGAAATAGTATACAGAAGCTTAAGGTCGTCCTCGTAGAGGAGGGATAAGGAATTGAAACATTTGGGAAGATCTTTGATGAACAATTCGAACTGAATTAGCTCGAGGATGGAATCTTGGGGAACACCAAATGTAGGATAAAAAGGGGAAGAAACGGAATCATTGAGGACAACTTAAGTACGGTTGACAATAGAATAGAGTCAAGAATGAAGGTTTCCGGATATGCCGAAATTGCGCAGCTTATCGAACAACTTGTTGTCCAGCATCCAACGAACCAGCAACGAAATTGACAAATTTATCATTGTGTCCCCGCTTCAAAAGGTTTCTGATTTTAAAGATTATAATAGAATAAAATTTTAAAAAAAACCATCAAAATCGGAGCTAGTTTTAAGGACTTCCGTGGTAAACACTTCATTCACGCGATTATAAGGCTGATGTTGTTTCACCCATGAACGATATTTATGCGGTATTGTTTGAGGAGGAAGGATTGTACTAAATTGCCCGGTGTTTGCCTACATTATGGGTGAATCTTTGTGTTCGCGACAAAAAAAGTTTGTATGCAAAAAACCTGTGTGATTTTTGAGTTGATCGATTCAAGTGTGTACAACAATCAGACAGCAATTGTATTTCTGTAAATTATCTGATCCTCTTGAAAACTATTAAAAAGGTTGAATTTTTTTCACTGATATGCCTGATAAGCTTCCATTTTTTACAAGAGATTTACAAAAGATATCATCATTGGTCAGGAAATAGGATGCATTTTTAGCTTATATTTAGATTTTTTGTGTCCCTGAGCGTTGCTAAATAGATTCAAGGAAGTTGACGAATTTTGCGAATTTTCTCATTTCTTTTCAGGGGAGTTGTCAGTGCGTCTATTGCTTGGTCTGTCTCGAAACCAGTGATTTCTGTAAGAACATTTATGATTCCCTACTAAACTTTCGTTACTCACTATGGTCATGTTAGTGCCATTTTATCAATCCAAAGACTTGTTTGGATGATATCGAAGAATTCGAATGGTGTGCAAATATTGGTACCTAGAATTTCCTTTGACTCAGGGAGAATTTGATGGGACATCTTAATCAGGTCTGTCTAACATACAGAATAAAGCAGCGTAGTTTATGAAAAAAGTTCAGAATTAGGAGGATTAGCTACTTATCTTAGACAGCATTTTAGCGACTATAATTAACAGCAGAGGACCATTACTAGCTTTTGTTATGGACCATAAGTAAAAGAGATAGCCAGGAACTGTGGCAAAAGTGGAATATTCCTTGCTGTAACGGGTAATCGAATTCATTTTGCTACTTTATCTTTTGTTATTTAACGAAGTCTAGGTGGTCAAATTGTGGTAGGTTGGTTTGTATTTCCTGTGTTGTTTGAACCAAACTGAAATTTTGACTCATCGTATGTGCGCACCTTCTAAAATGTTGATCTTTTTTCTACCACATCAAGAACGACGATTGTTGATCGTATATTTGAAGTGTTTGTTCTTAGGAGTCATTCATTTATGTGCACTTTAATTTTAGAGTTATGGTATCTGAGTTTGCAGAGATTCAGTTGTAGTTGTGTTTATTGCAATGTCTAATTTTCAGTATCTTTAGGTTCGACCGAATGTATGTTTCTAGTGGTTCAAATTTTCCCAATCTCGATGTACACGTGTGCAGAACCTGGACGAGACTTCCTGTATGCAGTTGATAACCTTATTTCATAGCTTCGGTTTTTCCAGTGGCTCAAACACGGATGTCCTATTTTGTGATATTTCTGTGTCTGATGATACCAACAAAACGCTTTTCAATTTCGCACAACAGTACAAATTATAAAGATTGCCTATCGAATGTAAGAGCCTGTTTTCTACTCGCGTTGGGAACACGAGTATCAAGTTTTTCTCAAACGTGCAACATGATAATAAAATTATGGTAATTAGGTCTGCTGGGGTTTTCTATTCTTGAAAATCAACTCTCTGCCTGGGGTATTTCGTTTCAAGCACTGGTCCGTCAGCAGAATCATCCTTAATAATTTAAAAATTGCTTCCTAGACCATTCAACAAACAACAATAATTTTTTGGTGCCTGCAATCTATCATTGCAATGGTGGATCAAATATCACTAGGAAGTGCAAACACTTTTATATCCCATTCAAACACTCCAAGAGACGCCATTAGAAATGGACACAATTCAGAAGCCGGTTATTCTTCTGCCTAATTGATATCATGATAGAGCGGCGAATGCTTCCTTTCGAATAATTGATAAAATTCGTTAAGAACAAGTTTATCTGCTTAGATATCTTCACGCTTTTATTGATAAATGTTTGGAGCAAGTTTTTGGTGCTCTATGCATCAAAGCTTGTATGTAAGTACGTATACACGTCTGTATATGCGACGACGTATTCATCGACTTCAGGCTTGTGAAGACACTTTCTCTTGCGTAACACTAGCTTGTGGTTTGTATTAGCAAATGAAGAGTATTGATAATTTTTTTTTGTTTCCTGAATCTGTTTAATTTGAATGGATCATCAGACAGTCAAGGTTGAGATAGATTGGTTAGGTTAAATTATGATTATCCGGTTTGTACATTTGAATCTGGGAAACATTCAAGGTCGTTTGATCAGGAATGGCAAAAAGTGCATTATATTAATCTGTTTGTTCACATTTAACAGCATGGTAATAAGATGTGCGAAGTGTTTATGAGCGCATTGAAATATTATGGGCCATTAAGGAAAATTCCAATTAAAATTCTTTGGTGCTTCAGAGATTTGAATAGATATTATGTAACGGTCGAGTCGACTACAGTAATTTGTCTGCACGGAACGGTGTCTGTACTGTACTAGTTACTATTAGTTTACAGTTGCTAATTTACAAGTATATAGGATGGTAGTAAAACTTGAAGACCAGTATTCTGGATATTTTTAGATTTCAAAATTTTTCAATTTTATTCAAACTTATATGTACACATGTCATTGCGTACTGTTTGTTCATAGGAGAGTTTCAATATCTGGTGAGCAACTGATTGATTTTATGCGAAAAGTATTGAGTAGCACTGTCGGCATTATTTACTAGTAGTATAATGGAAAAAGACATTTTCGATTGTATTTTAGATCATTATATTTTTAACAGTATTATTAGGTACAGAGGTGAGAAATTATTTAGAAACGGGCTGTTTTGACAACGTATTCATCTTTGTAGGGGTGAGCGGCGATCCATTCCAAAGAGCGGACGATGGCAGCTGGAATTGCTGGTGGGACTGGAAGATGGGCACCTTCGGCACGGAATCCATTTTCGTCAGCGGCGTATTTAAGTTGGATTGGAATTCCTTCGGGGGAGGTGTATGAAGCGGCACCGACAGCTGATTGTCCACCTACACCTTGTTCTTGAGCGGCAATTCCGTTTGAGGTTTCGTATGAGAAGCTGTATGAACCGTCTGGGGCAACATCGCTAGCCAAGCTCCTGACTTCAGCGGTGGCGTCTGGAGTGCCAGTGTATTGTGGCCGTTGGGCAGCAGCCAAGGCAATGAAGACGGCGAGGACAACCTGAGAACATCGAAATCATTAATAAACAAGTTCACACGTATTTGCAAGTTTAATGTGATGACTAGAAGGTGAGCTTTTCGGAATTTAAATATTCCGAGATGATTGTCAACTTACGAATTTGAACATGGTGTTTTGGTTAAGATCTTTTCAGAAGTGAAACTGATACTGATGTGATGCTTATCAGGCTTTTTATATAAAATTGAATGTATGAGCAAATCAGCTGGACGAAGAAAAAGTGGTGGAAGTGGTTGATCTCGAGCTAGGCACTTTTGGTGACAATCGATGACATTTTAGTAGAATCTAATGAATTTTCTATCAGCTCTGCATATCATGCTAATGGGTAATATAAACTAAAATAAATGTGGCAACATCCCGCTTCCTTATTTCAATCAGATGACTTGAGTAGATTTTAGCTGTACTAATAATTTATTGGTAAAAAATGCGGAATCTAAGGATGACTATAGAATAAATTTGCAGACAGATCATTAATGTATTTGCTGGTGCTAACAAGGGTTAGTTAGCTATTTGAAAATGCATAGGTCTTGAATTTCCAGATTGTGGCCTTAGAATAAATTGTGTGATTCTTTCCGAATATTAAAAAAATCTTTGTAAATATTCAATAAAAAATACCTATGCTCAAGAATATTTTCGATAACAACAATTTCAATATTTGGGGAGGTAATTAATAACGTTGAAGTGTTGCTGGCGTTAATGGATCGCAAACCCATTAACGCCAGCAATTTTTTTTTCTCGTGAGCAATCCTTGATTTTTCTATTCAGCCCGTATCCAATCCTATCCGTAAACTTGCTGCAATGGATTACATCTTCAGGAACCCCTTTTTGATTTCATGGTGATGTTATTAGTGCACAGATGTTCGCAGTTTATCAAATGTACAAAATCATAATTTTCTGAGTAGTATTAGCACTTGGTAAGAGCTGAAGAGCATTTTTTAGCTCATGGACTTCCTAGTTTCTATCTGAATTTTTCGCAATGCCTAACTAAGGTTCAATTCAGCGCTCGTCGTATTGGCTGCAATGGTATATCATCTTTAGGCTCCTATATATAACTTTTGACTTTCAGTTCAACGCGAAAGGACATACTGAATTTTATGAGGAATAGAGATGTGTGATTTTTAACGAATATATCTTGAAGCTACGGGAACCCGATCGAGTTGGAAAAAAAGTTCTATTTAACATTTTAACGGCAACAGTTGCTTGAGTGAATTTTTCGGAGCCCTTATATATCTCTGGAAAGAAGAATTTCGGAAAAAATAAGTATGCGAAATGATAATATTTTATGCTTGGTAATGGTAACGCTTTTGATATTTTTAACTCCATGTGGGCGCCGAGTGCCTTAAAGTAGACAGATTTTTTTCCAGTTTGAATATTTGATAGCTTTTGGCAGAAACAGCACATCATTACGAAGTTCTTAGGATATATTTATGCCTGCTACTTAGAAGCATGTGTGATATTTAATGAATGTGCAGGCACACTGTTAATATAGCCCTGTCTTCTGATGCACCTTTGGGTCTCCAACGTCCTCATATTTTCTCAAAAAATCTAGTATAGATGCAACTAATGAACCTGGATTGAAATATAAACGCAGATCGAACGATTGAAAAATCGAGAAAAATCTCTTTATTTTTTGCATATTTATTAAAATGGTATTAATTATTCCTATTCGTTTTATGTGGCTATATTCAATTAATTTTGTACGCCGCGCCAATTTTTAATACATGAACTTCTTTGTTTTTTATCGCATTTCGACGTAAATTCATTAAGAATGAAAATTGATTTTGAATTAAGTTTATTATAATTCACTCCTATCGCTTTTGCAAAAGACGCTGCACGTAATAAATAGAAAATTACAGGTTCTGAAAGTATCCCAAATGAATATAAGAGGGTATATTCCATAGCGAAAAACTTAGCAAAACTCGCAATGCGGTTTTATATCTAACACATTGAAACATCTACCCAAACCTATGACCCAAACAGACTAACCTAAATCCTTTTGGTCGTGCATTCACACTTTAAAAAGCTCCTTTGTTACTCGCAACTATATGAAGCACAAGATGTTTCCGAGTCACATCCTTACAGGATGTGTTCGAGCTTCTTGCTCACTACTTCTCTTCCTTTTTCCGCTAGTTCCTTTTCCCAATACTTCTCTCGCTTTATATTCTTTTTGTACAAGCTCTATTGAATGTGATCCCTTGATACTACTTTGACTACGGTCTGATAGTATTCCAAATATTTTAGCGAAGTCTTTATCTTCATCGCTGTGCTCTTTTTTCTGTGTGTTCCTTTCAACTTAAGCATTTTTTCCTTTTGGAAAATGGTAAATGGCTGTATGTGTCCCACATCATCGCTCCATTTACCTCTTTTATGCTATTGTTATCAAAAAAAGTTACTTTTACCTCTGGTGTACCACAACGTAGACCTATTGGCCTACTTTTTTTACGACGTCCTAGCAGGCGTACCTCATTTACTCTATGCAAACTATCTCAAACTTTATCAGACCATTGAATCGAAATTGGATGCTCTCTTTCTCCAATCCAAGCTTGATTCACTTGATCATTGGTGCAATATAAATAAGCTCTCTCTCAACATTGATAAATGCCAGGTTATTAGTTTTCCCAGAAAATTCACGGCCACATACAATACGTACTTCCTCGGCAATAATATGCTAACTCGAGTTGATATCGTTGCTGACCTCGGTGTTACTTTAGATGAAAAACTCCACTTCACCATACACTATGATAAAATACAAACAAGCAGCTAGGCTTCATCAAAAGACGTGCCAAGGAATTTCGTAGCCTGTGGGTCATAACATCCTTATACACTTCACTTGTACGTTCTATTCTCGAATACGCTTGCATTAGCTGGATTCCCGCTTTTGAAACCCACAGTGGCAGACTCGAGTCAATACAAAAGCAATTTTTACTTTTCGCCTTGAGAGAACTGTACAACCCTTATGATTTTAATGTTGTCTTATGTTGCTTGTCACGCACATTTGGAAATATTTACTCGCGACACGCGTTTGACACTTTTCAGTGTTTTTCAGAAGCTCAGACCCTACTGAATTTTACTGAAAGAGGGGAAATTTTTAGTTTTCAGTAAAACGGAGTACAAAAACGGCTTCATTGTAATTAATTGCAATTAACCGTAGTACGCGAACATACCTTATTTGTTTTTGAGTACGTACTTGAAATTTCTGTTTACGAGAGCTCACAACCGTTGCCGCCGAAGTTATGTTAAAATGTGTGCAGCCCCGAGGCTATGACGCCATCTCGAAAGATCGTAGATCGAAAACGCCCTTTTTCCCCTATTGCTTCTACATATTAGTCAATTGTGAGTTGACCAACTATATCCCATACCTTCTGATGTAGATATCGGATCGAAACGAAAGTCACAGAATACGTTAATCGAAACATAAAGCATGTGTGATGAAGATTTGGTTGTGGGACTCTTCAAGAGTTTTCAGCACGGGGTACTTGGTATCAATTTTGTACCAAGAGATGATATCAACCAAGATAAGAAAGATAATGAAATTTACGGACTAAGTTGAACTCAGCAAGAAGCAGATTTGATATATTGTTGATGTCGGCGTCAGCAAAAGGCTGCATCTCTTGGCATTGTTTTGCCAAGAGATGTGAGTTAATTTTCATATCACGCACATCTTATAAAACAAGCAGCAACTGTTCTCCTAAAGTGTTCAAATTTTTTTCTTAATTTTTTTCCTTCCACCCTATTCAAGGTGGATATAAAGCGAACTGAAATACTTGGATTATTTAAGGGGATTCAATGGCTGAATTTTTCCAAAAGTTATTTCGCAGTGAATATTTCAGGGTAACATTTGTCACTACAATGGTCGCGTATTTGATCGCACTTCAATCCAAACCTTTTCATTTATTGTGTATTAACACATAGGTAATGGGTCTTGAAAGATTCGGTTGGTGTCGATTCGATGATTTCTTCAAAAATAATCGTAAGAAACATTCCTAGAAACTATTTTTCAGCCCTTCTCATTTGAAGCGAAATGTCTTTAGGTTATAAACGCCAATTTTAGCTTGAATGATATTTAAAGGACTACATCATACTGAAATATCTTGGTACTACAGTGCTATTTCAATACTTTTTTGATTTGATCATTTTGAAATTAGCCTTTTATATTGTAATCCTGTTCAAATAATTAAAAACCATTGGATTTGCACAACGCCACTGTATGCTTGAAACTCACAACACATTGCATATTTTCAGTCAACAAAATTTATTATACTTAAATATTCATTCAAATCAATTAAATTTGTCAGTTTCACTTAAAAACGTTGTTGTTGTTTGACAACATATTCATCTTTGTATGGGTGAGCTGCGATCCATTCCAAAGACCGAACGATGTAGTCTGGGATTGGTGGTGCTGGTGGTGGGACTGGAAGATGAGCACCTTCTGGGTGGAATCCGTTGGCATCAGCGGTGTATGTAAGCTGAATTGGGATACCTTCGGGGGAAGTGTATGAAGCACCACCGGCCGCTGATTGTCCACCTACACCCTGTTCTTGGGCAGCAATTCCATTTGAGGTTTCATATGAGAAACGGTATGATCCGTCAGGGCTGACATCACTTCCGTAGCTGCGGATTTCGGCGGTGGCGTCTGGGGTGGCGGCGTATGGCTTTTGAGCGGCAGCCAGGGCAACAACGGCAGCGATTACTATCTGCAATCGAAAAAAAGTAGAAGCGTAAAAAAATTTGCATATTCAAACTATAATTGACTTTGCTAACGGAATGAGTGATACGTTGCAAGTATACTGTTGAATATCAAAAGAAATAGATGGACAACTTACAAACTTGAACATGATGTCTTGGGTAAGATCTATTCAAAAGTGAAACTGATGATGATTGGGACCAAGATCTTGTCTTTTATATGAAACTGAACGTTAGCTAAAACAATATGTCAAAAAGAGGGGTTGGATGCAGTTATTTTCACGAATCTTTGAATATCAATAGCGTCTTTGGTATTATTCGAAAAATGCAAGGTTTTGCATATCTTAATCTAATGAACTTGCACCCACTTGAGATAAGGAGTGCCGTTTGCGTAGATGCATATGCATTTTAGTAACTATCGCATTAGATCAAATTTTTGCAGCGCAGAACATACGAATATTCACTATTGCGTTACTTTGGACATTAGTGGATCTATTATTCTACTTACGGGTACTTGCGAATTCATAAGCAATAGTCTTAGATACATTTATCAAATAAAATATCGACAAGGATATTTACGGAGAGTTTAATTATAACAGGTAGTATTAGTTTTGCTGTGCTATGAGAATGAATAAATATAGTTACTCAATCTAGAAGCAACTTAACTTGTTATCATTATTTCCAGTGGTATTTTCTTCGTAGATGATTTATTGATGGGAAATAATTATGCTGTCGGCTCGATTGCAGATTTCAACTTTTACTTGTATCAGCTTGTACATAAATATTTTATGAAATTTATTGCTACAGTATATTTACCCAGAGAAACCGTTAGTTCACAATACTTATCTATAGCATGTTTTAGACTTTATTGTTAGACAGACTATGCCGATAGTATAGTTATTTGCTTAAAAACATGTATCTTAAGATGTAGGAACTTGTTCTTGAGCCTCCCAGAAGTAATGGAATAGTAGACTAAGTGGTTTTGATGACATTTTGAAAAATCACAAATAAGAATTGAACCCTTTATTTTGAATAAAAGCTAGGCGACGATAAGCCAAGAATTCATTTGTACTTATTGTCATTCAATAAAAAAATAAAGATTGAAACATGAAAATTGAATTGAAGATTTCTTAGCAGAGGCATTTTAAAGTAGAGGCCTTACGGGAAAAGCTTATGGCATAGCATTTGCTAGCGTTTTGAAAAGTGTATTACAATCACACCATTACTCAAGCAATAAGAGTTTCAACTAAAGAAAATTGGAATCAAATTTTCATTGAATAGTATGGTACATATTCAAATCGCCCGTATAAAAACGATGCGGAACGTCAAGATCTGAAATAAAAATATTGAATAGAAATGGCCGTAGTTCGCTTCCTTGAGGTACTGCCTTGAGGAGAAGGTAATTTTTTAAATAGAAAGCCTGGGAGTTTTACATGTTGTGTCCAATAACAAAACAAACAATCCAACTAATTTAGCGAGTTTCCTGAAATGTCATAATTTCGAAGCTCATATTTCAAAGCATCATGGTCGACACAGTCAAAAGCTTTACCTCTATTAAGCACGTACATATATAACATATCAGGTCGCTCAATTCTTTTGGCGGCTGGCTTCTACAACCTTCATGTGCCTTTTACAACAGTTTACGTTTTGTAATCAAACTTCATTTAGTCTTAATGTTCCAAACGATGCATGACAATGTGCATATTTATTTTTATAATTTGCTATCAGATCAAGAAGTTTTCCGCAATGTTTTGCTTTTCTAGCGTTGGGAATATTTTTTTTTCAACTGAAACTGCGTAATAGCTCTTCTTAGATTATTGCGTAACCACATTTTCACTTCTTGGCCATAATAGGTACAAATATGGCCTAAAAATGTGACGTCAAGAGGCTGTAGTCGATCAGTGTAATGCAGAGGGAAATCCAAAATTGTTTCACCAACATTATAAATTTGTCATTTGATATGCAAGTTTACGTCAATCATTATATGTTAACCTAAATAAACGGCTTTTGATATCCAAGGCGTTAGTGACTATCATATTATTTTTTAATCTAGAGCCAAAAGGGATTTGAAAGTTTGAAGTCCTTTCTACGTAGATGCAGGCGGTTTTCTAAGGTGGTCTGAAGCATTCTAAATTGATTAGCTACTTAATAGTCTATTCCACTAGCGCAAACAGTTGTTGCGACTCAAACAGTTTTTGCTGAGGGTATGACCATAGCGAAGAATGAAATATTTACTGCCATTAGGTCTGTTCCCGTACTACGATTAATTGCAATTAATTGCAATGAAACGTACTAAAACAGAGTTTTTTAGTCCGTTTTAGTACGTTTCATTGCAATTAATTGCAATTAATCGTAGTACGGGAACAGACCTATTATGGAGCTTGACAGTAACAAAAGCCCTGGACCTGACCTCCTCCCTCCTTCGCTTCTGATTAAGTGTGCTGAACAATTGATCTCGCCCTTTCATATTATATTCAATAATTATCTCTCCTCTGGACTATTTCCATCGTATTGCAATTCCCAAATTATTTGAAAAAATTTTCCACTGCAAACTGTCTCCTCTGGTCGACGCTTGACTGCACGAGCAGTAACATGGATTTAGGAAAAGTTGTTCTACTACAACTGATCTTATAGTGCTTGTTTCTGATGTGTTATGCAAAATGGAGAAAGGTGATCAAATTGAGTTCTTTAGACCATTAGTGCTCCGCGAGCAAGCTCCCTCTTTTTTCTCTCGCAAAATTGCACCCGTTCATTATACATACGTACTGCCTCACCAATACAACATTCAGTAGGGTTGACAACATATTAGATCTCGGTGTCATCCTGGATCAAAAGATCCGCTTCAATCTACATTACGATAGAGTGCTTTCCCGAGGAAGTCAACAACTTGGCTTCATTGAGTGAAGAACCAAAGAGTTGAAGGACCTCTGGGTTACTAAATCATTACATAGGTGCGTTTTTTTGCTCCGGTGCGGAACAAAATAGAACAATCACGCAAAAACGATGCAGTACAAAACAGCTGATACATTCGCTAAGATTTCTATAGGCTACTGTATTTGCTGTAGTAGCGCGAAACAGTTTAAAATAAAGGCAGAGAATAACAAGTATAAACTACCACAATCGATAGAAATATAAAAATATCTAACTTTAACTTTAACACACATTAACTTTTAACTTTCTACACATTATGAGGTCTTTTCCTAATTTCCAAACTACCAAAACATTCAACATAACCTTGAAAAATCCAAAGCCACCACAAGGCAAAAAAACGCAACTTTTCTTTTTTCTCAGTGAATTCACTGGGACAGGAATGTTGCTGTTTCCAATGCGTCTGTTCTGCTCTGTAATGGATAGAGGAGCAAAAAAAACACACCTTATATTTCACTCGTGCGTCCTCTTCTTGCATATACTTGCCTTATCTGGAAACCGGCTTTCGAAATTCACAGCCAAAGATTTGAGTCTGTTCAAAAGCAGCTTTTACTTTTCGCTCTGAGATACCTTTTCAACCCTTATCATTTCAGCAAACCTACCGCGATACGAATATCGTCTTAACTTGTTACCCCTTGCGTCGAGAAGATCAATGTTATCTGCTTGCTTCAGCTTCGATGTCATTAAAGATGTATATAATGTCGTCTACTTGAAAGACAAGTTTGTGCTCAATCAGCTTTTGAGAGTCACTAGATGCTGACGATTGCTTATGGAATACCAACACAATGCAATACATTACAGCATATGCACTAAATGAGCCAATAAATCGGTGCTGCAGGTTATTCAATAGCATGAGCGAGAGCTTTTCCTGTACGATATCTAAAGCAATTTTTAAAAATTACATTATCAAGGCTCTTTCATCATAGTCATCCTCCTTCCCTCACCATACTTATATATGTGTTGTATATTTAATTTATAAGCATTTTGTGAATTTGGTATTTAACTGTCATTCATTTATTTAATTTTCATTTATTTATTATTTTATTTGTTATCTATTTGTAACTAATTTATTTATGCGTGATTTATTAATTTTATATTCATGTGGTTATAGTTTTGTTTTAGTTTGTTTCATATTTTTTTGCATGTATTATGTTTATTCTTCCATATGTGCATGTACACTTTGCTTGTTGAAAAATAAATAATAAATAATAAATACTACTAGCCAATTCATACACAAATTAAATCCAACGAAATTATTGGGTGGTTGCATTGAAAGCGTCAGTTTAGGGTTTACTCATTTGTATACCTTTTTATTACTGAACGCCAGGTTATTTTCCGGTACCTTTCTGAGGAGAGATGTCTCAAGTAACTAAGATATAGAGTAACATTCAATTCTATTCAGTCCTGTGGGAAATATTGAAGCGTAAAGATGGTCAGCGAAACTTAAAAATAAGATGTACTTTTGACTACGAGTTCAAATTCGAGACGAATACAGGACGGCTGTCCGCATGATATGGAGACTATGTTGAATCAGAACTTAAATTTGGAAACGATGTTGTCTCCGAACGTATAGCTGTACACCCTAAAAAATAAAGACCAACTTGATGCAGTGTGTCAGATCTAATACACGGAGCTTCGTGCCGACCTAGAAACCAGCTCGTGTCTTTATTGGACTTTGGACGAATTAAGCGTGACGTTCCACTTCAAGGACGTCGAATAACAAATAATGTTTATTAGCATAGAAGCTAGAATGAATGAAGAAAGTAGTACAAAAATCCGTTAAGATCGGATATTTCAAATATATAAATGAGTGTGCTAAATCTTTTCAGTGATAAGTATATACAGCTGTCAGTAAAACATAACTGAAGCTTATAAAGAATGGTATACGCAAAAACTTTTCGTGCAAAATTACCTAATTTTTTCATTGAAATTAGGTTTTGCTTAAAGGTTTAATTTTAATAAATAATAACAAGTACACAAAATGAATAATAACAAAAGAAATAAATATAGTTTTAAAAGGCTCTTTATAAGGTTGTTTAATTTTTTCAAACAGCTCCTCAAGAATTGAGTGGTATCTTCTTTGCTTAACATGGGCACACCTCAAGAAGGGGTCGTGTCTCCTTTGTCTCTAAATACTGTTCTGAGGCGGCTGCACTAGCCAGTTGCGTTGCGGGTGACATAGCCATAGCAGTGTATGGAAAGTAGCTATCTACGCTTTCGGAGGAGCTAAATCACGCTCTTGACATATGTTCGCGTAGGAGCCGAAATTGAGGCCTGAATGTGAGCCCCAGTAAAACGGATCTAGTACTATTTAAAAGAAAGTATAAAGTTCGTCGTTTTGACTCGCCGAAATTAAACGGAGTCTTTATTGACCTGAGCCCATCGGTCAAATATCTGAGCCTTGACTTGAAGCTACTATGGAACAACAACATAGCAGAAGGAGTTTTGAAGGTTTTTGGTGCACTTTACTTCTACAAAAAAGCGATAGCTGCGAGCTGGAGTTTGCAGCCTCGCATTGTGGTAGGACTTTATACTAATGTAATTCAGCCGATACTACTGCATGGGTAATATTTTGATGGCAGGCTCCTTCGAAGGCTACCTTCCAACGAGCGGTTGAAAAATTTGGAAGGTTGGCTGCTATTTTGGGGACAGGGCCCTTCCAAATCACCCCACTAAAACGTTTTTTGGATTGCTTCATTGGTTGCCAATTAATCTAAGCTAAACTGGCAGCTGTGAGACTGTAATACATCTCAGCATAAACTGAAACTAAACGTGGCCATACTAGAATCTTATTAGAGGGAGTCCTCACACCAGAGAACATTCACTACATAACCCTGGATACTCTACTGGACCTGGAAATCCAATGCACTAATAAAGCTGGCAGTGATATGTACTCGGGTGAGCTGAATTTCACCTTCACCTCCTGGACTATTGTAGTATCTTTCAGGTGGAGCTGGTTGCTGTTTTCCAGGTAATCAACTGGCTTCTGTGTAATCAAATATTCGAAGTGAATAAATGCATATCCACAGACAGCCAGGCGGCTATTAAATTCCTTGCTAAACCATGTACAGAGTCCAGAATTTTCGCGGAATGCTGTTCATCTCTTAGGGAGATATCGCGATATCGGCAACTGTGTGGCCGACAAATTGGGAAAACTTGCCACCTTGTGTCATGCCTTGTTACTATTAGTGCTGAGGCAAAAATACCTCGAAGACCTGGATACCTGGACTTCCATCGATGTAGTACTTTCCACGGTGCTGTGGCCGATATTAAGCGCAACTTCCTCATTGGGTGGCACGTACAGCGGTTGGCTGTAGGGCTCAACGATTCCTGTCGGTTTTGTGTTTCAGAGGATGAAAAATAATCCGCTCTCCATCTCGTGTGCCAATGTCCGTCTCTGGCAAGTAAGAGAAAAGGCTCTCTTGAGGTGCTCTTCCCCTCAAGTCTGACTGATTGATCTCTTATTCTATTGTACAGTTCATCCAAGGAACTACATGGTTCTCAGAGTACAGTAGCTAGGTGAGTGTATGTCCGTGGTATCACAAAGACCTTATAATGCGCCTATGTGCGTCTTTCGATAAGTCTCCTGGATTGACAGCATCTTAAACCAACCTAAGGTGCTTTATGTGTCCATTCATTCAAATCCATATCAATTGAATGCACTTATCTGCATAGGAACTTTTCATCAATAAGTCTGGTTGAGTCTATTGTGTATGAGCTAGCAGACTCGCAACGAAAATGCAGTATTTTTCAATTAAAAGTTTCGATTTGGAAAGTAGTAAAGTTTGCTTCTAAGTGCCCCTTTGCCTACTATTGAATTTTGTGTAGCTTCTTGAAGTTAATTTTGCCTATTTGCTCTGGAGAAATGCACACATCATATCATGACGCATAATTATACTTATTGCAAAGAACATATCTGCAAACAATTTATGAGTGTTATTTATGCTGCGATGATGGCGATATGATCCAAGAAAACATTTACTTTTCACCTTCATTTAAATAACGCAAAAACACCTGGTACGTTTTATACAAAAATCTTTATCGAAAATAAACTATTTACAAATATCTATTCACTATCACAATGTTAAGTCTTCAACGTTTAAGCTTTGGACCGCTTGTAAGCAGCGGGTACTTGAGCTTGAGCTTGAACATATTCAGCACGTTCTTCTTCTGGATGGGCAGCGTTCCATTCCAAGGAGCGGAGGATGGCATCTGGAATTGGGTGTGGTTGTGGCAAATGAGCTCCTTCAGGATGGAATCCATTTTCGTCAGCAGTGTAGGTCAATTGGATTTGAGCACCTTCGGGTGAAGTATACGAGAAGCCACCCTGGGCTTGATGCGCACCTACACCTTGCTCTTGAGCGGCAATTCCATTTGAGGTATCATAAGCGTATCTGTATGATCCGTCGGGATGAATATCGCTTTCATAGCTCCGGATTTCAGCTGTAGCTTCTCCAGTGCTGTAATGTTGTGGTTGCGCCAGTTGAGCGGCAGCTACTCCGATGACAACAGCAAGAACAGCCTGAAGTGAAAAGTAAAAGTATGAAGAAAGATTACGTTAATTTGCATTTTTAATTCGTTTCAATAGGTGTAAACGAGCTGCCGTCTCCGGTCAATACGTACAAATTTGAACATGATGGCTTCGATTTGGTTGAAAGACCTCAGTGATAGTGAAATGATGCTTCTATTGAACTGACATAGGTTGTCGAAGTGACCCTGTCTTTTATATCAAATTTTGAATGATTTTATTGCGATTAGTGGTGCGACATAGGTATTGTTTTGAAATGCGGCCGGCCGGTTAGTATGACAAATTTTTTACCGTCTCTAAAATATGTTTTGTAAGCCGACATATTTTGCAATATTCCTTATTGACATTTTCGAATGCTGGTGAAGTGTGATGCAGTAGTGAACCGGATAAGATTAATGCAAACGGGTATTTGGAAAAAGTAGTTTGGGTTGGTTTGCAAAAGCCGAAGCTAAATATATTTGAAGTGATAAAATGACAAATAATTCATTCTTTTGATCGACGTTGGAAGACAAAGAGGCAGATGTTTATTGCGCTAACTATTCATTCACAGTTAATATATGACTTGAAGCATATTTTTCGCCACACCTGTTTTGATTAGTTTCAGTTGGCTTTTCATATTGATCAATGTTTCACAGACTTAGTAGCGATCCGGCAGAACGTGGCAGCAACTCTATGGCAGCAGTTGTCGGTTAGGCTTGTTCGAATCATTGAAAACGAGTAAGTATCTGGCATAAATTTGGAGAGTGATTGTTGTAAGTGATAATTTATTGCACCGGGAAATTTCTAATTGAATTTTAACTACTGTGAATCTGCAGTAAAACATCATTTTCAACTGAGGGTACAATCGACAAATTATAAAATAAAAACCATCCACACATTTCGTTTTTATGCGACCTTAACAGGACTCCATTTTAATCTCGTATCTTCAAGGAAACATTGCACTTTCATATAGCAAATAGCACTTATTAAACTAATATGAGTGTTTCGTTGCATCGATGGACGTGTTTCAATTGCCCAGTCTTGAGTACTCTGATGGCGGTTCTCTTTATACAATTTCTGTAATAGATATATTATGTGCGCAATTTGTTTCCTAATTAGCAAAAAATTAAAATTTTTCATTTCATTTCATTTCGAACTTGCCAATGCAGTGTGAGTATAACCTATTTTATAGCTCAATAAACAATAGAAACTTAAAAACTCGCGGCTAGATTATTGTGGGTATTGTTTTTTTTTATTTTTATTATTTTTTCGTATACAAAATTGCTTTTCTGATGCGCTGCCAACCCGCAAAGTAACTGGGGTCATCTTAGCAATGTTTACTTGAAATCTACCTCACGCTATCAATAAGATCTAACATATACCTAACTACAGATAGCTTAGCAAAATTAGACCTAAATCTTATCATAGATCTTAGACCTAGCCCCAACTACTTGTTGGGAAGCTTACATAATTAAATAGCACATCCGTGAGCTGCCTTTGGCACGATGTGTTTGCTGCGCGCACAAATGACTTATTGGAGCCATTTACATTACGTAAGTGACCGAATTCTCTGCAACCTTTGCTTGCTCCTGAGTAGCATTATTTCATCAAGGGCCACTCCACATCGACCAATCTTATAATGTTCACTAATTTTATCCTATTTGACTCCGACTATCAACATCAAGTTGATGTAATTGATACGGATTATTAAGGCTTAGGAGCTTATGAAACTCTAAAGCTTTTGACTGTGTGAGCCATAATCTACCACTAAACAAACTTGAAGTCCTCGGCATCATCATCATCGGGGCCCTACAGCCCGAATCGAAATTTAGCCTCCTTAATGCTTTGCCTATATTCGTCTCGGTTCAGTGACCGCGTCCTCCAATTCGGTGCTCCCAAACATGACCTGCTGTCAGCATCTATCGAATCCTCCCAGCGCTTGCGTGGCCTACCGACTGGCCTGGCTCCGCTCGCTCGCCCCTTGAGAGACCGCTTGGGGATTCGATTGTCGCTCATTCGTTCGACGTGGCCAGCCCATTGTAATTTTTCTAGCCATATGACGGTAGAGACTTCCGGCTTGTCATATATGGTATACAGCTCGTTGTTGTATTGGATTCGCCATCCATCTTCTTCCCGTATTGGACCAAGGATCCTTCGCAATACCCTTCTTTCGAACGTATTCAAGGCTTTTTCAGACGCCTGGGTCAGTGCCCAGGTTTCGCTTCCGTAGCATAGCACAGGTCTGATAATTTTTTATAGATGCAAAGCTTCGTATTCTTGTGTACGCATCGAGATTTCAAAGTGGGAAGTACCGAAAAGAATGTCTTATTGGCTAATTGAATCCCTCGTTTGATTTTGTCAAGCTCATTCCCATCCTATTTTGTCTTATTGGCGTCTTTTCCTTGATTGAGTCATAACTTTTGTTTTGTGTTCGTTCATTTGAAGACCAACTTTCTTGGCGGTTTTGTCTAGTGCTAAAATGTTGATGGCATAATGTTGATGTCATCAGCGTAAGCTACTAGTTGTGTCGACTTAAAAAAAAGAGCTCCTCTCGTGTCAACGGGAATTTTCCTGGTGACATACTCACGCGCTAAGTTAAAGAGTACCGGAGCTAATCCATCCCCTTGTTTTAGCCCTGTATTCGTCGAAAACGAGTTGGTCATATTATTCTGTATCAGCACTTGTGACGTGGAGTCGGTCATGGTCATTTTCACCAATCGTACCAGCTTTGCTGGGATTCCGAACTGCAGCATGATGTTATATAATGTTCTAAGTGGCCGACAGAAACTGTAGGAGCAGAATGAGAGAAAGAAAGGTGTAAGTTTGATGGGTATGGTGCATTAAAAATATTCTGGAAACTATCTGCGAATAAATCACAAATCGCATTAGGAGAGGAAGAAATGATATCATCGACGATGAATAACCAGTCGTTTGCCGCTTCACTTTACAAAATCATAAAAATTTCGGGTTGCGAAAATATAACGCCGGTTGTCTGAATGTAATTGTCATAAGCCTCGTGAGGCTTTTCTAAAAACTGCCTAGCAACTTCACTATATTCATCCTGAATAGCAGAACTAACGTCGATATTGTTTTCAATCTGCTTATAAAGCTTGTTCCTACGATGTCGCAAATGCCTATGGTCTCTATCTTTTTTTTTTGTACACATCTTTCAACGGCATCAAATATTTTGTTGTAAAAAGTGGAAATAGCTTCTTCAAGATCTAACGTTGAAAGAGTATTTGTCCAATCTATAGAGTCAAGAAGATGGTGAATGCTTCCATAATTAGCATTAAGAAAGTCATATACAATTAAATTACTGTACGTTCTTAAGTAGATAGAATCAGGAGAGGCAAGTTCAACCCAGAGTGCTGTATGGTGCGAAGTATTACAAAAAAAGATGCTCTGTATCATTAGTTGAACTTGCCACTACTTCGTCATAAGCTTTAGTGAGCACAAGATCCGAGCAATTGCCGTTTTGGTTAAGAGTTGGAGAAACGTGCTGCGAATCGTTGCCATAAAAAGTACTCATAAGATTGAAGTCATTTTCATCGGGAACAAAATATAGATTGGGGTGATCGAAATCTCTCAGGGATATAACTTTGTCCTCTTTGTTTAGGGATGATACGAAGGAAGATACTAATTCACATAGATTGACGTATACCGATTCGTTGGATCTGGAACAACACCAATGTAAATCGACGTATTATTGAAAGAGATTTGAACAACTAAGTGCTGGAACATTACATTTGGTGTGGTACCGATGCATTTGCTTGGAAGTGTGTTGCTCACAGCAATTGAGACACCACTTCCTCGTGTCTGACCTGTAGAGCAATAGCCGCTCTTATCTCTGTAAATAGTCCAGCTGCTGCCAAGAATTTCTTCGTTGGTATGTAATTCATTAAACCAAGTTTCGGTGAAGACAAGTAAATTTTAATGGCATTATTTGGCGTAAAGAATTAGAAATAAGATAATTAGAAATAAAGATAATTTACTTCTCATACCAACACAATTGTGGTAAAACAGCTTGAGGTATCTGTGTGTTTTGTTATGAAAGAGATGCAGACGTCATTAAGTTATTATTCGATATAGAATTTCCCGTTGCAGGGAAGATGATACTAAGATGGTAACCCTCTCGTAAAGTTTTTTCCACTAGCTGAAAAGCTGGATAATGTAGTTGATATATTTAATAAGTGCAGCAGGTATTGACTTGGCTCCAAGCGCCTTGTTGCTTTTGAGCCGTCGCAGCATCAAGATGGTTTCGGGATGGTCGTGCTGGAAAACACGTTTCACTTGATAAACCATGCACTGTTCTCCTCTATTTTCTCCTTACGGTTCACCGGCATGTAACTCATCGCGAGGTATCTCCTATTCATTGCTTCTTTCAAGAATTTTTTTACAATTAGAAGTCAAATCCATTCCTCATACAATTCATCCAAGTTTAATTGAAACCTACGTCACGTGCACTCTCATTTAGTTTCGAGTTTATTTACGAAGCCTAGGCATTCGAAAAGTGTATAATTTACATCACTTCCGCATCTAGTGAATTGTCAACCCCTAATATTTTAGGCTTAAATGGAAACAACCATGGCCAGTAAGGGACTGGATCAAGCCGTATTTAGTTTCACCATGTTTCTCTCTAACCAGGATTAAATGTACGGAATTAGATGGTGTATCCATCTTCCTTTCTTCAATGAGCACCAGTACATTGAGACCTCTCGTTCATCATTCGTAATTCATTCTTCTCTTTTCTTTCTTCGTCTCTATTCTTTTCTTTTAAAAATAGTATAAAAGTGTTATGTGCATAAAACATTATGTAAAATATAATACATTGATATTGAAAGTATTGTTTTTCAGACCATTGAATAAAAACAGAATACATAAATAAATTAGCACACACACATACCATTGTAATCATACATAGTCTTCTGTGTAATATTTACCACCAAACATGTGTCTAATTGTCTAACAATAAACAAGTGGTTTATTTCCAATTAATTTTAGCACTCATTGTGCAAAACATTAGTCAGTTTTTGTTTAACACAGGGACGTCCTACATTTTACTTTTCCAAAAGAGAACAAGTCTTAAATTCTTTTAACTCAAAATTGTTATCTTCAGAATACCTCAGAAACAACAATCACACTTTCACAATGCATTTGTACAAAAAATGAATGTTTATTAGACGCATATTTCAATAATAAATAGTTCCACATTATCAACAGGTGGTTTTAACAATATCCAAATACTTTTCATCACGAAATCTTTACAAATGTCTTGAATGAACTTCGAATTGTGGGTCGTCTTCCTCTGGATGGGCAGCATTATATTGCAAGGCTTTCAGAATCTCCTCTGGAATTGGTGGCGGAACAGGCAAATGAGCACCATCTGGATGGAAACCGTTCTCGTCAGCACTGTATGCCAATTGAATTGGAATTCCTTCGGGCGATGTGTAAGAGAATCCACCTTGAGCCTGATGACCACCTACGCCTTGTTCTTGAGCAGAAATTCCATTGGTAGTATCGAAAGCATAGTGGTAAGATCCATCCGGAAGCACATCACTCGAATAGCTTTTAATTTCGGCTGCACCTTCTGCACTGAGATGATGACCTGGTGGTTGGGCAAATACCGAAGCGAAGAGAGCGGTAAATATTACCTGAAAAGTTGTTATGTTGCAGCTATGAATATTTTTTGATATTCGAAGAATATTTTTTGCAACTTACAAATTTGAACATTGTGTTTTGATCGACGATACCTTTGTGGGTGAATTGATGCAGTGAAACTGATGATGAGTGTGCAGATGGACTGGCCTTTTATATGGAGTTAGATGCTCGCATTGAAAAAAAAGATGCCCACACTAGGTGATTGGAGACTATTGCAATCATTGTTCATTTATCAGTTTATGCACCAGCAAAATTGTAAGTATGTTGTAAGAGAACCAATGTATTTTAACGAGGGGTCAAGGGAGTTGCAAACTTGAAAATGCAAGGAGAGTAAAGATACGAGATTGACTTGTTTCATGGCACATAGTTGTTATGTGAGTACTGAATAGAAATAGTAAATGAAGTTTATGCATATCTAATATTCTATAAAATAGTAGATTTACTTGTAGATCTATATTCCTGTACAAGCCAGTAAACGATTGCTTTACCAAAGCTCATCTCACACGTCAGCATACAGGTTAGTACCATATAGCAAATTTAGTACAGGGCGATTTCGAGGTCCATTTAGAGAAATTAAGTTACATTTACAGATTATGACAGGCATACAAATAAAAGGAATGCTAATATTACTTTTAGGCGTTTGTTTTCAAACATAAAATGAAAACCTTTTGGTACATAAAAAAAGTGTTTCAAAAATTTGTCTTTGTCTTTGTCTTAACCTAGCAATTGTTTTTTAATTTATTCATTTATTTATTTATTGTCTAAATTCATAATTGTCTAAATAAAACAAATCCTATTAGACTAAATATATAAAGAAAACATAAAAATTAAGAAAATGGGGGATAGCAAAATAGCAATGCTAAAAAAAATCCAAAGCTGAACAATAATACAATGCCAAAAACTAATGCAAAGAAGTAAATTAAATAAAAACTAATACAAAGAAGTAAATTAGAACTTATTCAAAATATGCGAAAGAAAGTTATTTTTTTCAAAGTATTTTTGAACACAGATAACGTGACGCTGATGAGCTACACTTATAATTATTATACGTTAGTACAACTATTAAGACGCCCAAATCTCTAACAAAAAAGCGAATGCTGGGATCAACTAATGTACACCAAAAAGCAAAAATAGAGATATTTTTTTTTCGAGAAACACTCTTCGTGACTCAAGGTAAGGGATTTTTAGGATGGAGAGGCGTATACTGTAATCACAATAAGGAATACTGAACTTATAGAATGACGAGCGGGTGAGTCGACGCTGCACAGATTCATTCGCATCAATCAAATATTTATAATGGGGAAAACAAATGCTTTTCCACGCCAAGGTTCCTTGAAACTATCAACAGGATTGAGAGGAAAGCCAAGAACAGAGTAGGGAAAAGGTAGGGGGATGTTTTGTAGGTGAGTGATATTGGATGACACTTCGCAACATTCAGAGTAAGATAATTCGCAAATGTTTTGTTTCCAATCAATCTGAAAATATTGCGATCCTCAGTGTACAAACAGCAGGGTGAGTTTAATAGAAAAAGAAACAAAACAAAAAAAAAACCAGAAACATAAGAAATTAAATAAAACAATAAAGGTCCCACAATGGATCCTTCCGGCACTTCCTTCAGTTAATAAGGATGTACAAGAGCAAGCGTGAACAGTAACTGCATAAGAGGAAGTTAACTGTGGAAGAGAGCCAGGAAAAAACAACACCCGAGGGACCAAACCCAGCTAGCTTTGACAGAGAAATATCATGGCTCCCTGAATCAAAAACATACTAAAGTCTGTGAGAGGAGGATGAAAGGGTACACTCTATTGCAAAACAGGGCAAAAGGAATGTGGGACGGTAGTTCAAGATACAAGAAATATATATTTCTCACCAACAAATATAATTATGGATGGTAAATAAGTTGGCACATTTCTAAAGTGATTTAAAGATGCCAGTTGAAATGCTTAGATTGAAAATAAGTGACAGAGGACAAACATGAAAGACGAAATTTTCCCAGATATGTTTTTCGATTTGAGAGTCGTAGCAATTCGTATTTTGTTACCTGTGACATTTGCGGAGGTTTGTATCAAGATAATTGATTTAAACATTTAATGTGTTGGAACAAAAATTATGTAATGAAACAGTTGTTCCAAACTATAGTAATGAGATATTTAAATAATATTTGTCAAAGGCTTAAGAGCACTTTGTGATGCGAAAACCCAAATACCAGATGAATATTGTAGAATTGCGTGCAAAATAAATTGTATGACTAAGTTTAGAAATAATCGAACTTCAAGGCATAAAAGTATAAACTTTCTTAACATATTCATTGTGGTTTGAGTTCGATGGTTCCATATTAAATGTTGACAACACTTTTAGGTTAATTAATAGTTTTTTGAACGAATGACTTGAATACAGACATTAGATTTAGAGCTGATGTCTACATTGAGAAATAGCATAGTGCTAGGGACTATAACTTATATACTTATACAAAGTAAAAGTGAAACTGTTCCCGATAGCAAGTTACGGAAATTTATATTCACTGCTGGGCTATAGTCTTATTCTCCAAGAACCGACGCTCCACTTACTAGTCTACAAGCTCGCGTAATTTATGTAATGTTAAGTTCTTTGGCCGACTTTAATTACGTGTGCTGAGATTATGTTTATAGTAGCCCGGGCTATGCTGCATATGAGTTGAAACTATGTGCATAGCGGAAAAGACTATAATGCATCGGAATCGGGCCTTTCAGCTATATTTTATAGTTCAGGATAATATATACATAGGATATATGACCATAAATGCTGCGCTATGTTACATAAAACTACCCGCATTGTATATTTTTTTCTACGTGCCTGCATTCATCGAATGGCAGGTGAGGTTTTTTCTAGGGAAAGCATTGTTGATCCAACCAGTGCAACCAATGCCTTGGCTGGGATATTTCATCCATACAAAGGGCTACCTTTTATACCCTATCAGTGTTCCTGGACACCACGTGCCTCTCCTCCAACCCACACTAGCTTACAACGTTTTCAGTGAATATTATACCACTTCACGTCATACCAAAAGCTAAGTGATTTATTTTAATTGCGTTTAGGGTGAGACAGGGGCAATTTATCCAATCCTTTTATTCAATCTTTTTTTCGAAAGTATTTTCGAATCAGTCTTTGCATTTTCAAATCAGCCATTTTTATGTTTATCACAAGTAAATTGATACATTTATTTCATGTTACTGCAGCAATTGTCGATTTGTTGCTCCTTATCGCCTCAATGAAGATGCATAAAAAAATATTTTATTATGACATTACGTAATGCAATTGCATTTCTTGCCTCACTAATGCACTCCACAAGTCTACATTTTTTTCGTGAAGTTTGATTTCAGTGGGCTATTGGTGGAAACGTTCCAAGCGATTTACGATAAATTTAAAATACCGAGTGCTGTAGGGTTTATGATTGGAACGTGAGCAGTGGCGTGCAGCTCACATGTAACAATAGAAAGGGACATTTTGGCGTGACTACCATCACAAAGCTTAGATACTACATAAAGTGCGGGAACTGGGGCGATTACGATATTAAATACGATATTCTAACACTGATTGCGGGAAATGGATAGCAAGAAAGTGCGAAAATATATCTTGCTAATCATACGATAACTGTTCATTACCATTAAGCAGCGCAGATTTGTTTTGACAAGGAACCTTTTGACGATCAAAAAAATATTGAAATAAGATTGTGAGCTAATACAATAAGTTCTCCCAGTTTCTGGGTTATTTGGTATCAATCAACAAATGAATCATGCTTATCTTCTTTCGAGCTTTAGTGATCTTACTAATTCATCTTTTATGTTGAACTAAAATGAAACCAAAGTAATACCAAGTATTTATATCAACAAGGTCAGAACAACAATACCCATGATTTGGCTGCTCCAAAGCGGCACAAAAATTAACTTGAAAAACTTACTATGATTGATTGAGTCAACTGGCTCTACAGATTTTATATTTAATTGTGTGGGAGTCATGACTTGATGTATCTTTCTAATTACGTACAATAAAAGTATGCATGTGCAGGTGCAGATGGCTTTTCAAAATCCTTCCTACATCGCCTGCATATTGTTCAATGCTTCAGCGCGCACTTCCGTAGAAAAGCTCTCATAGCTTAATCCCATAAGATCTTTGGCCATTATACCTAAACATAAGTACGTCTTTTTATCCGTAATCTATATTTCTACTCGCTTTTAGCCGGACAATCTTCGACATCATATCTGCGTTATAGATTTGTAGTCCCCACGTATAGTATCATGAGTGGATTTGATTTGATCATTTAACGACTTACGATACGTTTGCTGGGTTTTTGTATTTTATGAGCGATTTGATTTTCGTAATTCAGGCGCAAGCTCCTTTAATACGATGAATGAGCAAAGTTATATATTTTATGTAACCTACACCTGTTGACTTTTCATTTCACGACAAATGATCCATTCATAATATATCAGCAATATGAGCGAATTCCACACGACCACCTAAGTAAGTATCTGGAAAACTAACAGCCGTGTCGAAGTGTTATTCTACTTCACCATAATCAAGTGATGCAACGCTTGAAACTCGGGTCAAATCACCGATTGATTCTCATAATTTTTTGTTTGATTTTCGCATTCCTTTCGATTATCAAATCGCTACTCGGAAAACATAAAAATGTCGAATAACTACTGCAATCTGGCATATTTATCAATGAACAATATCGCGAACAATGCTGCAAGAAATTGCAAAGTTACTCCTCTTCATTATTCCTCGTCGACATCGTCGTTGTCAGGTCAGCTTGAGCATCACCGTCATTATCATCGGGAAGGTCTAATTTTGTATAAAAGACCAGTCTTATGCATCTTCACCATCAGTTTCGGTGCAACATTTCACCTTGGGACCAATCATCGATTATTGCCATAATGCTCAAGCTTGTAAGTTAGCTCCTCACATCTTAAATCGCTCGAGCTCTATTCGATATGCTTTGAACTTTTCAAGCGGTGCGATCAATTGCATAATCCACTTTAATGTTAATTCCAGGTTGCCTTTGCTATTCTTGTTAACATGGCATTTGCTCTGCCGCCTGCACATAATCCGGAACGATATATCAGCCCGGAGGGTGGTGCTGAAATTAAGAGCTATGCTAGCCAAGCTCACCCGGACGGATCTTATCAGTATGCGTTTGAAACGACGAACGGAATCGCGGCTCAGGAACAAGGTGTTGGTGGTCAACATGTTCAAGGAGGATTCACTTATACATCTCCTGAAGGAATTCCCATACAAATTGCCTACACTGCCGACGAACACGGATTCCATCCGGATGCTACGCATTTACCTATTCCACCACCGATTCCAGAAGATATCCTTAAATCAATTCAATATAATGCTGCGCATCCCGAAGAAAATGATCCCAAGTATGAGGTTAACTCAAGACACTTGTAAACATTCAAGACTGTGAATATGTAGAATGTAAGAAAAACTGAACTGTGTTAGTTATATAATACCTTTAATAAAGTTAATTACTTTTAAGATATTCAAATTGAAGTTTTTGTTTGATGAAAGAGTGAAAGTGAAAGAGCTAAAATATTTCATCAAACTCCTAAACAGGAATGTTACATTAATAATAATTGTCTTATCATGAAGGTTCAGCGACCTGTACAAATGGCAAAGGCCAATTCGATCCGAAAATCTGACAAAGAATATTTTTTATAAAATACTTTGAGATCGATCGCAAGAAAATATCAACTGCATTCATCGTTACTAGGGGTAAAAGAAAAACAAGAACACGATTTTTGTTGAGTGTTGATGCTCTTCCGTTGATGAAACGAATCTTTAAAGAATCATTTTAATTATTTTGGTCAAATCAAATAAAACCCGTATGGCTTGAATTTGACACCGAAGCGTGAAGTTACTTCGAGATATATAATAAATTCGTAATAAATATAAAAACATTCGAAAAACTTCAGCTAATGCCAATGTCTATAATCCAATCAAAGCTTTTTGATAGCTGTGAGCAGAGCTTGAGAAAGTTTTACTCATTTGGAATTGCAAAGTTACCAGCAGTTTTTATATAATCTAAATAAATAAAAAAAACGTTGAGCTCAAAAGAAAGCTGATTTACGCAAATGAAAAGTCCAAGCGTATAGCCGAAGGTGAATTTTGTTGTGCAGGCTCACAAATCAGATCTGGAGATCAAGATTGTAGCATAATTGTCATTCTGGAGCATCTCGACTGATTTTTACACGTCTGTTCTTTTTCTTTTGGCTGAGAAGTATCGGTATAAAGCAGACTTTAGCTTCAAATTTATAGTCCTAGACTTGTCGTTAGTTACTTTTCGTCGTTAGTTAAAAATAAACAAAAGTGGAAAATATTAACAAGCCTTACAGCTGAATATGAACTTAATTAAACTGTAAATAAGAAATAAGGTAAATACTTTTTTAAAAAGAATTAGATGGTGTTGACACATCAGTGTGTCAACATGAAGCAAATAAAAGGTCTGTTCGCGTACTTTCAGTCACTGAATTTTCCTGAATCATGTGGTGCGGAAATTCATGAAAAATACGAAAACGCTCTCATTGCATTTCCTGAAAATTGAGAAACAAAAATGTCAGTTGTCGGTTTTTGGGAGAACAATAGTGATTATAAAGTCATCCTAAGCGGTGATAAATTATCGCCACAAAAATATTCGGCCTTTAAAATAACATTACGCAAAAAATATGTTGCTTGCCGCGCACATTTGAAAATTTTTACTCGCGCCACACCGTTTGACACTTTTCAGTATTTTTCAGTAGGCCAGACCCTGAAATTTACTTTCTGAAAGAGGGGAAATTTTCAGTTTTCAGTAAAAAGGACTACAAAAACGGCTTCATTGCAATTTATCGCAATTAATCGTAGTACGCGAACATACCTAATGAATTAGTTCGGATTCTCTTGACTTTTTCAACAACGGCAATTTTCCTAAATGCTAGAGCTTTGTGAAAAGTAATATACATTTCTGTGACAATGGTTCGGTTGGCTAGCCCGGTAGCTAATTATTAATTTTTGCATTGGGGATGGCACTAAAAGTAGCGATTAGGCCGCAAAATAAACTGTTATATCATTTTGTCGTTATGACCGTAACTTTCAAAACGCCGTAGATGTTCAGACGATTTCGAGTTAGCTTCATTTTGAACTAAACACTCATTGTCATTTTGAACGTGTAGTTTTGAACTAAATAAAGAGCATTTGCAGTACAGATTGTTTTTCTTTTCTTACTGAAACTTACAATGACAAACGATTGAGCTTGTTAGCTTCGACGATTTAAAACTGGTGAACTCGACTATAATGAAAAAGAACGCGCGATCAGCCGAAAAAATCGATGGTACCGCAGATCTAAAATAGGGGCGTCGATGGGGGCATTTTAGTGAGTTTCCTAGGGAAACAGTTTATTTGGAAAAATAAGTAATTAGTTTGCGGCAGATTTTACGGCAGACGACAGCGTGGGAGTCGTTGCCTGCGCTGGAGAGATGGCGTTGACCAGGACGCTCGGAATTTAAGGGTGCCCAATTGAAAGACATCGGCTCGGAAAAAACTGTTAACGGAGGCCAGGACCGGACCCCGGAAGCAGGGAAAGTGAACAATTGTCATGTTTTTTGCTTGGCTATGATAATATTTTGGACATTTTTAGCCCCATGAGCCAATTTTTAGCTCTATGAGCCAATTTTTAGCTCCATGAGCCGGCAAAATGTGAAAACTTTCGTGTGGTGATAATTTTCCATAAAATTCGCAGATCATTAGGAGATTTACAAAAAATTTGCTTGTGTGTTTTCTGATTAATGCGCTGGTAATACTGAAGCTACGACAGGTATGGAAACAGAAATGCCCAAATCATTGTGTTTCTGGAAAAAAATTTACTCTTTCGGAAAAAATGCAAAAGATTGATAAATCTTGTGCTTTGTCTTTGCTGTCGAAATGAAATTTCTAAAATTCGTACACGCAATTAAAACGGCATCGCTTCATCAAATCACTTATTTTTTGAATACCCAAAATTTACTGTTGCGTGGCAGTAGCGGTTTTGATAGTCTTTTGCATATCACATTAGAAAATGCTTTTAGAAAATTAATTAATATGATAACTGCTTAATAGAAATTAAAAAATAACTTTTAAAATCTGCGTTTGTATTCTATGATCCGCTATTCCTATTAATGTCCTGCCACTGAAAATTGCATATTTCTCGGGAACGAAACTACAGCTCTCCACCAACACTGATATATCCTTGAGGATATGATCAAATACTAGCCCTTCCTTCATTCCTCGTCTAAAAACTACAACGCTTGTATAGAATATTCTTGCCCAAATTGCAATACTCGAGCAATTCGGCTGCTCTAACTTGCCCGAAGTTGCTCTGATTTGTGTTTCATGAGCCGACTCTAAATTGAACTAGAGCAATTTAGAGCACGATTTGTGCTCAAACTTTTTTGGTAGAGCAAGTTCGGGCACGTAACTAGCTGTTTGTCAACTATCACAGAATTGACTTTCAACAAAAAATTGTGATTCAATTAGAGTTTTTTATTAGTGAATTTAAACTGACAGGTTGATCAATCAATTGGCCAACCAAAAAAACCTTGGCTCTCAATTGTTTGAACTTGCTCGATATTTTTCCTTTCTAAATTGCTCTAATTTCAACTTTTGTTAATTTATTTGCTTGTACTGTATTCATTTGTATTTTATACCCTTTTAAAATCTGTTTTAAAATCTGTTTTTAAATTTGTTTATTTTATTTTATTTTTATATTTATTATATGTAATGTATTTGTTTGGTGAAAATAAAATAAAATAAACTTGACTTGACTTGACAGATACTTTATTTTAATCTGCTCTGCTGTTTTTTAGAGTCATTAAACACAGCTACTATCAGGTGCGGCCGCCAATAATTCTTAATTTTTTCTTAAATAAAACACATTTAATACACAAATAGTGTAAAAATATTTTTTTTATAAAGTATTCGTCAGCGTTTGCTACATATTTCTGCCGCCTATCAAGTAAGTTGCGGATTCTTTTCCAGAAAAAAAAACGTTAGTTTTTTGAGGTGATCCAGTCATCGACATCTCCGTAATTGGTGTAGCCTTGCATGGAAATTTCGTGTGTCATTGATGAAAACAAATAGTAGTCAGGTGAGTACGGTGAATGGTGAATTTGTTGCATACGTTAGGGCGTGGTCGTGCTGCAAGATTTTGTTCCCTGTCTTTTTGCCCACTTCTATCAATGCATATGTAGTTCAAATTAATCAGTTGCTGTCTATAGTGATGGGTAGTCACTGTTTCATCTGGTTTCAAAGGTTATTTGTACACGACACCCTCCTGATTTCACCAAATACACAGCATTGTCTTCATTTCCTATTATGAAAAAAACTCTTTCTCTCATACCGCGAGAGCAGCACTTCTCAAAGAAAAGTTTTCGTTTTCAAGTTGCTTGTCGTTCAATTTATGTGGTACTCATTTTTCTGCCTTCCGATCTCAAATGGTTTACATTTAATATTTAATCAATCGGCCATTTTTATCAGTATTAGGTCTGTTCCCGTACTTTCAGTCACTGAATTTTCCTGAATTTTCCTGAATCATGTGGTGGGGGAAATTCATGAAAGTACGAAAACGCTTTCATTGCATTTCCTGAAAATTGACAACCAAAAGTGAGAAAATTTCGCAACTAAATGAAGCTTGCATGCAAGAAAATAGTCTGTCATATCGAAAAGGACTTCCCTGCTTGATTTCCTCTGCTTAATCTGACCACGACCAGACATCCACAGGCTAATACACTAGTTAAGAGTTCGTTTTGCCAATAATTTAGTCTATCCAAAAACGTGATATGAACTGTAGTTTTTTCTAATTCTTGTTTATGTGTAAGTTTCTATTTAAGTTTTTGATATAACTTCATACAGAGCATATGAAGGAACACTTTTCTTAAATAACTTTATCAAAATATACTTTATATTTGATCTAAAATCTAGTTTTAATTGTGCCAATAATTATATCCATCACTGAAAATATTTCGCAAACTAACGCTAGTAAACGTTGGCTTGAATGTTGTATCTGTCATTGACATTAATTTTTTTTTTAAGAAAACGTTCAAGTATACTCTCAAAAACTTGACTAATTACGCAATTAACACCAATCAATTTTCACTGATGATCTCATTACTAGTAAGAATTTCAACACGATTTTCTATACAAATTCATATTTTCGCAAATAAAAATATCATTTTTGATTCCGAAAAAAAATGTCTGACGCCCGACCGCAACTATGTATCATTTCAAGTAAATACAGTACTTATTGTACAATAAAATACATATTTGTGAAGCGGTTTGTAAAAAATTATTGCGATTGATTCACTTAGCAATATTTTACGCGCTTAGCTGCCGGCTACAATCACGACATTGTTTGAAATATGTATATAAAAAAGTAATGACAATTCAATTATTGCATTTTCGTTGTGAGTTTTATCCGTCGAAAATACGGTTTCATTTGTGCATTTGATGGAACGAATTGAGTAGACTCGTTGATCTAGTTTAGTTTGCTTCGATATAATTTCAATCGAATACGACAATATTATTTGCGTGCCTGAATGCATAGTTAAGTGTATCGTCTCCTATGATCATTTGAAATTCACTTTTTCGTTTTATTAGTCTGATTGACATTTCGTTGAGCTTTGACAATATTTCAGACAAGTATTTGGTCAACTTTATTTGAAAAAATAAACAGTTGATATTTTTCGGTCAGAAGCGTATTTCTTAACTGAAAAACATCTCCTACATACATATATTATTATGATCAAGTACGTTCCTAATTTTCTTGACCTTACCGCCTTACAGATTTCGTATTTATTTTTGCTACTGGTCGTGCGATACAGATGCTAGGAGCGAAATTTTGACCTATCTTGGCGTACACGCGCACATATCTATTGTCTAGTGCATCACTAGGAGGTCACTGTCGTTAGTAAAAAAAAAAATCACGAATACAATACTCAATTATTGTGATTATAATAATTATCCGCTTTGTAAATTTAGTAAACTGAAAAAAAGTTAGAGAAGACGCTGGCTATCGTCATTTGATTACGACACATTAAGTTTTATAAGTATTAAAACGGAATAATCTTAATGAAAATAATTTTGCCTGAGAGCCAGACAAACGGCGCAAAAACACAATTATTTTCAATTTCGCAATAACATTAACGTATTTATTAAATTGTCAGTTCTATAAAATTTTCGGATGAATTTTGAATAGAAAAATAAAAATCGATGGTGCAAATGAGCTAACAGTGAACGCAATCAATTAACATCATGTTCTCAAAATTACTTTTAATGATGTCGAGATGCGGTTTCATAGTGTGGATCTTCTTCCTCTGGATGGGCGGCATTCCACTGCAAGGACTTGATGATCTCCTCTGGAATTGGTGGCGATGTTGGTAAATGATCTCCGCTTGGCCGGAAGCCGTTAGCATCAGCAGTGTAGGTGACGGAGATGGGGATTCCTTCAGGTGAGATATACGAGAAGGCACCTTGAGCTTCGTGACCACCAACGCCTTGCTCTTGAGCCGAGATTCCATTGGTAGTGTCGTAGGCGTATTGGTAAACTCCGTGTGGACCCATTTCGTTTACGTAGCTTTTTATAGCTGCACCAGCTTCAGGACTCACACCATAGTGCTCTGTTTGAGGTGGGTAAGCAATAGCTGTTGCAATACAACAAACAAAAACGATCTGCCAAAGAAAAAAAATTGATAATTATTTATAAAGGAAACCACGAGAATTGACGTTTGATGTAAATTGGCGTATATTAGTTAATACGGCAATCGGATTACAATTCCAGAGCTATGCAAGAATTTTTAATTCTACGCTTGATTCTTATTTTGAATATCGATTGTCCTGTATGTTTCATGCGTTATCACTTCACAAAAGATATGCACTAATAATCCAAATAACAAATGCTGATAGCTCAGTAGTTCAACTTACAGATTTGAACATGATTACTCCGTTCGTAAGTATCTTCAAAGTGGAATGATGCCGTGAAACTGATGATGATTGAGCTCTCACTTCATCTTTTTATATGAAGAATTCATTTAATCCATTTATTTCACAGATGAAATATCATTGTTCAATATTTACCAAAAATCCTCTCTGCATTTGCTTTACATAAAAAGAAACTAATAGTTGCAATATGCTTTATGTACGCGTCTGATCTTATTTCTTCAATATTTTATGATAGCTTGCAGCTTTATGAAATTACTAATTTGCTTTGACTGCATTCAATGAAATAGACCAGCCACTGACTGATATACCAATTACGGAAGCTGTTCAATTATATTGAGAAGATTACATATGAAAATATGAATTTAAAATGAATTGTTAAGGGTAATTATGCTGGCGTATGTTTGATATGTACAAATTAAGTGTGCTTATTTCGATAAAACACCAGACGCTTATGCGATACGATATATGAGGTGTGAAATAGTGAATTAGATTGTAATTAATTATCTACTTCCATATATTTTGTAACATAAAGTGCTGGGCATGCCGAGGTACATTTGCGTCGAAGATGACTTTCATGTTCGTTTAGAGTTTAATCCAATTAAAGCATGGCATTGCTCAGTTTTGACATAATTACGATCAAGATAAATACTTGCTTTAATAAACATAAATTATTGAGGCTGCATGGTTTCATTTTATGGTTCTATTTGCTAAATTTGTATATGATGCTGTATTGTGGTATCGGGGGGTGCTATACTGGTGAACGATAATGATTCATCAGCACTGTTTTTGATGTGTCTTCAAGTTCAACAATTTAATACAGAATGTCTTCTATAATCTACGCTGATTTCTTTTTACTAGTTTTTATTTTACTGTCAAATTATAAAAAAAAAAATTATAAACAGCATTGAACATTAAACTTTACTCGATACAATTTGCACTAAAAAGAGACAGAATAGCATCATTTATTCAATCTAGTCAATGCCCAGGAAAATTGTATACAATGTCCGAAAAGAAAAAGAAAAGACTGATTGGCCAAATATGCAATGGATGGATCAGTGAATATGAAGAAAGTAATTACTGGTCAAGAATATCAAAAGATGTAATGCATTTGCACTTAGTATTGCTAATTTGAACAGTTCCAGGAGCATTGAGTCATCTTCTAAGGTGCTCAAGTTTTCTGCTGAAAAGTACTGCTTGAAATCCATGTTAATTGAGATAGGACCAAATTATTTTACCACCTTTTTGTAAATTTCTAGCGATTTGTCCAAAGCAAAATCAAATTATGCACTCAATTATTGTGATTATAATAATTATCTGTTTTGTAAATTTGGCAGACGGGAAAAAAGCTAGGGAAGACGCTCGTTGTCGTCGTTTGATTACGACGCATAAGTCAGAATTGTAACTAGTATAAACTTGTGAAAAATCCAACCACTTTACCTATACTAAAGAGCTGATTCTTTTTCTTCTCTCTACCTTTTCATTGTGATAAAGAATTATGTATGCCTTATAGTTATAGCTATGGCTGCTTGTGTATATTATATTTTGCATATTTTTGAATTCATAATCTAAAAACTAAATAAATTAAATCATCGTTTTTCGTGAACGCTTCATCCATGGTTGAGCTGAAATTTTTGAAATGCAATGGCGTATATGAATAGGTCTCGGTTTCACCAAATTTTATTTATCGCTTGCTCTTTGGTACTGCCGGCCATTTTAGTGATATTTGAAGTACCCTAATTATCCTATGAAAAATTAATTTACGAAAAAATAAGTATGCGACATGAATTTCGAACGTTCGTACCATATGTGCGCACTAGGAGCCCGCTAAGGGTAGCAAAAATTTAGATCTGAAAAATCCATCGCTGTAAAAATGCTCGCTCGAAGTCGAAACTCCTACTTAAATGTGACATATGTAGGTACTTCATTTGGAATTACTCTCACCCCAATATCTCGATTATTATGTTTGATTTAAATACAAAATTTTCATTGAAAAATACTGTATTACCAAGTAATTGTTCTCATGGTGAAATATTGCCTTTAATCCGATTCGGAAATAATTTGTGTAGTTTTGGTTTTACATATTTTCATAAATTGGAGACTGTGCTCATTTTTGAATTTCATATTACTTTAAAAAAGATGGGAGAGTGTAAAGAGACATACGCGGTTTGAAAGTAATAACTCCTACATTGAACTCGGAAGAGTTTTTTTCTGGAAAAAAGGTGAAAAAGAATAAATTAATAAGAATCAGTAACACAGTCCACAAAAATTAAAGTCAAGTGACCTATGAGTGGCAGAATTGGCACATAGACAAGAAAACAACGTAACAAGCAATACATATGATCATTAAAAAACTGCTTTCGATCGACGAAAGTCTAAAGAACTGTTTGATGGTTAGGTAAACAATTTCTTTAAATGGGCGCTGTTACGAAGCTAGCTTACGCCAAGATAATCGGGAAAGAAAAATCCTAAACGATCAGTTTAAGGTCACCAAATCATCGTTATAATTACTACTGAAAATTGACCCTTGTTTTCTACAGGTGACATTTCCTGATCAGTGTAGACAAGGCACAATAACGCTGATCTTCAAAAAAGCTCATAGAAGACCAATTGAGAAATATAGCCAAGCCTAAGGCGTCTCAAAGTTTTTCTATTCTCTTTTTATGATGGTCGCTTTGATAACCGACTGCATACTTATGGCGCTATATCTATTAAAATGAAGGAAACGGAGAGAAAAACTCCAATAAATTGTGGGGTATGAATTAATGTACTCTGTTCTTCTACTTTACTCTTATTTCCTGAAAATGTCGATCGGATTGACTAGTGTGAAAAGGATTTTACACATACCAAAACCATTACATATTCTTGTAGGTCAGTCAATTTACCGACGTAATTTTGAATACTGAGCATTAAATTTGTGTTTTTTTTTCTTAAATTTACTTTAAAAAAAAACTGTTTTCCTTAAAAACCTATGATTTTTTATGTAGGACGGTTCACCTCACCATCGTGCTCAGGTATTTAAAGACCCTGTAGAGAGCTTTAGAGTAGATCAAGTACACATGGATATATGATGGTCAACATCACCTCAAACTTAATATAGAAAAGAAAAATATAATAACGTTCAGGCCCACTATTTTAGCACAACCAAACTTAGATAACTTCTCATTAGAAAATCAAAATGTAAAGTTGAACGAACATTTGGAAGAAGTATAAAAAATATGAATAAAAAAATATTTATTTGGTACAATATTTAGCTGCAGCCTGGATTGGTACCTCTCTTCCCAACTTTCAAAAATAATGTATCTCAAATTTTTCTTTACCCCAAATTTATCAGGCAATTGCCTCATCTATTTCCAACAGCTGATATCTTTGCCTTAGCCGAAGTAATCGAATTTTTAAAATACTGCACTCAATCTATGTTCTCTATCATAATTATGTCTATAAAAAAATCAACAATTTCCAAACACACCATGAAACCACATTCATCGGAAATAGTATTATAGTTTCCACTTGCAAAAAAAAATCGAAAATACATAAAAAATCAAAGATACATCATCATCCTTGGCGCTACAACTGGCGTCTGGTCCTGGCCCCCGTTAGCAATTTTTTCCATCGGTCCAAATTGCGAGCTGATGCTATCCAATTGGGCGCCCTAAACTCCGAGCGTCCTGGTCAACACCATCCCTCCAGCGCAGGCAAGGTCTCCAACGCTGTCTTCTGCCGTAAAATCTACCGCAAAGGGTTTTCCGAGCCGGAATCTCTTCGCTCATTCGAAATAGGTCTACTACCCACCGGAGTCTACCGAGCTTTATCTTAGTTATTATATCTGCTTCAAGGTAGATAGCGTACAGATCATGGTTGTAGCGTCTCTGAAATCGCTCTTCTAAGAAATATTATATACATATGACCTTACATTGGACAAACTCATTAACAATATTTACAAAATACTAATAGTCCAGGGAAATTCGACATAAAAAAGGCGAAACTTCGGAAAAATTAGGGGAAAGCTGCATTTTCATGTGAACTTTGATATTGAAGCTCTGAACAAAATGTCAAAAGTCCCCATGGATCCGAGCGCTGCGTTCCTTTTTACACGGGGTCAAAGGTCACCAAAGGTTCGTAAACTTCTCAGTAATGATCACATGCACAGAAAAATAATGCATGACAAATTTCTAGCTTGAAAAATTTCCTACGAAATAGATTTTATAACTTTTTCTTGCAACGATAACCACTTTCGAGATATTTTGATTCATAAACTGCTAACTTTTATGTTTCTCATGAACCAAAATCCAGCTTTCCCCTAATTTTTTCGAAGCACCATGTCAAATTTTCCTGAACTATAATTCGTTTGAACGATTCAAATTTATTGCAAAAATTGATCTAAGGAAAAAATTCAAGGTGTGAGATCAGAGAAGTTCTTGGGTATTTTTTCTTAATCATTTGTATGAGTCATATTTGTTCGTAAGTAAAATACCTTTTTATTTTTTTTCCTGAAAATATATACAGTTAGTCATTTTATAACCTGTTTTTGACAAGATCGGATGAAAATAATAGTAGAAAAAATGGAAAATATTAACGAATACAAAATGCACATTTTATATTTGTGTTTGAAAGTGGAAAAAATGCTGCAATAGCTGATGCACTGCAGCAAAAGATGCACATCCAATAGGACGTCCCACTGAATTCGACGACATGGCAGTGAAAAAAATCTGAGAGAACTACATAACTTTAACCGTGGATATGATTTCAGAGACGTTAAAGTCTTCGCATGGAACCATTCATCGGCCGGCCGCAAACTGCAAAAGTAAGCCGGGAAAAATCTAAGAAATTTGACGTGGAAATAATGGCTCATCCAGCATATTCCCCAGACATTTTTCCAAGCGATTTTTAGTTATTTAGAAGCCTGCAGTCGTATTTAGGAGGAAAAGTATCTCAAAACAAAGTTCATGTCCAAAACAGCACAACTACATTTTTCAATCCAAAAATTAAGAAATTTAATTCCAATAGAGTTCAATACTTACTACAAAAGGGGGAGATATTGTACATAATGAAGGAAAATATATAATCGATTGATATGAAAATTAATTTTGTTTTCTGATGTTCTTAAAATTACCTTAAAAACGCTGGAGCCTATGGACTGACCTGGTACTTTCAATTTTATTTGAGTTCCTCATAGTAAGCTCATTTTCTATTTTAGATTATTCCAATGAGGGAGCTAAAAATCATTACTACACACAAACTATTATTGTTACTGAAATATCTGCCATATATGTATATCGATGAGAGTTTCGTACCTTCCAAATGATATCATTTAAGCTTTGTCATTAGAAATCGATCAGTACTAAAAACTGTTTTTGAATTTGGGATAGGATGGTAGCTTATGACAAAGCGAATACAAACTTATACTTTTCGGTTTTGAAGTTTTATATGAGCATCTATTGTCTTCTAGCATTTTATGCTTAATGCTAAAAGTGGCTTCGATGTCATATACTGCTTAATCTGATCAAAAGTGAATTCCTAAATAAATCAAGCAGTAGAGCAGCCCTCAAATAATTCAAATAGACTCTACAGTCGTAAAAGAAACAAAGTGGTTCAATAATTTGTTTGCCAAAACTTATCTTTTAACAAAGGACTTACCAGTCGAATCAAGTTTTGTGCCTGATGAGCATCGTATGCTTCTCGTTTTTCTTTTTATTATTTAATACATAATTTCATTTCATCCAGGTATACATATTGGTATCGCCGATTCTTGGAAACTTATAAGAAATAATCGTCAATCGGTTTTAATGCCTGTTTTATTTACATAATATTGTAATTCAATTATGATTAAGAAAGTTAACTACAATAGCTTTGCATGTCATTTCCCAATCGAATTTCAATAAGCGATCGTTAGCATCATTTTCAAAGCATTACAAACACATTATGATGGAACACTCCCACAAATCGATCCCAACATCTGAACTCTCTGGTGACACCACATTAGATTGCTAACTCAACAAATCAATTGTAAAAAATAGTTGCAATCACTCCATCACGATATCAATTTCAATTTCAAGTATGTACATAATATTTTCCTTATTTCATCATCATCTAAGTCGATGATCATTCGAATAGCTCCGAAATTTGAACTACTTTTGGACTTTTATTGTATCACGATGCTGCAGTGGCTGTTTCACTTACAAAAGCATATAATATCTGTGAAGCGTTTTGGATGATGTGTTTAATGCATTTGGATTTCGCTCGAAACCATTCGAATTCTGTCTGATTGCATTAAATTCGATGCATCATGATTTCAATTTCATCTATGAAGTCAGTACTAATCGTTGCATTAAATTAAGTTATCGATACCACTCTGTTATGCGTTCGAGAGTGCGAAAAACAAAACACAGCTATTATAAAAAAGTCTTAACAAATACATTTATTAACATTACTAACAGATGCAACAATTCAAAGACGTCTGGAGGCAATTTCGTATTGAGGGTCATCTTCTTCTGGATGAGCGGCGTTCCACTCCAAAGCTCTCAAGATTTCTTGCGGGATTGGTGGTGGGACTGGCAAATGAGCTCCTTCTGGATGGAAACCGTTCTCATCGGCAGTGTAGGTAATTTGAATTGGAGCACCTTCGGGTGAAGTGTAAGAGAAGGCTCCAGCAGCTTTTTGACCTCCGACTCCTTGTTCTTGCGCGGCTATTCCATTGCTTGTTTCGTAGGCATATTGGTATGAGCCATCGGGTGCGATGTCGCTGGCGTAGCTTCTGATTTCAGCCGCTCCTTCCGGGCTTAAGTACTGCTGTTGTGGTCGTGCAACAACCAATGTAATAGCGACGGCAAAGGCAACCTGCGTGTGATTAAATCAATATGCATCAAATTCGCATTTGAATAGGTGAAAAAACAACAAAGTGATTGCTACAGTTTTGATTGGGAATTAACTTACGAGTTTGAACATTTTGTCTCCGACTGAAGATGTCTTTGAAGGTGAAATGTTAGTGTGGAACTGATGTTGTGCAGTTCGGTTGAATGGTCTTTTATATGAAAGCCGTTTACACCTCAAAGCATATTTTCAAATGGGCTAAGAGATCATTTCGCTTTAGTGTAACATTTTTTTCAAAGGAAACCATACTTTTTTGAGATGACAAAAAGTTTATTACACTGCAATACCTTTTTCATCAATTTTGAATGCTACGATTTTTAGTCAAAAGGTTTGGTTTCAAGTTTATGCAAATAAATTCATAGGCTATTGTAGTCAAACAAGCGCTATTGTTGTATAGAGGCCTAGTCTAACAAATTCGGTTAATGTTGCCAATTTAGAAAGCAAATGCTCAATATTTGATCTGTTTCGGCAAATATGAAAGTATTTGAAAATTGATTATGCTGATGAATTGCGATCAAAGTTTTGAAAGAATTGAAATCATTTGCAATTAAATAAAACGCATTCAGTTCATATCAATATTTCTCCAAAATTTTCTTAATTTTTTTGAAATTTAAAAAGTGTTATAAGTGTAAAGGTTGATTTTGAATTTGTAAGAAAAATGGCTAGCAAATTTGGCTGAATTGAATATTCATGCACTGTTTTTGGAACACTTTGTGGACATTCGGAAATGTACCCGTACTAAAAGCCGTCGAGTATGCTATCACTTATCATCAGCAGTTTTTAAATAATCAAAGCAATGAAGTTAATATATAGGTCACCTAACCCACGTGCCATTAGCTTTTAAGCTCAGCAGACACTTTTTCAAAAGGCACAAAAGTTACAGGTATAAAAGATTATTGAGGTTGGGATCCGCGAAATTTCCAAAACATAGAAAATTTGAACATTTGTACTTATTTTCATTGTTAATTTTTACCATATGAATATTCAATGATAGCAGCTATTGGTACGAAAATAACAAAAATATCGGATGCTGGCAACTGTTTACGAACACCTCAGCTAAAATATGATAGATCTACTTTACATCAAGGTCAATCCAACCTGTAAATTTGGTTTTAATCCAAGACCTGCGCTAGGAGTTATAGGGGTTGAATATTTCTTAGGGCTATCACCAGCGAAAATCAGAAAATTTTCGGAACTGAAAGACTTGGTGCTAAGTGTCAATAATAGATCATTATCATTATCAGGACAATTGGTTATCATTCGAAAATTGAAAGGTAGCAGCTCGTTGCAACAAAAAAAAAAAAATAATATCATAGTTAGCAGCCCTAACCTAATTTTTCGACTAAATTCTTCCAAATTTGTCTTGGACTGCGCAAAATTCATTTAAATTTGGTGAAGTATTGGTGCGAAAAGTTTTATTTTTACTTGGCGATTGAAGATGATACCACTAAAACAATGTCAGCCACAGCTTCAAATCAAGAAACTGGTCCTACTACCGAGCGATATATGAACTCCGTCTAATTCGATCTTATTATCGGCTTGTCAAATTTTAATAATTTCAATTTATTTTTGTAGGCAAAGTATGAAATTAAAAAAAAAGCATTTTATTCCTAAAAAAAAACAAAAAATTTTGAGGAGGGTTGTTGATTTGAAGTCGTTTCGTGTACGTACCGGCCATAAATAACCGGCCTTGCATTCATTAAAAATCACACAAGCGTATTTCAATTGCCCGTAAATTTGTCTGAATTCTGCAAATTTTGTAATAATCTGATGTTGGAAAACTATCGCTATTCAAAGTTTTACGAATTTCCTTTGTCTAATTTTACGAACTTGGCACCCTCATAGAATTGAAAATCAAAAACATTATCATGGCCAAGCTGAGACATAGCGAGTTCTATACCTATCTTTTCCAAATAGTTTGTTTCCATAGAAATATAGGGGTACCTATAAATTCACTAAAACACCCGCTGTCACTTAAGAGCTAAAAATATTTTCGTGTTAATTAGAAAAGACCTGCAACTCATAAACATTTGATCGGATTCCGCAATTTGGAGAAAACCCCACTAAAATTTAGTGTTGATGAACACATTTTATAGAAATGTGATTTTTTTGGGTAAAGTGATTTTAATACTGATTTTCTTTGAACAACGAACCTAAACATATGGCTCGTAGTGCCCAAATGTGGATTGTTTCGCCATATCTGAATCGAATTGAAAATATTTTGGAAGAACTAGGCAGGCGAGTACGGTAGCGTACAGTTTCCAATAGATATCAGTTCAAACAAATCCTCTAATCAGAATGACACAATAATAAATATCATATAAAGAATTAAAGATCAGTTGAGCATGATCAGTTTCTTGGAAGAAAAATTCGCAATTCAGAGTCATGTGCTTGGCCATTATTAAATGCCCAAGCAGACTACAGCTGAATCGATATAGCGAATATTTGAACTTGAGACCACGTTGGGCGCTATCTGATGAACTTTGATTTAGTGTGATGATTTTCAAATTGCAGTTAAAAAATGATGAATCCAAAAGCTCGATCGAATTCGGTTGGTTTTTTTTTGGAAAGCTGTACCATCTCATTGAATGAATGTGCTATTAAAAGCACGGGCATTGATATCGAATAGTATCACTGAAAATAAATTAACCGTACTGTTTTATTATCACTGACCGCCACGAGTGTCCGATTCAGTGGCCATTGGCATTAAAATAAATGTATTTTCCAAAAGTAGATCTAGATATTTATCTGACCATATTCACATTGAAGTCTCAAATTTACGGAGTAAAGATTTTTTGACGATCTTTTTTCATGATACTGGTCATAATAATTGTTACGAAATCAAGAAATCAATCAAATCAAATTGTGGTAGCTCAAAATCTTGTATTGTGCTTTTTAACAATGTTATTGAATTACGTTTCTTATGCTATCATTATTTGTGCATATAAATGTCCAAGCTTCAATGCTTCTTCAGTTTCTTCCATGCTTGTTCTGCTTTATATACTAAAAATAACGCTTTTGCGGTATGAAACTTGGCTTAATTCTATCGAACGAAATAGCTCTAATAATATGCATTAATTTATTAATTCCAGTAATACACGATTTAAAAAACGCTGGCATTGTTCTTGAGTTTTTGTACAACGTTGTGCATTCGCCAGATCAAAATCATAAATAGCTAACATTTTTGTAAGATTTGGTTGTTTGATATGCATGGAAAAGGTAACTGTCACAACACCAACTACCCCCCCCCCCCCCCCCCCCTCTTTCCAGAAGAGAAAACAATTCTTTGGAAAAAGTATTTGCTAATACGGAAATTTTAAAACTGAAGTTTTGTGAAGGTTACTGATTTGTGATCATGGTTCCCTTCTTGTCTATAAATCAGCAAAGACAACGTATATCGTCTCTAAAGCTTATCAAAGCAGAGGATAATTGATACGGGAAACTTGATCGTTTTGCGGAATAAGCCTCCGAAAGCAGAATCAAATTGGAATTGTTTTTGCGGTATGATTTAAATTGAAAAATTTTTATTAATGTTAAAATTTGTCACAACTAACGTAAATAAAGTTAATGATTTCCAACTGGAAGTGGTCACATCAGTCAAGTATGCATTGTGAGCTGGTGTCTGATGAGAATCAGTTCATACTTTCGAAACCATTTTGTCAAAAAAAAACATTTTTTTTTTCAATAAAAATTTTTCATTTTTAATCATCCCGCAAAAACAATTCCAATCTGAAGTTTTGGTTTACTGTAAGCCAACATGCCAAAGGCAAAGCATTCAAATGATCATTAAAAGGGAAGTGAAAACAAACCGATTACTTTGAAGCAAATTGACTTTTCATCTGTTTGACGTTTAGTGTTTTTGTACATTCTATGTAATTTGGGTGAAATAAATATTTTAGCCAGATAATGGCCGTCGGTGGTGTGTGCAATGATCCTTAACACTAAGATTAATTTAGATCAAACTGCTAAATAATGTGAAAAATAAGCCAACATTAAGAATCAAAGAATTTAGTGAATGCGAATAAGCTCACTAATTTGAGGTACCCATTGCTACGAAAAAAGTAGTGCATATTTCTGCAAACAGAAATGCATTCATTTTAAAGCTGGAGAAGTTTTTCAAATATTTCAATGCGCAGAATCTTCTATACCAAAGACGAACCTACTTTTATCGTAGCTCATGTGAAAAATGTATAAAAGTAACGAAACATTGCATTTAAAAACAAATGTAATAAATATTTATTCAAACATACAATAGTCTCCCCATTAATATAATTTACATTATTCGCTTAATGTTTAATATGAGTACCGGATGGATGGAAACCGTATTCGTCAGCAGTATAACTAACTTGAATCTGAATTCCTTCAGGTGAAACGTAAGAATAAGAACCTTGAGCACGTTGTCCTCCAATTCCAGCCTCTTGAGCGGCAATACCATTAGTTGTGTCGAAACCGTATTGGTACGATCCATCCGGATTGATTGTGTTGGCGTAGCTACGGATTTGGGCGCCACCTTCAGCTGTATTGTATTGATAGTTTTGCGCAACGGCTAATCCCATGATAACAGCAAATACGACCTGGTTAGAAAAGTGTAACACATTGTATTAGATTTGCATTTTTGATCAATTTTTCCGAGAGCAAGGTTAACTTACAAACTTGAACATGGTGATGGTTATTTTTGGTTTGGGCTTGGACTTCACTTTAGTTATATGATGTGACTGTTGAACTGATGCTCCAGTGCAGGTTAACTAGATCTTTTATATGAAAATCAACTAAATTGAATCAATTTAAAAATTCAATATAGGGGGAAAAAGTATTGCATTGTAATACTTTATTACACTGTCTAACACCATAAATCTTTTGAGTTTATGATGTGACTGGAGTTGTTCAATAACGAAGCTATGATTTATTTTAGTGCATCACACCTACTCTCTTCAATGAAGCGGTAGCTCTTCGAATTTAACGCATCGTCAATCAATAGACTAGTGCATTTTGAGCTTTGGTAGCATTGTCAGTTTTAAGCTGGTACTATTTACTTTCGTAACTCTTCGTTTCCGCAAATAAGCTCGTTTTTAGTGTCTGAAGGTGATGAATTTCGGTTTCAATAAACTGAGATGCACTTTTATCGGAAGCCATGCTACTGTGTTGTAAATCTACACGATATCAAATCTGGTGTTTTGCAAAGCTATTGCTTCAAAGTAAAAATTATATAGATTTGTAAAATTAAGCCTTAAATAAAAACGTGTGCAGAAAGAAGTGCAAATAAAAATGCAAGTTTTTCAATATATTTGCATGCTAATCCAATAAATTTTTCGAATCTTTTAATTAGTTTATGCATACCTTCTACTTTCCAGAAAATTGTTTGTCTTTGTCGAAATAGCGAACTAAAACTGGCTCTTTTACGTTTTCATCGTTTGAAAACTTCTTCGCACGAAGTTCCTGTTTCAATTTTGGTAAAAGTTTGGTCAAGGCTGTAGGGTTGATGATCTAACATATCTAAAATACTCTTATCATCGCTACAGAGATCCAAAAATTATATTTAAAAAAATGTATCTGCACTTCCTGTCTCGCATTTCATGAACTTAATGACCCACCCTCGTAAGATACGTGGCATTTTTTGGGAAATTATATACATACGTATAATGTAATTTTAGCTTGAATGAGTAGTGTACTTAATGGGTAGAGTACTTATTTGAGTTCCATCTACAATTCGTATATGAACAAACCTATTTCGTCGCAGCACTGAGGAAATTCTTTTTTTTTAACTGTTACCTTTTTTTCCACTTTCCTTTGAGTTTTTGAATACGCGATAACACAATTCCTTAAATGCTGAACGATTCACTTTAAATGCAATTAAAATGGTTTGATAGTTTTTATTTTTTTTATGTATTCTGTTGAATACACTTCATCAATATGTAATACCTTTTCATTTCACTTTATTCGTGATTTGATTTCATTTCAAATCTTTTTAATAGCTTTTCGTTTACACTAGTATTTATTTGCGAAAATTAGAAATAATCAACAAATGATAAAACATCGTTCGAATCACCGTTAAATGAACGTTTATCACGCTTAAAAATTACAATTAGTGTTCAGTGATCACAAAACTGTCTGTCCATAGTCAAAGCGCTAATCGTATTAGTAAGTACAGTAGCAATTGCAGTTGAATGATATCTGCAGTTAAATACTCAAAATATTTGAACTTTCTAAGTAAATCGCACCAAGCTTCTGGCCACATTATCTAGGCTTGAAAAAATTCGGAAAGGTTGATTCAAAACAAAACAGAAAATTTACGTTGCTAAATCTCCGTTGCAGTGCATCCGGTATTGGCACCTACATCAAAGAGTCTTGAAATTAAACTTAATTAAAATTTATTACAAGTAACAAAGCTACTAAAATCATCCAAGTGCTTATATAAAAATATTTTATTATTAATTTAATCCAAAAGGTTTAATCAAATAGATTTTAATGCAAACTATAGAAAGTCTTATTTGAAAGCGTTGAAAATCTATGACGGCAATGGTTTTATTCTGATTTGTTATCATATTAAGATTTATTATGTATAAACTAACTATAATGTTACAGCTTCAAGGATATTTTTTCGCAAAAAAATTAACTGCGATGAAGTTTCGTCAAAAAAAGAAAATTCAAATCAGGAACTAAGCGGAACAAGTAAATTGCAGATCAGCTTTCTCCTCTCGAGGTCAAAAGTATATTATTTTCAGATATTTTCAGATAACCAAAATCAACAGTTATATCAAAATACAATAAAATACATCACATAATCGATTACACTTGTCACCACTATTTTGATTCATGTATCCTAATATTTTGATATCAAACCGATTCAATGGAAAATTGTGTGCGAAATTTACAAAAAGATCAGGGCCAAGAAGTTTCGGATAGTATTTTGCCCGGTCGTTATGTTGATTTATTTATTGTTCAAAATACGTAGCATATTATATGATGATTAGAGCGTGAAAATATTGTGATTCAAATAAGTATATGATATTTTATTTTCTATTTTGCATACAAAACGAATAAAATTCATAAACATTAGATTTGAAATTCAAAATCTACCAAACTGATCACAATTTCGAGATAAAGTCGAGCCTTGACCAATGGTTTAGAATTGCACAGTGACCTTGAATGTAGGAAGACACTTCTATGTATGCAAAACTTCAATCATTTGTACCACTAACTGTTATACGTTAGCCTTCAAGAAATAGCCGCTAAACTGCAAACTAATCCGGGCCCTATTGTATTATCATCTATCGAGTTTCTGGAAATTTTGCTTAATCAAGGCTTCTTAAAGCAGGCCGGCCACGTTTTGCAAAACAGCTAATCTTAAGAAAAAGTTCAAAAGTATTCCGAGCTCTTACCTTTAAGATTCACTGTTGATGGGGTGACATTTCGGGTGAGTTTGACAGTTCATGTATTTGAGAAATAAGAAAACAACGTTTGGTTTTCGCGTTAATTTTAATAGAATTAAGACAGAAATTTGCATTGTCTTGGACCAGGAATCGATCGCAACTTTTGTTATAAGTGCTTGTACAAAAAGATTTAGCAGCCTATGTAAAGTGGAATGTGAATCTGAAACGGTGGTTAGAATTTCGTGAAAGTTTGAATTGAAGAAAAAGGTGATTATTGATTATTGCAGTAAACATAAAGCTTTGTAAAAACATTAAAAACATTGTCTGGCTATTCGCCCAAAAAAGTGTCATTTAACACTTTCAAGTCATTTAACGCCAAAAATAGCTCTTGACAAGATGTGTTTAAACGCAATTTGAAGATTGGATTTAAAATGCCATCAAGTGACATATTCTCGATATGTATAAATAATAAAATAAATAAAATAAAATAAAATGCAAAATATGATTCGAAAAGAACCTTCGTTAAGGGTATATAAATTTAGAGTGACAGCATTTTTCAAAATGCCGGGTTAAACACACTCGAATATGATGATATTTTCTTGAGAAGATGGCACTTCCAGAAGTTGTAGAGCCGGTAGTTTAGTACAGCAGGCAAGTATATTTGCATGATATTGATGGCTCTTTAATTCTTAGATTATAAAATACATTCGAATACTTTGGGACAGAGGACCAGTAGTGGTTGCCTTTGTCTGATTTGTGATAGATTGTGAAACACTACCAATACTATATTTTTTTTTTACAGATTTATATCAAGTAAGCAATTTTATTTTTCAGCTCAAAAAGTCTTTCGACTCCGTTCGAAAGGAGCCGAAAGACTTTGAGAGTTACCTCCCAAGAAAATTTAATAATTAAGAAATTGAAGCAGTTTGCTTTTGAAAGTTAAAAGGAAACAGGTCTGTGGAAAACAGTGACAAAATGGCTAGTTCCAGCAGTCTCATCTGCAGGTTAAAACGTTATTTAATGTTAGCAAACTTGATGAAATTTCTGATTTTATTTTATATGTAAAACAAGTGATTAAATGGAAGGGAACAACTGTAACAAAATGACTAAAGTTGCCTGGAGTCATAGAAAGTTTCAATGTGTTGTTACCCCATGAGTTGGCCAAGCACAATGTTAAATCGAATTTCGATCTGCAAAACCCTACCGAAATGGCCTTCTTTTGAACCATTTTTGAAGAAGATTGTGACGGGGACGAGAGATAAGTTGTTTACCACAACATCACGCGGAAAAAATCGTGGTGGTCATCCACAACCGATCAAAGGTGGATTTGCATCCGAAAAAAGTATTACTCAGTATTTGGTGGGATTACAAGGGTGTAGTCTACTACGAGCTGCTTTCACGCGTTTAAACTATTGATTCGAGGAAGTATTGCACTTAGCTGCAAAAGCTGCATCGAGTAATAGCCGAAAAACGTCCGGAATCGGTCGACAGAAAGGGGAGTCATTTTTCCTTCACTTTCCTTCCTGCTTGACTCTATGAATGCTATTTTGATCTGATGAGTGGCTCGGAAGCTATTGCCATGAATGTTTTGGAGGGATGCAAAAAAAATTTCCAAATTTAGGAAATATAAACCTTTGGTCTTATTGTTAAGTACTTACCATATGAATATTTGCTGGTATCTCTTGGCTCAAAATTTAAAAAAAATATCCCTTGCTGCTACCCCTTTGCGAGGGCCACTACTAAAATTTCATGCAATTTGCTTCATTTTTAAATCAACTTATCGTATGCATCTGAATTCCATGACAAAGTCGCCAAAGATATTGGATTAGAAATATTTTTAGAAAGATTTTTAGGGCTGCCATCCGCAATAAAATCAAAATTTACAATATTTATAGCTTCAAACTTTTTATTGGTGAGATGTTTTAGCTCAAAAATGACAAAATCATTACAGCTGGCAATCCTATCTAAATCTTGCAACCAAAAATCTGTTTAGTTTGGCTGACGTTAAGATCAATCAGAACTATTAGGAGAAGAATGCAATATTTTGATCAACACTTATTCAAGATGGCGTCACAGCACAGTGTTGCCCAAATTTTCAATAACTTCTATAAGGCCTGCTTCTGCTCACATATAACACATGCTGTGAATTTAATCTTGATCCGATGATCTGGTCAAGGGTTTTATTCACTTTGTATCAGGACTCGAAGTCCGAACTTTACAATTCTCAAAGAATTCTCTGATTCGATGAAGAGTTGGTGATTCGATGTTGTTCTTATGGGACGCGAAATTTTGAAAACTTCAATTTGAAAGATAAGCAAAACACTAAATTTAACAACTTTCTTCATTTTTGTCGCAAAAAAAGAACACATATTTCAGAGCACTCGATGTTCGAAAGATATTTATTTCATGAGCCTAATTTGGCTACTGGATTCAAAAAAATGCATATGTCTAGTTTTGGTAAACATACGTACGGTACGACCTTTGACTTTCGTGACGATTTAATGTTTCTGTCAGAAGCTATCAGGTATCGAAACTTGAACAAAAATCTTTGTCTACTTTGTCGACACTCAGTGCTTACCTGGGTTTGAAAATTTCAAAAGTGTTATTATTACCAAGCATAAAATATTATTAGTTTTTATTGTCGCTAAAGAGTTAATTCTACTTTTATTTTCACTTAACATGGATCTTACTCTGTATTTTTATCCATATTTTTCGAAAATTTCAGTTCGGTTAGGCTACGTACTCCAGAAATAGTATCACTGAATAATATATTTTTTCAAATTATGTTTCAATAATTGGATTATAGAATCTTGTTGAGTCACGGAAAATTAATTTGTCTTTAATTAATTATAAAATTGATTACCACAATAGTACAGTGGGGACACCTTTTCTCACTGATATCTGGTAGATGATAAAAGTAGGCACTTTTTTTTAAAAGATATTATTTGGTGGTAAATGTAAACACTTTTGTCTTTTTTGATCTTAACTAAAGTTTTCCAGCAAGATATATAGAAAGAAGTTAATTACTTTTATTTATTTACTAACCAACTTTTTTTTGTTTTCTTTTAAAGTTACATAAATTTTTATGTTTCGAGCTTAATACAAATAGGTAATATATTAAAACTGATTCATATATGTATATGTAGTCTTCAAAACTTTGAGTTGGATTTAATTTTAGCTTAACTATGAATTAAAAGCTTGAAATAAATAGGGAACAATCCAACAGCTTGTAACCATAACCATAAACAAGTCCAAAAAATTTTAAATCTCAATTTTAAAATAATATTAAATGATTATAGATTTATATAATTATTATTTATTTAATGTAATGCACAAATATTCGTACAACTTTGAGCATCTATTATGATTTTAAAATATTCTTCAATTTCGTGGAGTACGAATTTCTTTTAACTATTGATAATCTTATTTTGAAATTGCATTTCAGTTTGGTTTCATAGCATCTTTAAATTTAACTTTAGATAAAATATTTTATCCGAATTACACAAAAAAACATTGCCCTATATATTTTTGATGGCTTTTTGTTCTGTTTTGTTATTTGCTTTTTAATTATTCTTATGACCAATAATTTTACAGATATATCAATAATTTTAATATTGTTGCATAATTTACCAGCTCGAGGCCCTGTTACATTTCTAAGGGCGATAAACTTTTGAAAAACATATATTTTCACCCACTCATCAAGAGACTCAAATCTTTCAACAAGCACACTAAAATTTATTTAACAGACCATATGTAAAACACGTAATGTAAACACATAAATCATATTCAATGTGTATAAAACATAAACATATGAATCTTATCCCATTTTCATCCTTGACCTATTTTTTTTATCTTTTATTCGATGCTAGTTTTCAAGCATTCCTATCGGTTATTTCTGCAGCATAAGTACTAGTGCAAAAAGTAAAAAATATAAACGATGTGCATTGGATTATCATAATTTCATAACATTAAAAGCATCAATATGCTAGTTGATATAAAAACGTACTCTTTTCATAATAAAGTGCATCCGAGATGAATATCTTAATCGTGGGTCGCTATTTCTTTATAGTCTGACCTTGACTGGACCGATCAGTTTTTTCATTCGAAAATTTGCATATGCTCAAATATATGCATGTGTAATCGATTGCGTGTGAATATACATTTAGAAATGTTATTGTACAATGTATGTGTTACAATTTTAATTGGATTCTTGTGCATTCGGTAAGTGGATCTCCAAACACTTTCATTTTTTCTCCGGATATTTAGTAGCACAGCCGAATTAGGGAACAAACATGAGAAAAATTATCTGAAGACGGTAGCCTGATACATCAGTGGCAACTCATTGTTGTATACCTTTCTATTTCGTGAAATGTGAATCAAATTATTTGCGTTATCGTTATTGCCGATTATAATATTTCACTCAGCTGATTGAAAGTAGATTAAAATATGCGCATATGCAAAGTGTGAGCAATTGATTATGCGGGCAATAGTATAGCTACCAAAGTTTTTCATGATTAGCTTGTCATTTCTTGCATATTGCAAGCTAAAGCGTGCTTTTGATTACATTGCCGACATACTTTCATGGTAGGTGTATGTGAAGAGGAGTTTCGAACAGAAGTCGGGTATTCATATTAAAAAATGATTTATGAAAAGATTAGAGGGTGTCAATTATGCATGCAAAATTACATTTGTAAATTCAATAGTTACAAGGACAATCAATTTGACAAGATGGAGTCTGGACTATATCATACATTTCATATGATATTTAGAGCGATTCATAGTTGGTTTTATTGACTTATACGCTTATATCATATCTAAAAATCATTATACTCGCTACTTGACAAATTTTGACTCAAAACCGTTCAGCTTTGAAACTAACTTCAGTAAGTGACTGTACTTTTTTCACTTTTTTTTTACTTTGAATCAACCTAATTATGCCGCGGTTCAGTTTTTTTCATCGCGGAACTGTTGAATGATAGACCCATTCACTTAAAAACGCAGGAAAAATACTAATCAACACTTGTGCCATTTTAAACCAAATATATGTGTTTATTTAATGACCAGTTTTTCCTGTAGAAACTAAATGTAGTTTACTAATAAATGAATTTTACTTGCAAAAGAAAGTTGCATTAAGAGGTTACTATAAATGAATAATAATAACAAAGTTTAGTTAGCTCCTGCAAACAGATGTTAACAGCGTTTTCGTTTTACTGCACTTACAATATTTCTGTTATGATTAAATGTGATTTATTCCAACGTTGCATATGAGGACAATTTATTGCATTTGACCAAATTCGCTGCTCGTCTCATACAGCGAGCACATTTAGTTTGTAAGTCCCCTTTAGTCTAGCTCTCCATATTGCTAGTAGCTATTTCGTTTCAGAAATCTGGAAAAAATGCATGCGGAATAGTAAGCTCGCCGCCCAGCTTTATCATAATCATTCTTGCATCTTTTGGCTTATTAGGTATTGAAAGCATGAACAAAATTGGAGATAAAAAGCTGAGTGGACAAGAAAGGTAATACCTATATCAGAATTTTTTTTCCATTACGGAAAAATTAATGCCGAACCTCAGAACTCATAATAGACAAAACAATCTATTGTAAATTTATGCAATATATTGCAATTTTAAAATTCAATTTATTGCACACGGAAAAAAATTAAACAACGGCACTGGATGGTAAATGCTTAGAACAGTAAGAGTTGAGTGCAAATTAACTAAATACATAGTACAACGGCAAAAAGTATATACTTAGCTATCACAAAATTTTGCTTTATTCGAATTGTGAATTTTTGTCTCAGAATTTTGACTTGCATCCAAAGACTTCTTCATGTGAAATAAGTATCCAACTAAGAACGTTATAAAACTCGATTCGGTATTAATAATCATAAAGACATAGCTACACGTGGTGCAAATACAGTGCATTCATGAGAATATTAAAGGATTGATTGACCAAAATTTGAACAGAGTAAGTAGGAATAAAATCGAAAAGTCTAAAATATTAGCAGTCCGAAATCTCTCTGAAAAATGGGTAGTCCGAAAGAGCAAAAGTTTGAAACATTAGTTGTTCCCATAAGCGGAATTCGAAAAAATAAGTAGTCCGAAATTGGAGTAAACGAAAAAAGAAGTGATTCAAAATAGGAGTGGTGCAAAAAAAGCAGACACGAAAAGGAGACGTCGAAAGAAAGATTGGTGCAATGCAAGAAAAGTTGGAAAAAGGAGTTGCATACTTGTCCAAAAATAAAAGAGTCAAAAAGAGATAAGATAAATGGTAGTCTAAATACGAGTAGTTGAAAACAGGATTAACTGGAAAAAGGAGAAATTCAAATAGAAAAATTATAAATTATTAAAAAAGGAGTAGTCTAAAAAGGAGCAGTCTAGAAAGGCGTAGTCCAAAATCAAGTAGTCTTAAAATTAAATAGTCTAAACAGGAGTAGTTGGAAGAAGGAGGAGTCCAAAAAGAAAGGATATGCAAAAACTAGAATAATCTACAAAGTTCCAAAAATGACCATAGTAACAGTAACCCAAAAAAACTCGCATCGAAACCGATATAAACACTGAAGAATTTGCAGATATGGACTGCATATACAAACTCATTTTCACATAAATTTACAAATTTATGAAAATAAAACACTTGTTACTTTTATTTACTATCGGATCCATATTTTATAAAACGTTGAAAGTTGCATCTCCTATAATATAAATGATAAAAAAAAAACCCAGTGCTTATAACACTTTATCAGTACTGCAACAAATAGTCTACCAAAAATACTTCACATCAAAAACAACCTACACTGTGAATTTCGTTTTCAATCGTGTCTTAAGCTACGGGGATAGAAAGATGTTTCGGGTCGCCATGAAAAAACCTTGGAAAATTTACGATTTGGGTACTAATTTTCAGTACAGTTTTTTGTCAATAAATATTTAATGGCAGTATTCTGTTGGCACGAAAAAGTTTTTTGTTGGCGCCGCAGCCAAAAGTTTAGCAAATCTGCTGAAAGTTAATAATAACCCACACTGAGAACTGCGTTTCATTCCGATGATTGCGTTGGAGGTTATAGGGGTGAGAAGAATTTTCGGGTTAGCACACGCTAAGCTTTTCAGATTTCCGATATTCAAACGCTCCTACTCAAAATCAACACATCCTGTTAATTTCATTTTGATCAACGAAAAAAATTTGAGTGCGCAAAATGGAGATGATTTGGTGAAGTGCTACCGTACTAAGGATACCATTTTGTTAATCGTTTGCACTTTATCAAAAAACAAAAAGAATTGATGTTTTGATGATTTTTTTTGCACATGTTTTTTGTGTCTATACGGTTGCGCACAAACTTAATTTTGTACAGTTTTCATGACCCAGTGTTTTTGTTAGAAGTTGCGACAAATCGAACTTTGAAAAATAATCGTCGTCTCCATTTAGACACCCAGCGCCCACATAGATTAAAGATTTACAATTTTTTTTATCATAAACAAACACCAAACACTTAGTTTTCATTTCTATTACTGACTTTCTACAAAAATTATCTTTGCGTAGATATACTGGGCTATCTGATAGCTCACTAAAACGCCCGCCAACACCATAGGGTTAAATATATCTTGACTTTTCTTTGAATTCGGAAATAATTTGCTTGAGTCTTTTTGCAGATAAAAAAAAGTCTAGCGCACCAGAACCGCTAGAAAACTGATTTTCGAAGAATCTGTCTTTGAGTGATTTCAAAATGTTGAAAGACGTATAACACTTCTTTGTATAATTTTTTGTATCTTTGTATCATTTCTTACACAAAGTAACAAAAATCATCCGATTTTATTGTAAATGGTTTGCTTTTGAATACAAAATGGAAGCACCTGTTGCTGCACTATTTCGGAAAATGTCAGTTGCTCGCAATCCTGTGTTAGCACCACTGCCAAAAATGTAGCAAATCTGCTTCACGTTAAGGTAAACTCATCCTGAGAATTTCGTTTCGATTGGAAGTTAAAGGAGTGAAAATAATTTAAGGGTTATCACCATCAAAACTTTTCAAATTTTCGAAGCTAAATATTTGTTTCTTGCAATGACAATTATTGCAAGATCATTCCCATTTGAAAATTGAACGAAAACATCGCTTAGTAAAAAAACTCTAGCGCATCTGAATTGTAGAAGTAGAAGTGTAGAAGAATCGTGCAGATTTTGAGTGCATATTCTATCACATGTGCTCCAACCTGTTTCGAGTGCAAAATCACTTTGATCTTAACAATACATTTAAACTCATAGGGTGGAAAGGATTTCAGGAATTTCAAGATTTAGGAAAGCCAAACACTGCAAAACTTTGAAAGCAGCATAACACAACATAAACAACCAAAATGTTTAGTGCTTGCAACACTAACTCTATCGATTTCGATTTTATCCTATGATTTCGTCGAAAGTTACAGGGATAGAAAGATGGATAGAAATATATATGTATATGTAAAGAAATATAAATTTTCGGCGAAACAAGTCTAATACTGATTTTCTTTGAAAATCAGTAAAAATCAGAAAAGAAGCATTCCAAAAAAGATGGAACAAAAATGGAATAGTTGCCTGAAAAAGAGTAGTCTAAATAAAATCATTGAAAAAGACGTGGTCAAAAAGAGATGAATAATCGGAAAAAGGAATAGTCACAAAGTAATCTTTAAAATTAGTAGTCCGAAAAAAGTATTACCCCGGAAAAAGAGCCGTCTGAAAAAGGGGAAGTCAGAAAAAGCAGAATTCCCTAAAATGAGGAGTAAAAAAGAGTAAACGGTGGAAAAAGTGTAGTCTATAAAAGAAATAGCCGGAACATGAAGCAGTCATTAAGATGAGAAAAAGGAGTAGTTCACAAAAAGAGAGACCCAGAAAATTCTAATCCAAAAATTACTTCTATTTCTGACCACTTCTTTTCCCGACTCATTCTCTTTTTGACCATTCCTTTTTTCAGGTCTATCCTTTTTCGGACTTCTCCGTTTCCTTCTTGGACTGCTGCTTTTTTGACTTTCCAGTTTACCGACTTCTCCTTTTTCAACAAATCTTTTTACATCGTTTTAAGCCTGCTTTTTATCAGCTTTTTCATTTTATATACCCTGCTCTTCTTTTGACTTCAAGTTTTTAAAACTGCTCTTTTTTCAGCCTATTCCCTTTTGGATTATTCTCTTACTGTAAAAGAAGGTACTCCAGCGGCAGTCCTTGTCGAGTTCAGTGATTGAAGCTGAATTTCATTCAGCAATTTAAAATCAACGTATACGATTATGTAGTGATTAGTCCTTTGTTCGATGACTCCTTTTTTCCGACTCCTCCTTTTTTTAACTATTCCTCTAATATTGATTGCCCGAAAATTCTAGAATCCTTGAGCAGGAGTGAACTCCTTTTGCTTTGACATTTTTGCATTATTGACATTAAAACAATGTTCAGTTTACACACTGTTTGATACACTGATGGCTGAATCAACACAAAAGTTATTGAACTGTATACCAACATATTTTTGAAAAGACGATTGACTTACAAGGCTTGGTCAGTTAAAGTAAGCAAGAACAGTACGTTATAAATTTTTCGAATATTAACAGCTTTGTACAATGCTTTTAGTTTTGCTTATACTTGGATGTTTATAAAAAAAGGTTAGCCTCCAAAGTTGATAATTTTTGATCACCAAATTATAACTTGTGCTGCTTAAGTTTCAGTTTTATTACTCATCTGTGGCAGCACATCAAATCAACTCATGAAAAGCTATAAAATTACATTTATTTCCATATGCACCAAATCAAATTGCACTGGATTTCATTGAAAACCGTAGTACCATCACCATCGTTGATAAATTTAGTCATTTTTGATCTAGTTATCATAGGTTAATCGGCCCAAGGGCATATTTGATCGTAACCTGATATCGAAATGCTTTTAAAGCTGAAAAACGAAAATTGACTTTATTTGCGCTGTTTTATGATGTCTATTCAAATTTGACATTCATTTTCGACACAAAGGCATCAACACACATTTCCCTTGTTTCCACCGAAAAATGCTCATCAATTTTATTTCAAAAATGTACCTGCCATTTCGAAGTGTTATATGAATCTCATTTCAAAGCCATCAATTGCATCAGCATCGGACTATCAAATTCGATCTGTTCGATGAAAAGCACCAAATTTTTGAAATTAATGCCCATTGATGAGATGAAGAGGTTCACATTTGAAATGAATTCAAACCTTGACGCAGCCTGATCGACAGTCACCACCTTCTTGCGTAATATTTGAATATTTTAACTGAATTTTCAATTCGGGCTTATTGTGATGCCTATCGTATTTCAAGTTTGTAATTAAGTTGACCTTTTAAACTAAATATTTTGACAGCATGAAAAATTACGGTTAAAAGTGAAGATGAACTTGACCCGCGGGGAATTTCATAGTTGAGAATACCACGTCCCCCGATTGTGCTTGCGGTGGATCCGTAAGAATTAAAAGGCGTCATTTACAAAATAATAACAGATTCACAAGAGCTTTTATTTACATTAAGTCTAACAAATTAAAAATAACTAAAAGCAACCGTTTAAAGACGACGGGAAGCAATTTCGTATTGTGGGTCTTCTTCTTCAGGGTGGGCAGCGTTCCATTGGAGGGATTTCAAGATTTCCTCTGGGATTGGTGGTGGGATTGGCAAATGGGCGCCCTGTGGTTGGAAACCGTTCTCATCGGCGGTGTAGGTAATCTGGATTGGGATTCCTTCGGGTGAGGTGTAAGAGAAGGCGCCTTGGGCACGGACAGCGCCGGCTCCTTGTTCTTGGGCAGCGATTCCGTTGGTGGTCTCGTAAGCATATTGGTAAGATCCATCGGGCAAGATATCGCTGCCGTAGCTCTTGATTTGAGCGCCAGCTTCTGGGTTGGCGGCATATTGTGGCCGACCGGCGGCCAAGGCAAGAACAGCAGCTACGACGACCTTGAGAGAAAAATCAAAACAACGCATCTTAGTTTGTTTTATAAATTCCAGTGTGTGTTAATTGTAATCCGTGGCGAGCTGTTGGCTGATAGTCCACGAGAGGTATGTGATGAATGACGGTCAACTTACCAATTTGAACATGATGACTTTGATGTTTTGCTTTGAAGAAGAAGACCTGAACGTTTGAAAGCGAAAGGCAGTTGTTGGACTGATGATGATGATGCCGTTGACTAGATCTTTTATATGAAAATCTAATAATGGGCCTATTTGCCTCTAAGGTGGGATAATATTCAACTCGGGATGAAAAAATGATGGAATTTACAATAAAATTGCGTTTTGGCTTCAATATGACCTGTTTACTGTTGGAGATGTGCGAGGGCGCATTTTTCGGCATGTTAATTAGAATTTTCGGATTATGGTTTGACAGCGATCGGTCAACCGATAAATATCGAAACCGGTCTATAAATCATCAGCCGTGAATCGCGTATCTGCCCGCTGTGAGAAATGCTGGCTGAACTTATAAGTGAAGGCAAAAGATACATATATGTATCATAAACGATTAGATGCTACAATTTAAACGATTTGCTACAAAAACTTAATCTGGTTTCTTGTTTGAATTGATGCAATGTGTCGCATGAGCTGCTGTTACTGTGGATTCTTCATTAAATCTGTACATAAGGTCAAGATAACCGTTTGAAGTGAGAAAAATAGCAAAGTTATCGTACATATTCGAAAGAGGTAGCAGAATGATTTTCTGTCAGTTTTTCTGTAAACCATAATAAACAAACCAAAATACTCTAATACCTTAATACTATATTACTCGTTATTATGTTTTGTAAATGAACCATCTAAATGTGATCGTTATGGTTGTTGTTAATGGTTGTTAATAAAACTTCGGTTTCATAGAAATGTTACATTTAATGCAGGTTGGACTTTGTGAATAGTTTTCCGAGAGAAAGATTTGAAGAACAAGCATTTTTTTTACACACAAATAGAGTCCAACTTGGCAGCTTTAAGTACACTGGTCTGACTTGTGGATAATTTAGTAAAAAAAAAACAGGAAAATAATCGTTTTAATAGGTGTCTGACAAGCGGATTCGCTTGTTATCCGGTGTGGCTATAGTGATGACTTTTAATTTTCTTTGATTGTGATGAGTAATTATGCTGCGTTATGGAATAGTATTGTGCTGTTTAGTTTTGTTTTCATTACTTATTACTTAGTTAATTCACTCTCAGCAATGATTGCCAAAACAGTGATTTGATAAAACTGTTGACAAATTTTAATTAATCCATTTACTTGTATGTTCATCTTATGTTGATATATTGGCAAAGTTTCTTAATTACAGTATAATGAGCTTAGATACATAAATTTTCCACACCTCAATAATTCTCGCATCACACAAACACACTCAACAGCCGACTTCATATGAATGCATTTGGAAAGGAAATAATGATTGAGGTGAATTCATCTGAGTTTAATTGAAGAAAAATATTTGATGCAGCTATTGCAACATGAATTATATACTCATGTACAGGCTATAAACAAGATTTCGAACATCATGTTTGATGATAAGCCTCAAAAGTAACATTACTTGTGCACATGTTTAAAGAAATTTAATAAGTGATAGTAAAAAATTTACTAAATTGTTCATCACACGGGTACTAAATTTTTGATAATAATGAATAATTTTTACTAACGAAGGTCAGATTTCGAAATGCATACAAGCTGTGATGAAGTTTGTTAAGTAGCTGATATGATATGATTTTGAAAGGTTTAGATTTTAGCTACAGGCGAAATAAAAACGATGTATTGATTTGAAGTTTGATAGGAATTACGGAACATGATGAATCTGTGGTTTGGACTGAAACCGCATCAGACATTTTTTGGGTGCAAGTAATCCAACAAAACAAACTTTGCATTAAACTATCTGGGGCTCGTAAATGCTTTAAAAATGCAGTGAGCTACAGCATCAAAGAAATAGTGAAACATAATATTTTGATAGAAAATCAGTTGAACGTTTTCAATTCTTATATTATAAAGACTTTCAAAAGCAATATTTGTTAGTCATACCTTTTTTCCTGATCATCAAAATTGAATTTTTTATCCACACGTATTTGAATCTTATTATTATTAAAGAACGATTTTTTTGGCGAATTAATTTTATATTTTTGAATCTCTACAATAACAGTTTACTGACTTAAAAACAGCCATTTCGCTGAAGTTTTAGTTTGCTAGTTCAGTTAAAGTAACATTGGTTTTTCTTCACATTAAGCTGTGTATAGCGAATCCAATCCCGGGATCCCGGCCTATTTTTGGTCCCGAAAATCCCGGGATTGATGGTTTCTAATCCCGGGATTTTCGGGATCAGAAATTGGCTGGGATTTCGGGGCCGGGAGTCAAGCATTATCGGCAATCAAGTTACAGCAAGACTCGAAAAGTGCAAATAGAATCCATATTTATGAGAAAACAATTAACTCACATCATAATGCGTAAAGAATAGAGCAAAACAAACCGATGTAACAGTTAACAAGAGAATACAAAGGGGTTTGTAAATAAATAAGTATGGACTGTTTCGCATTTAGTGCATTCGTTACATTGAATGATTTGAGGAAATTAATACTAGCGAATGCATACACAGATTTACCAAAATCCTTAACAACAATCAAAAAAAGGTTGTTGGCTATGCAAGCATGGTAAAGAAAATAATAAAAAATAAGATATAACAGGCTAGTATCTCAGGTGAACGGTTCAGTTTGATGTTTGATGAATGGACCTTGACTGCAAATAGGCGCTATATAAATATAAACATCTACTTAGTAAATTCTTACTGGAGCTTGGTGCGAGTAAGAATATCAATGACAGCTGGAAACTACCTAGATATGAGTTTACTGTTTCCCTAAGAAAAGACATTGTTACCATCGTAACTGATGGGTCAAACGAAATGCGAAAAGTAGGCAGACTAGTTGGTACAGAGCAACATATTTGTTTGGCGTATAGCATCCACTTGGCAGTTTGCGATGTTCGCTATAATATGAGGTCCATTCCAGATTAAAGAGTTGATGAAGCAGCCGATAGTCTGAACGACGACCACGAAGATTTGGATGGTCCTGAATCAGCTAACTACGTTGAAACCGGTCGCCTGCAAGACACGCTAGATCAGACGAAGGACATCAGCGCATGCATAAAGAAAGTTCGTTAGGTCGTTTTATATTTTAAAAAAGCTCCAACGAAAATAATAACGATCTTTAAAACTATGTCGGATCCGAGCAAGGCATTTAACTGTCTCCTTTAAATGGATCGTAAAACAAGATGAAATAGTCTCTTGACAATGCTCGAATAGTTTCCCATTTTGAAAAATAGTATACATTAATAGGCCTGCAATATTCAGAGCAATTAGAAGCAACAGAGTTTGATTCGATTCAGAAAATTCTTGAAGTTTTACTCCCTGTAAAATTGGCTGTGACGGCCTTTAGTCGCAGACTTGCAAATTTATGCACTGCTAATACTTCATCAATATTTGTATTTAGGCTGTTAGGAGAAAAACGGTCTATTCTTCTGAATGCTATGAAAATTGCAATATTGGACCGAATAAAAGAGCGTCAGTGTATCGAGCTATCTGGTATGCTAAGCTATCTCCAGAATCCACATTGTACCAGCGAAAATTTACCAAGTGGAATAAAATCTCTATTTTGGAAACCAAGCAAAGCAAACATTAAAAAAAAAATACTTCAATGATCTAGATGCTGAACCCTATGCTTGGTAGCCAAAGAAATGAAGAGAACCCAGTAGATAACCATATTGAATCCAGAACAAGGTAGTCGTCAATTAACGCTACAAGAGGAGCTGCAAAAGTATGAAAATAATCAATCATGAAATGCCGCCAGAAACTAATCTAATTAAAACCATTGCAAAAGAAATGAATCTTTTCGAAAGTGGTGGCACTTGCATAGTTTGGAGCAGGCATATCAATATTTCTCGACCGTTTCCGCGGCGTCCAAAATCGGGAATAAATTTAGAAGCAGGCTTGGAGACGATACCTTAGATGCTTTGCTATTGCTTCAATGTTACTTCCGAAAAACCCAATGAGCTTTGGCCGAATTTTTTATATGTTACTTTATTATGTATCTCAATTCTAAGAGTTGTATTTTGTTGTTGTGGTTTTTGGTCGTGATTTTTTGTTGTAATTTGTAATAGATGTAATTTTTAATATCTGTCTTCATACTGTCAACGTTTTGGATAATTAAAATTATTGTTTTTATTTGCATCAATAATATAAATTAGTAATAATGCAATTTTTTATACAGTTTTGAGCTTACTTATTGTTGTAGTTTTGAAATGATGGCAAATTATATAATCTGTTTACTAGAAACTTGACTTATTTTGTTGTGTTGTATTTTGAATTTCAAGTCCCGGGATCCCGGGATTTGAGATTTTTTAATCCCGTAATCCCGGGATTCAAAATATGGTTCGGGATTGGAATCCCTAGCTGTGTATCGATTAAGCGCGGCTGCCTCGTTAGCCGCGGCAAACATGTGTATTTACTGTGCGTTTGGGTTAGTGGACAGACATCTGGTGCCTCTAAGCTCTCTAGCCAGAATAAACCATTGGACTCATACCACCAGCTAAGATTGTCATTTTCAGTCAGTATGCCTCTCGTGGCTTTAAAAATCTTCCAACTTTTGCTGAGAAGGAATCGTGTATTCCTCCATGGCTAGGTTCTGAAAGGAACATCTTTGTGTTCCTTGCCAAATGCGGGGCGTTTAACCTGAGTATTGACTACCCACTTCTGAAAAATGTCATATGCTGGTGCGGGCTCAGAATCCTTAAGTGGAAGCGTTGAGTCTTACTTCGCAATGGCGTCAGGAATTTCGTTTTCTTTAAAGTAGAAGTGTCTCGATCCCCAGAAAAGATGCACCTTATTGAACCCAGTGACAAAAGTCAATAATATTTGGCATATTTGAGCAAATTTTTCATAATTTTACTGGTAAAAACTATTTAAAAAACCATCGAATTTACATTGAATTCTTTGGAAATTTAAAGCCAAAGTATCACTTTTTAGAGCATTATTCTCTTGGAAACGAAGCACAAAAACTGAAAGAGGTATGCTTATACTATATTATCAAGGGTTAACATTGCATATTCAATGCCACTCAAAGCATCATTGCAATTCACAAATTTTATTAAAGATAAATCTTTTCCTCTGGATGATATTTATGATAAAGTTGCTCCTACGAGCATTGATGAACGCTATCCAACGTACTCAAACTTAGTGTTGCCTTCCTATATTGATTGCATTTCGGCTTGCGTATTAGAAAAAGTTGTTTATCGTGGCACCGACTACAGAAAAAATCTAAATTTATTTTCTTTCAAAGCAAATGAATTATGTTTGCATAAAATACTTGATATAATTATTAGTTCTTTGAATGATGTTTTCATCATTTCTTTCGAAATAAATAAAGTTAAGTTCAACAATCATTATCAGTGCTATGAAGTAGGAAGCAGCAAGACCACCTTCGAAATTCACTATGTTAACTCTTTTGAAATTCTCAATATTAACTTCTAATCAAAAATGTTTTTTTAAGAAATAAGCCCTTATGATTTACTCGTATTTGATGCATGTGTTTACAACTTAAAAGAATGACAAGTTCATTAAACTCAAGAAACTAATTAAGCTTATGTTTACTCATGTGAGACTATATTCTCAGAAAATGGTTAGCCCTTTTGAAGTAAAGGAGAAAAAAAGCAACCCGTTGTGCTGAGCTGCTCTTATAGATTTAAGTTTGGTGTACTTTGTATTTAGATATTAATTACATTTATATGTTATTTTATATGTTAATTACAAAAACTTTATCTGAAATAAATTGCATTGAAGTCAAAATAATAAAAAATAAATTTCATATGTATACCTATGACAAAAAACAAATTATCTATAAATGTATCTGCAAAGCAATGGTAAGTTTCTTTTGTAGCTATATGTATGTCAATATAGCATGCCTCTTTGCGTTTATTTCGATTCCACCCGTTCGAATTAAAAAATGAACAACACAATATTCAATTACATTTCTTACATTTTCAATCCAAACATTTTTTCAAAAGCTCTTCCCGATCATAAAAAATAAAAAATAAAAATTGCTAATAAAAAATTGCTAATAAAATGAATCGAAACGAAAAAAAAGGGTTCAAACGCCAACGTGTGACACAATCAAAACAACTAACTAGTCGTCCATGGTAAATACTTTCGCGTTTAGCTATTGCGCGTTCAGTTCAAAAAAATCGTTGTTGTTGGAACAAACATATTCGCCATTGGCGCCGTTTTGAACGTGAATTTCTTTGATCCAACGCATTTTTTCGTTCATTGCTACTAACTCATTTTTCTCAGTGTAGTTGCAACCTTCATTCCAATTTGATTTTCCTAGCGAACGAAGCAAGTTCCGCTTTACCAGGATTCGCTGTGAAGCCGTGCCTCGAGCACCAACTGTCAATTAATTCCAATGTCCGATGCGTATAGTACTTGTGTACATCGATTTGTCATCTTCGTTCTCAAGTATTGGCCGGCTCCAGCTTCCAATAGCAACCACCTCTCTGTCAGCGTGGCATGAATGCATTTAACTAGGACATTGTCCACGTCATGAGCTTTCACATCTTCCTAAAATAACCTCAAATATCCGCAAACACCGGCGTGGCTTATTCATAATTAGAAATCTATAGCACAATCCTGGAAAACAGAGAAATCAGGGCTGACTCACTTGATTTGCCTCGCTGGTACGCATGTTGCTCCTCATGTCAGAGATTATATACTTAAGAGCCTAACTAGGTACACTTCAAAAAGTTTCTCCAAACATGTCGCCATAAACGGATGAAGTTCCTTGGATCTGAACAACCATCTCTTCTGGGCCTTAAGATACAACTGCAACTTTAAGTCTATCGCCAAAATGACAGAACATATCCCCAGACTAGGCAAATAAAAAAAACTCCTTTTATTCTGCCTTTAGGTGCACAGTTCCCTCCCTTAGCAAAGCCCGGTAGATGCCATCAAGGCTCGGCGATTTGAAATGGAAAATTGAAATTTGCGTCGTGAACCTTTTCACTGATGATCACAGATTTAGCTATTTACAAGCGTTTTTGGCTGCCGCATAGAACAGAAGCTTTTTGCATTTCAATCTGTAAGCGGTGCAGCCATCTTTTATATTTCTATTACAAGTTCGATTAGGAAATTTCCTGGTATCTTTTTAGAGCTTTTGTAGGTTCCCGCTCCAACAAAAAACCGTCTTGATCCATCTACGCTTTTTAATCGAATAGGCCTTTTCGTAGCTACCTAAGGTTGCTCTATCCAGAGTTTTCATTCGGTTGGCTTATCATACGGGTAGGGCACGCTTTATCTTCAAGAAGTCGATTGAACTTAGACCAATTTATGTTTTCTGAGTAAGATCCGTAGCTTAAATAAAACACCAAGCAACAATGATGAGCACCATCCAGTTATTAATCGAACTATTCCAGGTGAGCACAGTGACAGTGGTGATGGGTGTGACAACGGTGGAATGATTCCCAGTGTTTAAAGTCATACGCTCCACAAAACCTATAAAATCAAAGACTCCGTTTCATTTGGTGTTGCATTTGTTCTTGTTTCAACTGATGTGCTGAGAGTTAGCATCACTACCCAACAGGAGCTCCAGTTTTGTCGATTGACGGCGGGAGTTAGGAGGCAAAAGGAAAGTAAGCTGAAATGACCATTTCGCGTTTCAGCCTATCATTATTTCGGTGCTGGAAGATGACCACTGACTGGTCCAAGATGGAAAACTGTCTGACAGTGGCGGCATCAAGCAGATTGGAAACCAGAAAACAAACCTCGTTGGCCTTTCATCATACAAAATCGTTGTCCATTTGGCTGATTTGAGCTCACACTACCTCGCCCTAATTTTCGTTTTGAAGAAAGGACGAAGCTTCGACAAGTTGGAAGTTGATCTGAACAGACCTTTTAGCTCAAAGCATAGAATTGTTCAGAATCAATGTTAAAATAAGAGCGCCTGTTTTCAGTGAAAGTTATTCTTTACGAGCAAACTTCTACTAGATCTTTGCTTTTAGCATTTTTGCGAAGGATTGTTGGATTCTGTCCAACGACTGGGTGTCTTTGATAATATTGGGATCCAAAATGGTGAATTTGGGTTGATTGTCGGTACTCTGCCACTTAACCCTAGAATGGTACCGATGAGTAAATTTTACTCACGTAGGGTATACTTTTCATCGCGCACCAGCCAGTTGGCCACTCCAACTAACATGAGGCTAGAAGGTATATAATCTTTTTATGTTTAATGATAAAATAAAAAATGTACATAATACTATTGTTGCCATCTTTTTAGTAAAAACATGTACCTAAAATCACCCAAAAATTTACCGTACCATTCCAGGGTTAAAAATCTGTGTGAACCATTCTTTTGATATTTGGTTGAAGCAGGAGACTTAGAGGTGATTGCTAATAAATCTTGGTTCGGATAAGTAGTAAATTGCCCCTATCTTGCCGAAGGATAGCGAACTGACATTCAATCAGCTTGTTGTCCTTATTGAACACACCTATTATAGCGGTGAGAGTTATAAACTTAGTTTCTGCGTACGTTTTCTTGTACCATTCTTGTATCCTTTACTAGAGCGCAACCAGTAACATGTTTATTAAAGTGAAAATGCTTTCCAAGATGCCAAATAACAGTTAATACAATAAAATTAGTGTATTTTAAAATAAATTTATGAAAAACATACATAAATAAAATAAAACGCATATGTCAAAAGCTACAAATAATATTTTTTAAATGAACGATACAATATAATATAATACATGAACTAGCTAATCAACGTCAAGATACTTTTATTTAAACACATATTTTGTTTTAAAAACCGCAACGATTCCAAGGGCGACAAAGTTTCAACTCTACCAATATTGCTTATGGTTCAAAAACTTCAACCTCCTTGGCAATTACATTTAAAAAATTTGACGGCAAATAATCCTCACGAGTAAGTTTAGACATATTTAAACTTAACGATTCATACAACATTATAAAAATAAATTGGCTCGCATAGCAATTATTATTAATACATAGATACTTATATCCACAGCAAGAAAATACAATCGAAAATACGCCATGTGATGGCTTTATACTATTAGCGAATCGGCTTTTAATCACAATTATAATTTACTTAAATTTGACGTCCACACATAAACGCCGAATATAATGAAGGTTTAAATTCTAACTCTGACTTGAAAATTCGGTATTTTTCATGAGTAGCTACTGAGTACTCGACGAACAATGTTTTAATTACTCAGAAACCAAATAAAAAAATTATTTTCTAATACTGCATATTATAACTATTCATAAAACTACGTCGGCATCTTATCAAAAAAATGCATCATGATCATCATACATTGATGAAAAAGTGAATCATTTCGGTCACACGCCTCGACAATTTTTTTTTATCGTCTTTGCATTAATTATCCCCATTTCGAATTTCATAATACACGGCGGCTGACCAAAAAAGCAGGTGTATCTGAACGCCTCTTCGTCGCCGCTGCATAAATTTGATATTCGCAAGAAATTCAGTTCAAGTTTTAAAGGTCAAATGCTGTGAAGCGGTTAAATGGTTTGAACTCTGATTGCAAGTCCGAGTACAGCTTGATTGACCGACGAAAAAACTGTGGCACAGGAAACACTTATAGCACCCGCAAAGTAAGCAGGTTTTCGATCCGCCTAGCGATTTGATCAACTTGCGAAGCGTTTAAATTTGCAAACAATTCAACAGATGAATCGGTTGTTGAAATCTAAAGAAACGCTGGCGACTGCTTCGTGTGTGTTAAACGAAGGACGAGCATTAAAAAGACAATCTGAGCATATGTTTGTACCCATATCAATCATGAAACCAAAACAATATAGTGTATTATTGTAATCAGAATACACCAAACATCGTACAAATATCCACATACATATGAACATATGCATTTTGCGTATGTAGTGAAAATGATTGAAATATACCGCATATATCCATTAATACGTATTTCAAATTTATGATAATGTATTCAAATCTTCTGCCTGTATAAGGAGTTGTAGGTGAACAAGATATGCCAAAAACTCGCGAAACACAAACATGGGAACGAGGGAAGATATGAGTAAATCAAGATAAAATAATACAATCTTAATATTATCTTTGTTTAGATCTGAACGCTTTTTAAAAGGAACAGCTTTTTTCAGACATTGACCATGTGTGATGAGCTCTTAATCGGATCAAGTATCGACGAGTATACTTTCTAGGTCGTCGCCTCCATGATAAAGGGCAAACAGTTATAAGCGTAAGTACACATGCTAACGTTTGTAGTATTACTTCAGTAAAATTGGAAGGTGCACAGTATCAGTATGAGAAAAATTAAGAGGAAAAGATATCAAACTACAGTATTAACTTCAAGCTGTACTCTTATTCTTTTCAATATCTTTCCGCAATGCTGATGACAATATAATTAATAACCTTAATATATAAAATCGTCAGGAATCTGCAAGGTATATTTCATTAGCTCCATTGGTGGTTGACTGACGGTATCTATAAATATTGGTAAAGTGTCAACTAGTCATTTATTCTCCTATTCCAGACGTGTTATCTGAATAAAGTATTCATATCAACAGGTTGAATAAAACCCATCATATTTCACATTCATATTAGTGGCAAGCCAAAAATTTATGTCATATCTATGCGGTTGATTTAGCATAATCCGAAGAAGTCTTTGTTTCAACTTCTAATGAGAAAATGTCACTTGGCTAGGGAGATCTAGCCCAGAAATAAACCAGAACAGGTTGGTTTGGGGTTATCATAATACGAGATATGATAGCCCCATATAATCGTAGATATGGATTCATTTTAAAAATTAGTTAGTTCCTGGAAAATTCAAGGTCGCAGGATATAAAAAAAAATCATATTGCAATTCGATAGAAGTGGAAACAAAATAAAGTACTGATACTCTCAAAATCAATTTTTGTTGTTGCCATAATTTGTAAACTTTCGAACATATAATTTCGAAAGTATACAGTACATTTTTTGATATTATTACTAAATATGTTACAATATCATTTTTTGTAGCATGATTTTTACAATGAAATGGAAATAAAACAATGACAAAAATGATACCTTTGTTGTTTAAACTTTTGTTTAAATGCATTTGTTTTGGCCAGCCTTAAGAAGAGAAACATGCTTTTGAAAGTAATATTTCAGCAGTATTGATTTATTTATACAAACAGCCAAGCCTTTTGGCAATTTTCGATGAGCGGCTTTTTTTATGAAAATTTTTTTTTTATGAAAATGTATCGAAAATAAACAACATATTTGCTTGGATATAAATATATTTAAAATGTTCCTAAATTTTGCACTGAACGGAGCGATCAAGACCAAATGGTCTCGCAAGGCAAGGAAAAAAGTTATCTTGCATGACGACAATCCGCCTGCTCACAAGTCTTCAATTGCATTTGCAAAAATTTACGAATTACGCTTCAAATTTTTTCCGCGCGCATCGTTTTTACCAGATTTAGCCCTCAGCTAGTTTTTCTTATTCTCGAATTCGGTAAAATTGCTTGCTGGAAAAAAATTAATTGCCGTGCTCCATTTTTGCTAATTAGTACTTCCAGGTACTTGGAAGTAGATCACAAATAGAACGCCATATTCGTTCAAACGAGTAGATTTTAACCTGTCAAATTGTATGCAGTTTTTAAATGTAAAACAGGTGAAAATAAATGGAGAAAACAACGAGTATGAAATAGCACAATCCATAATAAAAAAAAACAACTAATAGAAAATTACCTCTTTTAACTTTCTACACATTACGAGGGTGTTTTCTAATTTCCTAAATACCAAAACATGCAACATAACCATGAAAAAACTAACGCCACCTATTGACAATTAAATAGCCACCTCATGACAAAAAGTCTAGCGCATCAGAGCCGCTGGAAAACTAATTTTCGAAGAAATTGTCTTTGAGTGACAAAAAAATGTGGGAAGACGTAATACACTTTTTTGTACAACCAATCCTTATCCCAAGCAACAAAACTCAACTATAACACAAATGATGAAAATGTCCAGTGCTGGCAACACTTTCCCAACGAAGCAGCAATAAGTTTGCCTTAACAAGCTCATACTTAAATGAACTTATCCATTGAATTTCGTTCTCATCGGAGGATTTCATCGAAAGTTTCAGCGGTTAAACGTTGTTTGAGGCTGCCATCCGAAAAATGTTCAAAACTCGGAAAATTTAAAAATTGGTTTCTTATTTATATCGCAAATGCTTTGCATATGAGTACGTAATTTGAAGCATCTGTTGGTCCAATATTTACGAAAATGGCTAATGCTGGTTACCCTGTGTCAGCAGCAATACAAAAAAAATATACCAAATCTGCTTCACGGTAATTTAAATCCAACCAGTAAATTTCGTTTTGATTGAATCACTGCGCTGGAAGGTGTACGGGTGAAAAGAATTTTAGGGTTACCACCCTCAAAACTTTTCAAATTTTTAAAGCGTTAATATTTGCTGTTAATTTTCATTGCAGGATCATTCCCATTTGCAAATCTAATGACATAATCGCTCAGTAAAGAAATTCCACAAAATTACAAGAATGGTAATAGCTGGCAGCCCCTTTCATGATTTTTGTACGAAATTCCTGCGACATTTACTTCACATTAAGGTCCATTTACTGCATGAACTTCGTTTTGATTTCTTTACTGAACCGGAAGTTGTAGGGAAAAAAGCTTTATTTTGCTGAGCAAATTTGCAAGATTTATGAGACAAAAATCACCACAGCTGCCAGCCCTATTCTAAATTTTCAGCCAAATTTTCGCCAAATGTTACATGGAGTAACATTCAAGTACTTTGTGAATTTCGTTAAAATTTGATGGCTGAATCGGAAGTTATAGGCCAAAAAGCTTTCTTACAAGTAATGACAAATAAAAATTTGAAAAAAATTCCTTGCCTACTTTTAGGCACCCTGCACCCACACACGGCTCAAAATTTCCAATTCTTTATCATAGGCAAGCTTAGAACATAATTAGTTTTCATTCCCAATACTTTTCTTTAACAAAAATTTACACTGCTTGGAAATATAGGAGTACCTCAAAATTCACTAAAACGCTCGCCGCCGCCAATAGGTTTAGGATATCTGAATTTGAGAAAGTCATGGACCTACCTGCTATATACTAGGGATGGACCGTTCCGACCGGAACTGTTAAGAAAACCTAATAATAATTCGGAACTGGTCGGAACGGTTCCAATCAATAGTTCTTAACAGTTCCAGTTCCAATCAATAGTTCTTAACAGTTCCAGTTCCGATCAAACTTCAAGCGCTAGCGAACATTCAAGTTATACCATGATACATATTGAACACGGAACCGATATGAAATCGCTAGCAATTCAGTTCCGATGCATCATGTAGCTGGAACTGGAACTGGATTTGGAGCTGTTAATAATCATTCCTACACGGTTTGAATCCGCATCGATTAGAACGATCGATTGTTTGTACATTGATGTGAATTGAGACATGGCATGATTGTTTTGTATAGGGCGCTGTCGTTGAAGTAATTACTGAAGATTGGCATGCATATATGTATTTATGCCAACATTTTGTTCGTGTGTATGGAACTGGGGTAGAATGCGATCACTGCGTTATCAATTATGGAAGCGATTTATTTGTACAATTATCGGCTGTTTTTTTTCATTTCTTTGCACATTAGTGTTTAATAAAATTTCTGTTTACCTTTAAAGATGCTATTTGAGCTACATATATGTGGGTATTTAAACTTGCTCTTGAACAGGTGCTTGCAATGTTTTTGTTGTGTCTTCAGTGGCTACCAGATGGAACTTCACGTACTACATGCTCCAAAGGCTTGTGGACCTTGAAGTTCTAATAAAAAGAGCTCTGGCGATAATTGAAAACAGACCAATATTTACCACTGAAGAATGGCAAATTGCACGAGATCTGTTGCATTGTTCTGGAACCATTGTTTAATTCGATTTTTAGGGTTAATTTAATAAAGCTATGAGTGACAGGACGTCATATGTTGAGATTTTGAGACTTTGTCTTGGAACTTAATTCGTATGTTATTTTCTAGGGACAATTGAAAATTTCGCAGTACTTAAAATAAACAAATGTTTATAAGATTGCCTGTTAGGTTGAAATGAAAACTCAGTGAAGTGGAGGCATGTTGAGTGCAGTTGCTAGTTCAGTGCTATGCGAGCGTTTTATCTCCAAAGCAAGACTCATAACAAATGAGCGTTGAACGATGAAAGTTATAATGCTCTTCTTTTTATATTGTAATTATGTAATTAAAGGTCTAATATTTGTGTTTTTTTTCTCTCTCTTAATTTTTCGTATCTGATCCCTTTAAATCTATATTGTAGTGTTTAAGTTAACGTTGAGTTTTTTTTTCATCTTTATAAAATTAATAAAGAAAATTTTTCTTCACATAAATGCATATTCACTTAATAATGGTAATATTACAAAAGAGGTGGAACTGGAACGGATATCGGAACTGGTTCCAGAAGCGGAACGAAACGACTGGAACCAGTTCTTCAATTATTCCAGATTTGCCCATCCCTACTATATACATCTACGTTCTCCGAAAATTTCAGCTCAATCGGATTGGCCACTCCAGAGATTATCTCCCTTTATCATTTTGCTGATATATATATATATATATATATATATATATATATATATATATATATATATATATATATATATATATATATATATATATATATATATATATATATATATATATATATATATATATATATATATATATATATATATATATATATATATATATATATATATATATATATATATATATATATATATATATATATATATATATATATATATATATATATATATATATATATATATATATATATATATATATATAAAGAAATATGAATTTTCGGCGAAACGAGTTTAATACTAATGTTCTTCGAACAATAGTAAAAAAGGCGTCACTACTTATTAGCTACACGGGAACAATAGCGCGAGTAGTTGGAAGTAGCCAGAAGTACTTGCGAGTACTAAATAGTAATAATGGAATGCGGGCAAGGTCAAATGCGGACATGATTGCTAAGATGAACGCCAGTTTTTCAGGACTTGAGAAATCGTATTGTCCCGATAGTTTTAAAAATTTGAAATAGCATTGGACAAAGTTTATTGAGTTGAATGGAGACTAGCAGTGACGGCTCGTCAGGGGCGGCAGGGTCGGCCCGGCCGTACCAAAATAATTGACTAATAACACCCGAAAACAGTAAAGATAAATGATTAATATTAAGTATTTAACTACTACTCATTTATTTCTTTCACCTATATCTGTAATATCAGTGGTTCTTTAATTTGCCACCAGCCGCGTATACAAACCCGGATTAAAATTCGTCCACTTTGATTTGAATCTTATTTCAATTCCAATTTGTGTACGCGCAACAAACCACTTACCCGGCAATCTTTCATACGACGCGACGGCCAGCCGACAGTTCTCAAAATCTACATTACATACAAGCATTCAATCATATGTACTCGTATATACGACTACAATGCATCACCCACCCAACGAAACGGCGGCCAAATCATACCGATCATACCCAACAAGTGCACGCGAGAATCAAGTGAAGCCACGGCCGAAATTGTGGCCCATAGTAAACTGGCAGAGTCTGGCTACAGTCTGAGCAACTCAAAGCTTCTCAGGCAGCTTCCCTTCTATACTTTATTTCAATACTAGCTATTTAGCTAGGTGTTTTGTATCAAATTTCGAACTGATCATGCAGACCGGGTAAAGCAAAAATGGTAAAAATTGCCAGCGGCCAGCCGCCACTGCCGGAACTCTGCTTAAAAGCAGCAAGCATCATACATGCTCCGTTAAATTGCGCTAAAGTCAATGCTAGGCCGCTTTATGTTTCTGGAGAGATTGAGTTTCTGTAACATACCATTGTGCGAATAGAAAAAGGTCAAATGGAAGTTTCTTTATTGAAGAATGCCTTGTGTTTGGTAGAGTGATAAGACGATGGTAGTGTATATTGGTAAAATAGAAAAAAATGCTTCTTGAATTGATTTTATGTCTTGATTAGGAGACTGTGGTTGTCGTATAGGTTTAATTTGTCAGTGCGAAAACGGTTTTTCGAAAATGTTTTTTCTTGAAGAGATGGTAATGGAAAAACTGAAATAATGCAGGTAGCAAGATGGTCCCGCAAATCATCTTTTTGCATAAAAGCTTGCATTAGGAAGAATGTGCGATTGTCATTAATAGCAATGTTACGAAAATCAATGAAAGATAAATGATAATTTTTGTGCTGAAAAAGTCGATGATTTCGCAATAGTTAAAATAAAAGAATGAATATACAAAGTGGTTTTGCTTTGTATATCCTTTTGGTAAAAAAAAACTTTGATTTGTTGCTTGTTCTTTGAAAAGTACTATAGGACTATTGATTCCTAAGAGACTATTTACTTAGCTACCAAATATTTCATCTTGTAGAATAGAACTTATCTTTTGGCCGACCCAAATTTATACGTTACGAGCCGTCACTGGAGACTAGTCTGAAACATAAAAAAGATATTTTTCCGAAAATCAGAAGTTTCCTTTGTTATTCTCATCACTTATAGAACAGACTTCGTATATCTAGTCGTGCGATAAGTTCTCTCATAGAATTGAACGCATTAGCAATACCGTTGCTCATGTACGTCTTTTGTTCAGTGAGGTAGTAGAAGTGGAGATGACATCGACGATATAACTTTCCACCATTAGCCCCTTCGATTCTCTCGCGCACGAAGCATATATATATCATAAAAAAAAGTCAGCGACTATTTCTCGGGAACGCGCCATTTGCTTGAGCTGAAACTTTCAGGAAACATTGGTGTGTATGGAGAATAGGTCCAAGTCTCACCAAATGTTAATTATCTTTAACTCTTTGACGCCGGCGGCCATTTTAGTGATATTTTTAATATACCTATTATTCCGTGCACAAATAATTTTTGCAAAAATCAAGTTAGCGAAATGAGTTTTGAACGTGTTTTAAATATGAATCGGATAACGTTTTGCAATTTTTTAACTCCATGTGTGCGCTAGGTGCCTAAAAAGAGATCGAGAAAATTTGAAAATTTTTAAATTACGATAGCTTTTGACAGAGCTATCAAATCGTTATGATACTTTCAGGACATATTGGTATTTTTAAGTTGTTAATTCATGTTGCTTTTGATGAGCATGTTCACAACTTTGCAGCTAGGCAGGCGCTGAAAGCGAAAACCTTCAAATTACCGACTCTCCCGAAAAGTTGTAGTTTTTTGGAAAAAAAGCAACTCATATATAAATTTTATGCATTGTCTATATACCCAAAGTAAAAAATTTGAAATTTTACAACGAGTACGAACGGTAACCCTTCTCCAATCTACCCATATTTTTAGCATCAAAACTTCTGTTCACGGGAACTCACGATTCGATAATCAGATGCAATTGAAAATTGCAGAATGTATTGACCTTAAATATTGTAGGACCAGGTCTGATAGAAGCGATTTTGGAATTTGGGCAATTCTGTGCCAGTGGTGCCATCTTGAAAAATTACTAAGAAAAATAACTGCTTTTGGCCCTATAAACTCTGATTCAGTAATTCGAATTTTATGAAATTCACACAGTAGCTGTATTCTGCTGTGAACCACGTTTGATAGAGAATCTTGAGAGGTTGTGAAAAAAGTAGAGAGCGTACATCATACAGGCAGCGTCAGTAATGGTAAGATGGGGTGTCAGCTAAGATGGTGACACAGAGCATCATATTTGCGAAAAAGACGTGGAATCTGCAACAAAAACTATCTGACAGGCATCCTTGGCGAATGTGTGAAACCATTGAACTGTAAACTGGCCAACAACCGTCGCTACGGATTCCAGCAAGATTCTGATGCACCGCATGAAGTCCACACCACACAAGCATTGCTGCAAAGCAATTTTCCAGAATTATGAAGGACGTCGGATTTGCTCAGATTTGAAACTTCTGAACTACAAACTACAGGCAGAGTTCGAGAACATGTTTTGGAGAAGACGTCACCTAAACATATATAGCCTTAAGTGAGCTTTAAAATAAGCAGTGATTTTGTTTTCTTCAGAAACAGTGAGTACTGCCGTTGATGATTGGCCAAACAGATTAAAAAGTTGTGTAAGAGTTCAAGTCGGCCACTTTGAATAAAGCTTTATTCATTGTAGCCCTAGTGGTGCTTTAATATAAAATTATTTATAAAAAAACACCCATATCCCTGTGTTAGAGCTTATATCACGAATAGGTATGTAACTTAGTAGAATATTTTCATTTCAATACTTTCATCGGTCTTGAAATATCCAAATTCATCCAGATAAGTGAAATTCCTGAAAGTGCAAACAGCGCTGTGAATGATCATCAAAATAATTAATATGTACAAACTAACATGATTTGAATAAGAAACACAAAACAAAGAAAAATGAACACTCAAAACTATGTAAACAGTCAAATGTCCAGCAAAGAAATGATAATTATTATAAATTTTTAAAGCTTAGATAGCCCAAATAGTGGCGAATTTGTAATGAAATTCTGTTTGAGTTTAATCTTTTTTAAGTTTAGCCTTTCAACTTTTGTCATTATGTATCATCTTCGACACGATGAAATTTTATGTTTACGGCGATAATTCCACTAATTATATCGATGTGTCAATAAAGTTATTGGATTCACTATTCAACGTTCACAAGCAAATTAATTATCTCAACGCTAGAATTCAACATCGTTATGACAGACTGTTTGTCGGTGTTTCCATCTGGAGAAGACAAATATCGATTTCGTGTTTTTAATCTTCATGGAAATGTTAAATTCCTGTTTAACTTCTTCATCTGGTGTCTAGTGAATCTGCTAAGTGACAGGTTTCCGAATTTCATATTGTGCTTAGAATACAGAATTTTTTTTTGATAACATAATTGCCTTGCAAAAATTCACTTTTCCACCCCGCTGAATGCTAAGTTGGCTTTAACTCTCTTCTATTTTTAGACAGGAAAGTTAAAATGTGTTGTGAAGTTAATTGTCATCATAAATTACACACAGTTTTTTTATTAATAGGAATTATAGGAAAGGATAATTTGCAATGTTGATAATAGTTTGTTCATATTTTGGCTCTTCAAATTTTCATTCGATTGCAGCAGACAAAACATGTAGATTATCAAATCACGAAGAAAAGCGTTATTTTTAAATGTATATCATTTGTTTTCGCACCCGCATTTACTTCATGTACAAATCATGCAGTTTATATATTTTCATCCTGCCTGTAACCTAGAAATTTTTTTTTGTGAAACACGATGTGCCATTTTGATTCAGTTACCATCGAAAGTTTACTATAATTCATTAAAATGAAACGAAATCGAACCTCGTTGCTGTCGAACATGTCTGATTCCATGTTTTTGTTTTGAGTAACCAATGTTGCAATTCCTAAATTTGAATCTGTTTTGATAGCATTTTGATGTCGGCTGAATATGTTCATATGCACGGAGGTATATGACGAAGGAAGTGTGACAAAACACATTTTATTGCTTTAGAAATCGGTCGAAATACCCAAATCATATAAAAGACCTCGACGACCGGAGCAACAACATCAGTCCACTGCGACATTTTGCATTTTACTATAATCATCTGTTCACACGCCAGTCCCAATATGTTCAAATCGGTAAGTTATTTGGTTCAATCGACTGCACCGAATCGAATCGTCCAAGGTCATCAAATATCGAGCACATTCCATTTTGAATTAGACTTAAATTTTTCTCAATCTTCTTCAGATTGTACTTGCTATCGTAATTGGAGTTGTCGTTGCCCAACAACCACCACCTCAACATTATAGCACTGCAGAAGCTGGAGCTCAAATCAAGAGCTACGCTAGCGACATCAGTCCGGACGGATCGTATCAGTATGCTTTCGAAACATCGAACGGAATCTCGCAACAAGAACAAGGAGTAGGTGGACATCATGCTCAAGGTGCTGCTTCGTATGTATCTCCTGAAGGTATTCCAATTCAGCTGACCTACACTGCCGACGAGAATGGATTCCGTGCGCAAGGTTCTCATGTCCCAGCTGTTCCCGAGTATATAGTGCGTGCTTTGAACTGGATTGCCGCTCATCCATACCAAGGCGATGACTACGTTGGCCGGCAAAAGAAACAGTAAGAGACTAATTGGAAGTTATGGAGCAAAATGTGATTAATTAAGCTAAATATTGTTATGCAATGTATGTATGGATTGGACGGATGGATGTAAAATATGATTAAATTGTGTTTCCACTTGAAACTTAACTGGACCAAGATTTCATTCATTAAAAATATTCTACCTAATGAAACATAAAGATCTGCACGAGAAGCTACAGTCTTTAGCGGAGTTTGGCTGGAACTAGACATTTTTCCGGAGGAAGTAATTATAGAACTGATGGTAGGTAGCCGAAATTATGTTGCATGTAATAATTTTTATTTTTTTATTTTTTTTCCCTCCTTCTTTCCCCTCTCTCCATTACTCTATCAGCATGCACAGTCCATATGCACCATCTTTACCCTCCAGTAAGTTTTTCATAGTGCTTCCCAGACATCTAGTTTGTTGGTATAAGGGACAGCACAATCCTTATCAATATGGTAGACTCACTTTTATTAACTTATTATTGTCTTCATTGACTTGTGTCCAGAGAAAAGTATACAAAAAAACTCTGGTGTTATTCGTCATTGTGCGTTGTTAATTTTTATGTGCAATTTTAAATAGTAAGTCAAAATAATAGAATGCATAGGCGATTTTCATAACAGAAATATGATAAAACATCCAAAGATACGGCAGATTGTGCAATCTCTCGGTACAAACTATGTACTTAGCACTCATATGGCTGTATACTTGACAAGTTTTAATTTTTTGTGTTTAACAGTTTCATATGCTACTTATGTTCTCACTATATCTAACAATTTTTTGACTTGAATTAGGGGAATGAGAAGAAATACAAAAAATATTAGGAGAAGGAATATCAAACCCTTATGGTTTGACTTCAGAAATAATTACCTTTTTTCCAATTTTGTTGTTCAATTAATTCTATTGTTAATTCAGTGAAAAGGTGAATGCATAAATTAATCTATGTTATAGAATAGATTCAAAATTACTTTAATCTGGTCCAATAATTTTTAGCATTCAAAATCAGATATTTTTATATGTTTGTGTTTAAGTATTGTATATCTAGCTTTTAAAGGAAAGATCAAACTTTTGTTTCACTTATATAGCAATTTTTTGGCAGATATTGATTTTTCAAGGGCAATCTGCCTTCTTCGTCAATGTTTGTCAGCCTCAAATATAGTATTTGTGTTAATTGGAAAATGCGAGATTCTGCTTGTCTTACAAGGTTCGTTTCTAGTGAATTACTGATAAAACAAGAATTAAGTTTTCCCACATATTTCCTGAGATAGCGCTCCAGATGTCTCCATATTTTTTTTGAAATGAAAATTACTCCTCCTTCTGATATAGACTACTACAGAAAAACCGACATTCAAAAAATTATTCATAGTATCAAAATGCGAAAATATTGTAAATGAAACGGTCCTTGAAGATATTGTTAAGCAAATACAAAACTCCCAAAGCCAACGACAGGTATGTCGATAAAATTGAATGAATTGATTTAAATGGTAAAATGCGTTTTGAAAGAAAAGCAAAAGATTGAAACGTAAAATACAAAGTAAAAGACTGCGAAACAGTAAAAATAGATTGGCGTGTGGACAACGACTGATAAAAAAAGTTAAATTTGTCAAGATCACATAGAAAAATCGAATTTCAAATTATGAAAATGGTACGGTGCTATTGGCGGTAAGAAACGAACAATAGTGCGATGGAGGTTCGACTTGTGAGAATTATTTAACAGTGTCTTTAAAAACATAATATACTGCATTATATCTCCGGTAGAAGACCGCACAATAGAAGTTATACTGTCGGTAGAAGTATAATAACAAATCAAAAGAGAAATAATAGAAAAAGATGATGGCTATAGATCGCGTTTTACCATCAACTGATCCAGTATTGTACGTTAAAGCACAAGCAATGCTGCAATCTAAGTAATTTTCTAAAATCATAACCAGCTGAGAAATGGCACGGTGCTATGATTTTCTAGCCAACTAATTTCCGTAATAAATCCCTATAGAGATTCGGTTAAAAAGATTCACCCCACTCGTCTGATTTTGTAGGCATGAGTTTTCGAATTGCTAATATTTTAAATAAAAATAATACATACATAGATAAAATATACTAATATGGAAGGTTGCTTCTCAGTTATCTATTAGCTCACTAGGATAAATCTATTACGTTTTTCAAAAGAAAACTATCAATATGAAAACTACAACAGGAAGCCATCCAAGTATCGGGGATCCTAAACCATCCGCAATAAGGCCAAAAAAGTCGCTGTCTTATTCGGAACTTCTAGAATTACTCCTAGTCCTACATTGCGCTACCTTGGAGTAGATATGCATGAATTCTTGAAATTTAACCCCTATGTTCGACATAGAGTTAAAGTACCCAGGTCCGCATTTCAGCGCATCACACATCTTTTCGCCAAAAAGATGGGCATGACGACAAAGGCTAAATCCATTTGCTACAAAACACTCGGCCAATCCTGACATACGCATCCCCATCCTCGATGACCTGTTCCAAATCTGCCATGGCAGAAGCAGAGATGTTCGAACGGAGAATTCTGCGTTTCTGCACTGGCAGGTTTTAAAACTCGGTAGCTAAAAAGTGGCCGAGGAACTCTCTCTTATATCAGGAGACAGGTCTTGAGCCGCTTAGGGACCGGGTTGTAGAACTGACGACGCACAGACAGACGGAAAGGAAAACGGACTGATCCGGGGTATCGGACGTATGAGTGGCTCTAATGAGCCATTTATGCGTTCAGCGGAAATAGCAGGACAGCGGCGGCTCATGGACTTGCTGTTCAATTATGTTAGCCTTCCGACGAATCGGAGAGGATAGTTAAGACCTAGGTTAAGTTTAGGTCTAAGTAGGCTAAGCTAATTGTATTTAGTAAGTCTAATTTTAATTTAGTAAATTAAGTTAGTATTTAAGTACTATATTGCTAAGTCAATCTCAGGTATTGTACTGCCTGGGTAATATTTAATAAGTGTAAATCGAAAAATAAATGAATGATAAAAAATCAAAATAAAAATCCAATAAGAGTCAGCAGGCCAAAATAGGATAGCCGAAGTATTAGTTATTTTATGTTAAATACCCCTTTAGATAAGTTATCTATGTACAATGTAATGAATAAAAATTTTATTATTATTATTATATACATACAACAGGAAGTTAAAGCTGTATTTTCGAATTTATCGTGCGTTTTACATAAACAAGAAAGAAATAGGATTTCGAAAATGTAAGCGCATAGGATCCAGCAGAAAAATTAATTTTTGAAGAAAAACAGAGGCAATGTGTAGATTTAGTATCAAATTAGATATGCTTGAAATTTTAACTAAATTAAGTTTTTATACTCATATCAGATACAAAAATTTAGTGATAGCATTTCTTAGTGCACGAATCGTCATTTTTTTTCTGGGAATGACTGCACTAGAAGCTAAAGGGGCAAAAAGACTTGGAGAAATGGAAAACATGGTATGTTTTGGAAAACCATTAATGTGCTTATTCCAAAACGAAATGCCTTTATTTCGTCACCTCACACTGAGTGCCTCATTTTCAATGACATCCACATTACATCTTCGCAAGATGCGCAGCATCTTAACGATATATTTTCTACCGTATGATCGAAAATTCTTCGCAACAATAAAATACTGGAAAATATCATAACTTCAATTTCGAGGAAATTTTGAAACCTTCCTCGCATGTGCAAGTGACTAGTCCTGTAGAGGTTGGTAAAATTATTGACAGATTTAAGGCGAAAATTCCCCACGCTTTGACGGCATTACTATGGATGATTTAACCACTTAATAATTGTATCTACAGGCATTTAAAATGGGGGTTCTTTCCGGAACGCCACAAGCTATCAATGAGTACACCAATATTTGAACGAGGTGACTTAGCAGATCCCTTAAACTATACACCAACAGCCTCCAGACGTGATCTGAGTAAAGTGTTTGAAAAGTCTTCCATACTCCCGTGCAAAGTTTTCTGAAATACACCCAAATCTCTTTTGCTAGCCAATATGGTTTCCAGGAGGGCAGCTATACAACAGCAGCCGGACTTTACGTAATGAATCACATCAATTGTGATTTGAACAAAGAAATGTATGATGGAGTTATATTCATGGTCCTGCAAAAGGTTTTTGAGTCATGATATTCAAGGTACAAAGGCTAAATTCTTAGAAAATGGATGTTCCTTCTTTATGTAAGGAGTATAGAGATCTTCCACCTGTCTAGCTGAGTAGTTGTGTTTGTTGATGACGCGTTATTTCTTAGTACTACAACTTTGAAAAAAAATTAGCGTATCAAAAAATAATAAAATGCGTATCCTAATCAGAAAGTGCATAATAAACACATAAAATTCTTTATTTTTATTGTTCTTTAGATGCTATGATATGAATTTATGTGATATGAACTTGATTGTTTACTTTTTACTAATGTTTGAAGAACATTAATGTTAAAATCATTTTGGCCAAAAATTAATCTTTTCATATATATTTGTTCTGAATCCGATTTGATTATTCGACAGCAAATTGTTTTCTTCCAAAAAAGCTTGTAGTTTCTGCTTCGCTGTGATAAAGGTCTGTAATTATTTAGTTTTCAAGGTAATGTTAATGTTGGTATTAACGACGAAATCAAAGACTTCATCAGATTTTCATCTCTTTTTCTGCTGCTTTCTAAGCTTCCAATCAATAATTCCTATGATTTCATACCTGCAATCATTTCCTAACCTAGTTCCTACCTTCTTAGACAGCCACATCAACACTTTGAAATCCAAGGATATTCAAATATTCTTGTGCGAATCGTCGGCTGGGACTAAAAACCAAGTTAATTTCTTGAATTTTCAAACCGACAAGTCTTTAATTTTGACTTTTTTCAACAAACCAATGTAGTACGAACAGGTTTGGGCTAAAAAAAAATTGCCATTTACTTTTTTCTCGCAAAAATTTCAATATACAATAGCTTTGGCCCTTCATCGTATTCATTATAATCAAAATCATCAATGACGCAACAACCGGCAATCTGATTAACAACCGCGGCAATATATAGTTCCAGATGTGCAGATTGCAGTTTGATAACACACTTCGATGTTCCAAGTCAAAGCTGTTTATATAGTATTAAGCAAAGAATTCTTATAAATTTTAATGTTCCATAGCTGCTTCTTTATTAACGATTGTTTTCTTTATAAGTGAAAAAATATCTTGGAAAAACATATGTTAAAGTTCATTCCATACAGTAAAGGCTTTAAAGTTAAAGTTCCAGTGCGGAACTTGCATCATAAATTAAAAATTGAAACTGAAGCTCCTGATATTTGATCCATGATTAAACAAATATAAGTTTTTTATGAAATTCCTTAGTTAGCATTATAAATTTCCGGTTATAGATTTCCGATTGTCTCTAGTTTTTATTGAGAAACAAAAGTAATCATTTCACGATGATAGTGCACTGGCTTCTCAAGCAAAGCCACAGATCGGTCTTACTTTTATAGATCTTCATCCATGCGGTATTTATTTTATGATCTACTTGTTGGTTATGCAAACCATCATCAAAAGCATAAACCTAGCTCTTATCATTTAAAGCTACTCATCTCTGAAATAGATAAAAGATATTTTCGAATAGTTGATTGAAAAGCATTAGCAAAGCAATCAGCAACTGAGCTTGTTTTAATATACAAGTTGACGTTGATGATATACCTGACAATGCACATGAACACGTGATGAAACTTCAGAATTAATTAAGTGATTATCACTGATGTTTCATATCTATGTGTCATCAGGCTGAAATTGGGCAAATCAACATCATTTAACACTCAAATATAGATTGAATAATAAATTTAATAAAATAAAATAATCCATTTAACAGAATACGTTGGTGACATCCGTTCAACATTAACTCACTGAGGGCTACTACATCAATATTCCAATTAAAAAACCTGAAACCAGTTACAAGCTTCGTAAACCATGTATTAAATCGCCCTTTATCGCGGCCAATTTCAGATCAACAATAAACAACTGCGACATCCATGCCATTGCAGACAAATCTCTTCGTTTCCAAGCTGATACTGGATCGCATCAACATCGATGCTAATTAATCACGTTTCATTGCCATTTTTACGAATGGTACATGTGCGTACATGCACACAAATATATCAACACTTGCCACAGGGAGCCCTTTATTGAAGACCAAAAAGCCTAAATGGTTGCGCTTCTCGATGCCGGCGTGACAAGATATTGACCGACTTTTTATGCAAATTCATGTAGGCTAGACATTGTGAATTATGCAATATCAATAATATTTAATCTATATATGGAAAAAATGGAATAAATAATCAAAAAATTTAGTTGAGCATGTACGATTGGTTCCATTTTCGAAGCAGCACAATCAAGTTTTTGAGTTTGGTATAAAAACTGTGAGTGTCGTATCGTTTTTATCATTAACGACACAGTATTCCAGTGTTGAAGAGGTCTCACGATCCACAAATCACCAAAAATGTTCAAATTTGTAAGCAATTTTCAACTTTGTTACATTTCGCATGACAGCCTATCTAGTTTATTGGGCTACTTTGGAAATTTACGCATTTGAATTGCAAACTAATCCGGTTATCAATGTTATATTTACAGGTCGTGCTTGCCGCCATCGTTGGCTTGGCTGTTGCCCAAAGGGCATATGCTCCCACCTCTGACGCTGCTGCTGAAATCAGGAGTCTCGCCAGTGACATTGCTCCAGATGGTTCATACCAATACGCCTACGAGACCAGTAACGGAATCGCTGCCCAAGAACAAGGAGTAGGTGGTGTTCAAGCTGCCGGCGCTGCTTCATACACCTCTCCCGAAGGCATCCCAATCCAGCTCAGATACACCGCTGATGCCAACGGCTTCCACCCAGAAGGAGCCCATTTGCCACAACCACCACCAATTCCAGATGCCATCCTCCGCTCCTTGGAATGGAACGCTGCTCACCCAGAAGAGGAACGCGAAGACATCCGCGCTCCATTGCCAGTGAGACGTTACTAAAGTTAATGTTCCTAGTATTTATTAATAAAAAAACATATTTTTGAAGTGTTATGTTTTATGTGCACAAAACTTTAAATTTCACAATGCCAGGATCATACATCATTTTCGCAAACCATTGAATGTTTTTGATCGCTCTGAGTGTAATCCAGCTTAAACAAACGGCTACGCTATGCGGTCAATATCATTATCTAATTAGGAGGCAGTTCCAATCTTTCATTCACTCAGACACTAATTACGCTAATCAAATTGATGTTGTGCGGTAATTAAATTCTTCAAAACATATTTCAGTGTTTCGTGGCTTTAAAAAATGGTCTTGTTTACCTGCTCAATCAAATCAAATATAACTGGCATAAAAGGAGCGTTTTTGCGCTTGTTACGTACTTGAAATACTAGCGCTTCACTTATCGATTTCGGTTTCGAACAAACGTATCATTCATCTAAAGTTCAAGGTGACCAGCTATATTGAAATTATCAAACTCTTAATCGTTTCAGCCATTGAACTTTCATCTGAAAATTCGCAATAATTGGCCCTGAAGATCTTTCGATCTAGTATTTACAGGTTTTCGACCCGGAAAACATGTACTTGCGTGAGATTCGATCCGAACAAATGACAACGGGTCAGAATAAGATGCGACTTGTGTTGTAAGATTTTGGAATTTCAGAAGGAAGAAGTTTTTATATGATTCGGTACTTACTAGAATCAGAATCTAATTGGGGTAGTATTAGTAACAGTATTTAAGGCTTATCCGTGATAAAATTCAGCAAGTAAGTACCCAAAACAATAGAATGAGTAAAGTTGGGACTAACAATATAAGCCAGCTTAAAACCTCTACCGATAAAAGCTCAAAGTGCAAGGACAATATTTTTGATAGCTTTCAAGCATTTTCTGGATGCTTGTTTAGCATTATATTTTAAGAAACAATTTAAATTTCTGCTTTTTCTCGAACGCACCTGGAACGATCTTTCTTCGACCGCATTATTACACGAAAAAAATTCCATGCGTTGAAGCATTTTCGAATGCAAATATGAATGCTGTGAGCTTCTGACTTTACTCAAAAAAAAATCGCTTAAAACTATTTAAATGTAGACTAATCGAAAACCTTATAAACTGGTTAGCAGGACGAAACAGTTCTTACCGTGTCAATCAAAACGCAACGACCAAAAAAAAATTGGCTGAGATATCCATGAAAGCAATCAGTTAGCCCGGTAACTAATGACGGACGAAGGATGGTATTGTCAAACAGCAAAAGATCGGCCTGTATAGTCCAAGAGCTCGAAAGCGACATGTTGCCAGGAGCATATATAATACCCGCTGAACTGAAAAGTTTCAAAAAGGAGCCATCATGCCCCAAAAGGACATATTTTCATGATATCCACCCATTCAGTAATGCAAATGTCAGATCACTGTCACAATTAAGTTCGTATGAGTGACGACACTCCAGTTCAGAATTGGCCGACGGTGATAGATTGTGTATCTGGATAGCTTTATTACAGCAGCTTGAAACATATATCAAAACTCTCTCCTTCTTTACATTTTTATCTACTATTCTGTAATTAAAACCAATTAGCTAATTTGCAAATAATATTCTAATACAGTTTATTGTTTTAAATCTGCGACATTAATCTCTTCCTAACAGCCTTATTTTTTCGACAACCAAACTAATTGACTAATATTTTTATATCTTTTTCTGACACTTCATTTTAAACTTTGAAAACTAATTTTTACATTTTCGGTGTGGTATGTTTGATGTCAAGTAGTGTGGTGAGTAGTGAAATCTGAGAATGCTATGTTTATATGTTTGTGTATCCACAATACTCCCCTGCCAGCGTTTTACGCGTTATCGCGAGGCGTAAGAGAGTGGCACCTTTGTGGTACGCCCAGCTAGAGAGACACACGGATCAAAAATAACTTTCCTCGCTGGTCTCTTTTCGAGAGCTGAAGATAATAATGGTGCAGTCGAAGTTTCTGCTGTTTGTTGCTTTGTGGAAGAGTTGTCGACAGGTTCCGTAGAGGAAGACATGTAACAGGGTTTGAGCATGTTAATGGAAACATTGACGGATTTGTTTCTAATTGCCAGAGTGTAATAATTAATATACCTGGCTAGGACTTTGAAAGGACCGTCGTACGGTGGAATGAGTGGTGGACGAACAGAATCGACTCTAACGAAGACGTGTGAGCAAGAGTCGAGTTGCTTGAAGATGAATATCATCGGAGTTGTGTGATGTTTAGCATCAACCGGCCGAAGTTTTGCCATTGTAGCCGTTAGTTCAGAGGCAAAGTCTGTTTGGCTAATCTTCCTAGGATTTTCTTGAAGAAAATCACAAAGAAGACGCAGGTTTTCTCCGTATAGGAGTTGTGCCGGCGATGCTGCGAATTCTTCTCGGATTAGAGATCGAAATCCAAGAAGAACTATGCGTAGTTTTCTAGTCCAGGACGCATCGTTGTGAGCCATGGTAGCCAATTTAAGTGTACGATGCCATCTTTCTAAGAAACCGTTGGCCTGCGAGTGGTACGCTGTGGTACGATTGCGTTCGAAGCCCAAGAGTCGACCAAGCTCAGCATGGAGCGCTGACTCGAATTGTCTGCCCTGGTCGGTGACAATGTATTGGTGAACTCCAAATCTAGCAATCCAGGTGCTTAGTAAAGCAGTAGCATAGTCATTGGCAGTAATGCTGGCTAAATGAATTGCTTCAGGCCAGCGTGTGAAACGGTCGATAATAGTGAAACAATAAGTGTATCCCTGCGAATGTGTTAGGGGACCAACTATGTCGGTGTGAATGACCTTAAAACGTTCAGAAACCGTAGGAAAGGTCGATACAGATTTGCTTGCATGTTTGGTTATCTTGCATTTTTGGCAAGATAGACATTCAAGTGGTATGGTGAGTAGTGAAATGTGAGAATGATATTTGTATATGTTTGTGTATCCATACATTTTACGAGTTACCGTTTCCCTATTTTAACTCAACAGAAAATGCAACGATCTATCGTAAAGTCCTTTGGACGGATTTAGTTTTTGCTTGAGAAAGTACCGCCAAAATGCAAGACCAACCGTGTATTCTTAAAGCCAGGCAAATATGAAAAAATGGCAAAAATGCTCAATAGACCATAGGGAACAAATCCAAGTTGCGAGTAGAGTGTGCCTTGTGTAAAAGAGTCCGATCTGGCGAGTGGTATGTTAAAAATTCCATACACAAAAGTGGCAGTTATTCAACTTTTGAAAATTGATGAAAATCTTTAATTTGTTTCTTTCTTGTTATTAACCATTCATTTTGTGTTCTTTCTTAAGCCCAAAAACAAATGGGTCCAGATTCGTGTGAACAAAACTGTTGCACAGGAAGGGTTCCAGAATTAACACTGAAATTACCTAAATAGGGCAAAATCTCCGATATAGGCTCATATTTTGAAATAAAATTTGCTCGTGATTTTACACATAATATAAGTAAGATTTTGGCAAGTAATGTTAAGTTGAAAAAAAGCACTTTCGCCTGTCTTTGGCTTTAAGAACAAAAACATTTCGATTTTTTGCGTTTCAAAAAAGTTGATCTTTCTGCAATCATATCTTGGGGAACTTTTGAAATACACTTAGAATATTCAAGATAGAACTGATCAAAAATAATAATAATAAAAATTGGCTTCAAAAACAAACAAGCTCATAAGCAATATCAGCAGATTTTAGCGAAATAAAAAACATAATTACAAAAAAATTGTGTTTATTTTGTTTGAAATCAATAGCAGTACCAAGAACTTAAATTGAATATATAGTCGATATCTTTGCATTGACCAACTGAAATTTATTAAATACAATATATACGAAGAGCTAGATTAGTTTGTTTAGATATGTCCATTTTACAGAGATAGATTCTAGCTATAAAATGGAAAACGCTATCAATTATGCTCGTAAGATTAAAAGATATAAAGGCTGTCCCAGTAAAATTTGACTGTTCTAGCTTGGTGAATATTTCCGTATACCTGCTCCAGATCTTTAAGGTATATGGTAACCTTCTGTATAAATGACAGAAAACTATATTGGAGTTCATTCATCCAGGAGCTCTTAAGTTGGCAACATAGAGTCGAAGCAAGAATAAGTACGAAAGCAAGTTAATTTCAAATACGTGGAAAATCTCGAAATCAAGTTTCCAAAGATTGCTAAGGACATTAAAACGTCACTTTCAACAGTCAAACGAGTAATATCGAACTATAAGAAGGCACTAGCTGTTACAAGGTAAAGAGGATCAGGTAAAAAATCTGCAAGTATAGACAATGATCTAGCGAAGGAAGTTCGAGACCAATTCCAGCATTATCGTTCGAGATATAGCAGTAGTTGCTGTTACATGGAAGTCAACGGTCGACCCAATAAAAAAATGTTACAACCTGAGAGCATATAAGGAGCAGAAAGTTCCAGATCGGTTCGAGAAGAAAGTAAAAGTAGTGAAAACGAGAGCTCGAAAAGTATACGATCAATATGTGAAGAAATTTAATGGTGTCATTTTCGAAAACGAGGCTTATGTCAGTTGGAACTTCAGGTGAATTTCTGGCCATGATTTTGTATTGCAAATAAAAGGAGTGCAGTGAAAGAAGTATTTAAGTCGAAGAAAACGATTAAATTTCCTAAGCAGTATATGGTGTTAAAGAAAGTTTGTCGATGTAGTCTAAGGAGCGTTGTTTTTATAGCAGAAGGCACAATCAATGCCCAGGTTTACAGCGAGGAATGTATGTAGAAGCGATTGCTGCCTTTCATTAACAGGCATGAACGGCCTATGCCAGACTAAGCATCAAGTCATTTTGCTAAGAAAACGCTAGAGTCCCCAAGGAAGCCAGCCTACGAAATTGTCCTGAACTTAGACCTATAGGACAATACTGGGCTCAAATGAAACGTGTATTGAAGGAAAACAATGGAAACCTAAAATTGTATTTGACATTTTAAAAAATATGGAAAAACGATACGAAATCGTTAATGAGGCCTCTGTGAAAATATTTGATGTGTGAACTCAATCGAAAAATTCAAATATTTCACCCTAAGTTACACTAACTTTTACAAATGTAGTTTTTGTATAGTTTTAAGAGGTAAGCTGTAATAAAAAAACAACCCCATTTTCCAAAACTCAAAAAGTTTCATTTTATATATAAGGTTCAAATTTTACTAGGACAGTCCTTAGAATATTAAATTACTATCTTATTGCAAAATAAAACTTGTACAGAGGAGTGATGAAAACTTAAACGCTAAAACAAAAATCTTGGAGTTTGTTTAACACCTTAATGTGGCATGTTCCTTAAAAGGGTAACTCTTTATAATGCTGGTGGATAATAGAAATACTGGTCGAAAACAGACCAGTCGAGAAATTGCCGCTGTGATATAACGAATGACTCTCCTTAAGAACTCTCCTTAAGAAATTAAACTTATCCAGAAAACTGCGAGTGAACTAATTCAAATGGGCCAGACAAAGCAAAAATACTATACCTGAGAACAATATTTTACAGAGTGACCTAAAATACCTAACTTCGTATTAAAAATGTACGCTATATTTGCTATTGCCAGAAGTAATCAATTCATCAAAATGTACATTTATTCTATTTTCCGAATTCATGAAATCGATTGTAATCATTTCGTTGTGGTATCTAAATAAAAAAATTAAAAACATGAGTTTTTGCTGAGTTGTAACCAATTTTCTTTTGAATGGGTGTTGAAAAACCTTAATGATGTTTCCAGCGAGCAATACAGGGTTACGTGAGATTATTACATCACCTTAATCCGAGCTAGGACCACTTTCGACTTGTTTGTGCCACTAGTGACTGCTTTCTTTCTATCAGGAGGAGTCTGTAAGGCATTTCTCTTATGTTTTCAGCCGCAATATAATCTGTGCATAAGAACCCACGCGTCCTCTGAATCGCCTCCACAATCGTTTACTCTGAAGAGCATTTCTCGTTTTCTTCTAAAGTGGAGGCACTTGAAGCAAGTGTGTATTGCATCATTGATTTCTTTAATACATCATTTGAATTGTTCCGTCCTGACTTTCCACATTCTATGAAAGTATTTTGAAAAGTAGCCATGACCTGATAGAAATTGTCTCAGGTAGAAATTTATTTCGCAGTGGCCACAACTATGCCAAGATTTGATGGCGCGGATCTGGATAGTCGTTCATGATCCTGTTGTGTTTGTAGCCCAGAAATAACAATAAAGGGATCGAAACTGGTTTAGCTAGTGATTGTAATTTTTTATTGTGGATGTTTGAAATATTCGCCGGTTTAACAAATCATTTAAGTATAAACAATCCGGGCAATGATATCATAAATCTTAGCGGAGGCATTCTTGTACTGCATCAAAAGATTTTTAAATCATTTGCATAGAGAAGACAAGATGGAATAGATATACCAGGAAGGTCGTCGATAACGAGATTGAATATACGTGGTCCAAGGATGGTTTTTTGAGGTGCACCAGAAAAAAAGAAGAAATGTGAGGACAACAAGCCAAAGTGGTAGGGAACATAAGTGCGATTAATTAAAAAAGTGAAGACTCAAAAACGAAAAGGACTCACAAATACAATAATGCTTTGGCCTGACTAAAAGTAGCTCATAATTAACAGAGGCAAAAGTTTATGGAAAACACATAGCTCAAGAGTCAATAAGAGATGATGATTATCTTAAGGAGCGAGCAAAACACCAGTAATTTTTAGGGTCTTTCGAGTTCAGAGAAGAATCGATAAATGTAAAATATTTAGATTAAGCTAGTCTTATTTCCTTCTCAGCAGATAAGTGCAAATGAAAAAAGGCAACATAATTTTCGCCGAATCCAAAGTTTAAACATTTTCAATTATAGAAAAATAAAGTAAAAGTTCAGAACAACAGAGTCAAAATCAACACGGCGAAAAAAACGGAACCAGTTAATGGAATTGAAATCAACAAATAAATTTTTTAAGGCTAAAACTGCGCAGAGAGGAAAAAATTGATAAAAACATTTACAGAGAGCAGCGATGAAGATGTTAAAGAGGATGGGGTCAAGGATGATATTGCTTGCATTGGGGAGATTCTTTTTTATTTGTTGCACTTACATTTGTTTCAACGGCTTCAAACGTAATAAGTGAAATAAAAACATTCAATTTACCGTAGCTTAATCCACATTCAAGAGCAAATAAACAGAACAACTAATATCAATATAAATAAATCAATTTATTAACCCTCATAAGCTAAGTTCAAAAAAAGAAACATTTTGAGAACTTAGAAACGTCTCACTGGAACGCCGACAACTTCGCGTTCTTGTTCTGGGTGAGCAGCGTTCCATTCCAAGGAGCGGAGGATGGCATCTGGGATTGGGTGTGGTTGTGGCAAATGTGCGCCTTCTGGATGGAAGCCGTTAGCATCAGCAGTGTAGGTAAGCTGGATTGGGACACCTTCGGGTGAAGTGTATGAAGCAGCGCCGGCAGCTTGAACACCACCTACTCCCTGTTCTTGGGCAGAGATACCGTTGGAGGTTTCATAAGCGAAACGGTATGAGCCGTCTGGGCTCACATCGCTGGTATAGCTGCGGATTTCAGCGGTTGCGTCTGGAGTAGCGACGTATTGGGGGCGTTGGGCAACAGCCAAGCCTACTACGAAGGCAAGAACGACCTGCACAATAACAAATACGAAAATTTAATAATAGTCAAACTAGAACTTTTCATTTAATATTTTAGGAAATTAGCTATTCACAATTATTTTAGAGTACGCTACGTTAGAACACATCAGAATAAGTGAAGCTGATTTGCTATTACGATTGGAGTCACTTACAAACTTGAACATGATGCTTATGCTTCGATATCCTCGATGGTGAGAAACTGATACTAAAGATGGGTGTGACTGAGTCTTTTATACGATGGCTACTCGAATGGATTAATTACACCATCAGTGAGATGCATTTGGAATACATTGAAATATGACATCGAATTAAAGGTCACGGCTAACATTCCATTATTAAAACATGAGCCGGTCTATGCTAACTGAAGTCCGATACCATCTGATGACGTTGTCTAATACTCGTCCCAATGACTGGCTGCACATTTTTCCAGATTCACCACACATAAATCACTTGGCTGATCCGGTTTTGATCAAATATATTCGGTTTTTTTGATTTATGGCAAAAGTTCAGTCGAGTTTGCAGAATAAAAAATTATGGAGCTTATGTTGAATGATTTAGAAAATCAAATTTTCGTGAGTAAAGATTTCACCTTAAAAGCTTGGAAAGACTATCAAATATATTTCAACTAAGTCATAAATGTGAATTTTGTGCCACTGAGTATTGCGGCAAATAGATTTAGCCGAAATCTGAACATATAGAGATGCGGAATTTTTACGCATATTCATTCTGCATTTTCGTAGTAGTTCTTCTGAAGATGCTGGGAATTTTCAGTTTGACTTGTTTTTCTTCAAGAATAACAGTTGAACGAGTAGTTTTTGTGTTGAATATTTAGAAGCCAGTTTCATTTTGGACTATCTAATCAACAATGTCATAGGAAAACATACGACCAGCAAAAACATATTTGTTAGTATGGATTTTTTTTTGCTAATCTGCTTTGTTATGAAAATTAGAACATGAATTAAGAGTAATAATTTTTTATGTTTTTTATTAGTGATCTATTCACAGTGAGAGCAACAATAGCTACGTTTTTTTTTCATCCAAAGTGGAGTAACTATCCGGCATGCATAAAAAAACTTTCCGGAGTGGCATACAGTTTTATTTCATTCTTACTCGGTTGGCAGCAGTGTGTTTATTATAGATTTGCCAGTTCATAATTCAAATTTCAAATTTTGAAACAACTAACTAGAAATATCTAGCTAGAGAATTAGAAGCAGGTTAAAAAGAATATTTCCACTCATAGGATGAGAAATCTGTTGACAACACTGATTTTTTAAACATACTCGTCCGATTTAATATATTTTTTGGTTCCCACGGTGACAGGGAAATTTCAGGGAATTTATCACTGCAGCCAACTATTTCAATTGATATGACTTGTCGAAATACATTCCACAAAGTACAAGAGTACGAAACCTACTGATTTGACAAGGATTCGTCCTCTGGATGTTGTTGCTGTTACGAGCGCATTACCGCTACCGCGCACTACTCTAGATGCAAAAAATGCACCTAATGTCTAGCAACAATGCTTAGCAATTAAAAGCTAATTCTAAAGATACTGAAATTATAGTTGCATCTTAAAGAGCATCAATGAGAGTTTTGAGTTTAGGGTTAGTTTTCAAGCCAAGATGTTACGGTGCACACATTTTGTATTTACTTATTTTTACCGTTATCCTACATACAGTTAATTAACAATGAAGTTGGTTTAAATTTAATTTGAACTTCAAACAATTTCTTGGTTACTCCATTTCATATCAATCATAAAGTAATCATACACATCATAAAGTAATCAAATGCATCGATAGTGTGAAATATGCTCCAAAAACTATTAGTCGAAAAATATTATTCCACATTCCCACACGGTATTTTATCTTGTGTTCTTTTCGGTTTGATTACCTTCAACCGCTAATTAATCTTTTCGATGAATGTGTCACGATGGCTTGTTAGCAATAGAGCTAGCTTTAATATTATTATTGGATTGTGAGCATAAGACAAAGAACATAATATTTTAGATATTGAAAACTAAATTCAAGAATTGAATTAAGTGGTGCATTACGCATAGCATTATCTACTTGTGCATATCTAAGAAACTAAGAAGATTTTCAGCTGAGATGAATTTACAAATATCAAGGTTTTTGTTTGCTTGAAATATTTATCTTTGACAGTTACAAATGGTTTAACGTTTAGTCGGATTACTAACATTTCTATGGCAGCCAGTTAGTCAGCATTTTACAGTGCTATGATTTCATTATGAAAATTAGTAGTATTTAGTTAAAAGTTCAGTTTGATGGTCAGTATTATAAAACGCAAATATTGTTGCGTGACATGAAGCTATAAATAGTTGTTTGTAAATCCGGGATGAACATGAAAATTTTACAATGCAATTCACGCTTATTATCGGCTGTTTTGTTTCTTATTATAATTTCTTTTGCGATATACATGGATTCGATGCTGACATTTGCATAGAAGATGGCATTGAACTTAGTCTCCAGATGTAATTGTTATTTCTATATGATTTGCAGTTTGAATTTGTTTTGAAGAACGAATAAATAGTCTTGAATAATTTATTATGTTCGAAGTGGATGAGTCGTTTTCATGATGTAAGCGACTGGAGAAAATGTGAGTTATTGGTAAACGTAAAATTGGAGAAAAACGAGAAAAACAATATTTGAAAATTAAGAGCATTTTATAATTGTAAAGCTCGAAGATATGAAAGCTGTTGAAGGCAATTTCAAGAAATATAGAAGTATTTTTCTTTTCGGAGTATTCAATGATCTTTTTCAAATTTTGGAATTGCTTTAGGTCAATTGTTGAATGATCCTTTTTTATTTCGGTTAGAAACACACTTCGATACATCCGTGGTGTTATGCGTTGTGAAATGAAACAATTGGATTCGCCACTAAATGAGATTTTATTTCGATACCAATTTCTCACGAAACTTGACTAGCGCTTGAATAAAAAGATTTCTCAAACATTCCATTAACCACTACATTAGCCACTACTTTTTCGCCTCTAAATATTGTATATTAGTTTCGGGTACGTTAAAGAGTTATTACTGATTGACTTGTGAAGGTTTAATTTGGTTTTGCAACGCCTCAGGACACTAGCCAAGCTAAAAACAGTTACTTTAAAACGGTTATCTAGAAGAAGGTTTTTACTGAGAAAGTGTTTTCGTATGTCGTCTCTTGAAATATCGTTTGTGGGCTCGAGATTTTTTACTTTTACAAATAAAAACGGTTTTGTTTAAGTGAAATAGAACACGCTATTATTAAACTGATAATTGCATACCGCTCTCGTATATAAAAACTTTTAGAACTCACATGAAACGATTTTGCTGTTTCTCACACGACACACTTATTCAAACTGCTCTCCTGATTTTGTCGACACATGTCGAGTTTCTAGACAATTATCGAACATGTATTCATTTTTGTTAGAATATCTGTCTCTCGGTTGCCAAGATGTTCTGGTGGATTTTTGATTCTTTGTTCAGATAAATGTATTTCGAGTCGTTTAAATGATTTAAATGTGTTCTGGGTGCAACAGTATTTATAATAGAATAAGTAAGGTGCCGAATTATTACATAACGTTTTTATTACATTTTTTACAAAACCATTTTTTTACAAAAAAGATTATGGTTTTGACCAGCAGGAGCTTAGACCGTAATAAAAATTACGGTCTAAGCTCCTGCTGGTCAAAACCATAATCTTTTCTTCATGAATTTGTCATTAAATTAGGTTCTTACCTAGAAAAATTGAGAGCTCTATTCACATTCGAGAACAGGATCATCCGATAAATATTTGGCCGCTGATAAGAAGTTGAACGGTTCCAGCACTTGTACAAAAACGAAATATACAGGGTGCGTCAGGTAATTGAGAACAAACACATATGTGGTTGCCAATACTAAACGGTATTTTTTTTTGTCATCTTTTTCTTTTCAGGTTAAAAATGGAGGACAATAAACTTACTCGAAAAATGAAAAGACCTGCCGTTATCGTTGCAATACATGCAGACCATAGCGATCTTGAAATTGCCACATTTTTGAAAGTCGCCCGATCGTTTGTTAAAAAAAGCATGAGACACGTTCTGACACTGTAAGGACACAGGAATTTGTGAAGCAAGTTCAAGAAGTTATTGATGAAGATCATTTGAAGTCAATGAGAGCCATATCGAGAGACGTCCATGTTTCTGAGTGTACAATACGTCGGATTATTCACAAAGATATTCGTTATAAGTCTTACGTGATGCGCAGAGGCCAGTTTATGCAGTCCAAACTAAAGTAAATCGATTTATGCGCTCAAAATGACTTTTTAATAAGTTAAAACATCCAGAAGTTCCAGACGAGCCATGGTTTTTTTCTGATTAAAAAAATTTTAATCAAGATCAAAAAATAAACCGACGTAATGACAGAGGGTTGTGTTCAGAACCCTCAGATGTTTCTCATGCTATGCATACAAAGTTTCCAGCAACTGTCATGGTTTTGGGAGCCCCCATTTCTTTCCTCAACGACTTCGAGTGAATGCTGCCGCCTATATTGAGGTTTTAGAAACAGTTGTGAAGCCTTGCGCGGTGATAGACCATATGTTTTTAACAGGACTCTGCTCCATCACATAAAGCCATGATCACGCAAGATTGGATGCCTGAGAATTTACAGGATCACAGAACCCCAAATTTGTGGCCACCCAGCTCTCCAGATCTTTATCCCCTGGACTATTATGTATGGGGAGTTGTTGAAAGGGAGACCAATAAACGTAATCATAATACACTTGGCTCTTTAAGAACAGCTATTGCCGAAGTAATGACTCATATGGACCAGAACCAGCTGATTCGGGCCTGTAAACATTTTCGACAAAGAATTGAAGCAGTTATTTGCGCTGAGGAGGATTTTATTGAATAGTTATTTAATTTAAAGCTCAAATAATGTACCTTAAAAGTTTCATCAAAATATAACATGTTTTCAATAAGATATATGTCTTTTAATTTTGAAGGCAATATATTCTCAAATACCTGACGCACCCTGTATAAGTGATATCATGACGTCGAGTCACTGATAAGATCAGGCTCAATAGGCTGCGTCGATCGATTTCATCTGATCCTGGGATGGAATTTGAATAGTGATTAAATAATGTAGATACTTTGTCTCTTATCGATTCCCCAATCTTGACACATGTTTCTACGTTGCTGTTTTTTTTATCAGAACTACTGTGCCTAATCAGTCTAAAATGTGCTGTGCCAGATCCGGAGGGGAAAAAACAACGCACTCTAATATTTGCAGCTTAAGTTCTACTTTGAACGATTAAAAATCACTAATTGACATTTTTTTTAATATTCAAACAATTGAAAGTGCAATAGTTATAAATATTTTCGAAAATTGACAGGAAAACCAGAAAACAGTTAATATATAAATTTCAAAAAATAACCGAGGTAATGGTATTGAAAAGAATTGATCGAAGCATGGAACCCTCTTCTAAGTCTAATGAAAAGGGTGTTTTTCAAGCCTGGGGTTTTTTCCATGGTGGTTCGGGAAAGCCCATCTGCTGCGGAGGAGGCTAGATAGTAATGTAATAAGTGTTCTAGGGACTTCAATAGTGGTAAGTTGAAAAAGAGCAGCATTTGTTCAAACTGAGTAGAAAGCTTTCTCCACAAGTAAATACTTGTACTGGAAACCACATTCAAATCAAAGGCTTGCTCAATCTTCAAACAAAACTTTACAAATACAATTGTTTAAATGTTTTTAACAGTTTTTATCACGGTTGAGAATATACTGTCATAACGACCAAATACTCTTTTCAACTTGGAGTGCTTTATTTAAACTAAATAGGTTCCATTTTTACATAAAGCCCATTGTATGTTAAGCAATTTTGTTTGCGATACTAGCATACTACAAAAGTATTCTGTTGTCAATATTTTCTGCTTAGAATTCAAGCTTTGGATAAATTTTGTCTATGGGATTGTAGGCAGGACGGGAAAAAGTTGACTACAATTTATCAAATACTTCATTGTATGTGTTTTTATTATTGCAAATTATTAGTATTATTAATAATTAAAAATTAATCTTTCTTATGTCTAATAATTGTCACAAAATGACAAGATCAAAGAGGACATGTGGTTACCTCGCAGCAACAGCAATGCACTTACCTGTGAAAGTACCAATCCTGTAAGGCTGCGTTTGGAAAATATTCATTTTTGACTGTAGCCAGTATAAACACCAGCTGAGACCGGTACTCCACCTCCTTAGCAACCGCCATCTTTTTAAACGAGGCCCCTAAATCAGGCCAGCCACAAAGGTAAATAATGTGGAAACTGGCGGATTAAAGAAAATGTTTTTAACAAATCCGCACAATTTCTTTTTTCTAGAGCTAAGAGAATGTCCGACACTGAGAATTGGCAAATACATCAGAAATACCAGTGAATGTTAAAAGCAAGTAATCAGCACACGCATACGCTGTTTCTTTAGCAATAGCTGTTTGCAACACATATCTGGCCTGGTTTAGGGGGCCTTATTTCAAATTATTCCTAAAAGTTAATTGAAAACCGCTTGACAAATAAAATTTATGAAACATAAGACTCCATGCACTTCTTCTCTGTCGTTCATTTATTTCAAATATATTATCTGTAACATAATTTGTACTATAAATCAGATAGTGAGAAATATTTATTTCAAAAACAGGAAAGTTGCCATGAAATATATATTTGCATATGTAAGTTTTTTTTCCTGTGTAGCATGCTCTAATTACCAATCAATGCTTTTGCATATTTATATATTTATATTTTGCATGCTTACCAATTTCTTAAAAAAAAAATATTTGATGGTGTGACTGATTTAGCAGCGCTTTTACTTTCGAAACAATAATTTCAATAATGTAAAGCTCTTAAGTAATTACAAGAGCTTAAATTGATAAATATTTTCGATATTATTACTCCAAATAGAATAACAAAATAAAACATATTTCACTTTATGTTTGCTTGTAACTTTTATTCATTAACATTTTACATAGCCTTTAAAGATATAAATACATTATTTCATTATGTGTTTTTGGGTATGTTTATTTCAGAACGAGTTTCAAATGCCACAAATCCATATTCACAGCAAATCCTTTCGTTATTTCTATAATCGCTCTAGTGGATTCTATTCTTCTGAATTTTGAAACAACCCCAGCCAAGCTTTTCAAAAAACAGATTATAGATATCCTTCACAAAGACATTTTGGACACAGGTGATCTGATTTCAATATCTCACTAGCTTATTTGCATTTTGAATCAATTTAGATTTATTTATATGTGTATTTACAAAATAACTGCCACGAATGCGTATTGAAATATACATATACTTCCATTAAAATCTCGCAGGTCTATTAGGAGTTTCAATCGACAAGTGGTTGGATTAAATAATTGACAGGAATTTGTGTTAATACAAGCTATTATATATGTGTTGCTCATGTTGAATTGATCATTTTCGATAAGATTTGATATTTATTTAAAAATTTCCTGTGTGTTATAGTCTTTCAGTTCAATTTATTTATTGCAAGAAGTTGAAAAGCCATCGGAGCAGTAGATTATCATTTCTATGTATGTACATAGCTCGGTAGAAATTCGAGAAGCGGTGGGAACAGGATATGCTTAAAATGCCGTACTGTCCTTAAACAGTTCGGTTGATATGTTTTCAGTGGGTTCGTTTAGCTTGTCGATGCTTCGTTGGTTATCCATCTGGAATAAATATGCAACTATAAGTCAAATGAAGCATTCTTGGCCAAAATGCATCTAATTAATTGCTTAGCTTTATTTATTTTACTCTACTCTACCACATAAAACCGATGAATGTATCTAAAAGTCATTTAGTAACAGCAGACACACGTTTAGATTATAAACTTACCCATTGTCGCATCATTTTCACCAAGCGATATCTCTGATATGCGTCTAGTTCTCGAACATCATTCGGAAGTAGCTGTTAGTTGAGAAAACAATAACAAAAAATTATTATTCACGCAATGCGAACATGATGGCACAAGCCAATACATTCTACTTGTACACCTAATAACATTGTTACTCAATTAAAATATACACAGGACGCTTACATATGATGGAAATTGCCGGCTGTCGCTCATTGGGATTTGTGGCGGTATCTGTCGGTAAGCTACCGTTTTATCTTGTGTAAAGTCATCAGATATTTCCGACCGTTTCCCATGGCCTCCATAGCATGAGTGTCCATACAGTGCACAACCTCCTGCAATATATGAAAACACAGATGGTGAGTTTGTTTATGAACTAACTCAAGTATGTACTTAATTAATTTCATTCCTGAAGCTGATGAAAGTAATGACAGCATTATCTTTGTTATTATTTCAAGCTTGATGTATTATTACAGCAATCGACAAAAAATACCAATGCGATAGTGGCAAGTTTTGAAAGGATTCATTGAGCTAATTCATATATGAAACCATTGTTATTACGAGTTTTTTATCATTTTCATTCAGTTTATTATTTATTCACAATTTTTTAGACCTTGAAAAATAATATAACGTCTTACTAGTTTAAGTTTTTTTAAAAAAAATATGGACGAGTTTGGTATAGTTTTAGTGCTACTTCCACAGAGTAACTTTTCTGTAAGAAATGTTAAATTCATACGAATCAAATCCAAATCGACGCGGACTGTTCCTCGAACTGCAGAAATAGTGTTTTTATACAAACCAAGCTCGAGTCAAAGCTTATAGCTGTGAACTTCCCACTGCTTCTCTACAGCATCTATCTAGCGCGGAAGCATCGGCTCACATCCTGAAATGCCACAAACTATCGGTTGACAATTTTGCAGGTTTCAGAATTTTAACTTTACCTCTCATTTTTGCCGTCGATTGACAGCAGTGAACGTTCTGTGTCTCTACAAGTGGCTGCATAAGCATTTTTATACACATGAGTATGTTTATGACTCTACTGTCACCACTTTTATCTTCCTGTGTAGTTCTGGCGAACCTATGTTTGTACAGTGCCACCATAAGGTGTTAACTTATTTACAATGTGTGCGCAATAAAACTCAATAAAGCCGGGCATGACGGTGATTATAAATTTATAAGCGATGCAACTCCATAACAGCAGCTAATGTACTTATTTTCTCATTGATGTGATGATATGATATTATGGGGGCTATAAAATCGACTTACAGCTGGTGGTAAACATATGCTCGATGTGAGGAATCAGTTAGCATGTTTTTTGTTTGCTGAGCACTGAGTTCCAGAGGGGGAATAATAATTAGGGAATGTTTTGTCCTAGATAATAACAGCTACTATACAACACTGAGTAGTTGATAAGAGCAGGTGATAAGTGATCATATCAAATTATAAGACTATTAGAGCTTGATGTATAGTGCGTTTTTGGTTTCGTATCGAAGTACGTGGGCTATGAAAAATGCTAGAGCTTGGAAATCAAAAACCGCTCATTGACATCTGATTTTAATAACTTCTGATTGTAAGCTAGTTATATTAAATCAAATGCTTTCAGTGATAGATAATCAACTACAATAGTACAACCCTCAGTAGCCCTCAGCCGCTATTTGTACAATATATGATTCAAAAAAAGTTCGAATATCATTGAAATAACTTGGCAATATACAACAAAAATATAATATAATCATAAATGTCAGAAAATATGTGAGAATCTGGAAATTTGATGTGCCCACAAAACTTTCGCTGGCAGTTTTGGCATCACGAGATCGGGAATGCTACGCGAAAGAATTGCTCGATAAATTTTAGATCGCAGCTTTGAAAAGCCATTTATTCAATTAGAAGTAAACTCGATTGACGATTTTTACTATGCCCGAAAAATATTGCACTTGCTTATTTTCCAGAAGGATAATGACCTGCGATGAGCTACAACTGATACATATAAGCTTAATTTCATTCGTTAGAATAATCCAACCTCGTGAAGGCAAAAAGCGCATGAATTATCGAATCGTAATACAAAAAAACTCGAGCACACTTGAACCGCTAGAAATAGAAAAACAGTAGAAAAACAGTAGAAGAATCGTGGAGATTTTTAGTGCGTATTCTACCACACGTGCTCCAACCTGTTTCGAGTGCAAAATTACTTTGATCTCAACAATGCATTTAAACTCATAAGGTGGAAAGGATTTCAGAAATTTCAAGATTTAAAAAAGCCAAACACTGCAAAACTTTGAAAGCAGCATAACATTACAAAAACAAAGAAAAGGCTTAGTGCTTGCAACACTTTACCAGCACTGCAACTAAAAGTCTCCCACAATTGTCTCACGTCAAAATCAAATAACTCTATCGATTTCGATTTTATTTGACGATTTCGTCGAAAGTTACAGGGATAGAAAGATGTTTAAGGTCAAAAAACGAAAGATATTTGGAACCAAACGTTTTCTAGAACTTAGAAAATTTAAACATTGGTAGCTTATTTGCATTGTAAATGTTCGCGATAGGAATACTTAATGTAGCATTTATTGATACGAAAATAGCGAAAACGCCTCGAGCTGGCAACCCTTTGCCAGCATCAAAGCCAAAAATATATTACACCTGCCTCACATTGAAGTCAACCTACGCTGCGATTCGTTTCGATCCGATGACTGCATTGCAAGTTATAGGGGTACAAAGAAATTTAGGGCCACCAGTCGCAAAATTTTCAAATTTTCGGAAACTTAATATTTGTTGTTTATTGTCACTACAAAATCATTACCGTTTGAAAATTTTACGATAAAATCGCTTAATAAAGATATTGCAAATAAATACAAAACCAAAATAACTGGTAAATCTATAATGGTTTTTTTTACCAGATTTCTTCTGAACAATGGCTATAATAAGTTACATGTATCATATGGAACTTATTATAGGAATGACTGCACTGGAAGCTATGAGGCAAAAAGCTTTATTTTCCTGAGCGAATTTTCAAAACCCAAGAACCGAATTTTTCAACCAAATTTCCCCTATACGGCTTAGAATAAGATTCAGCATCTGTGTCAACATCATGAAAATCTGAAAATCGGAGTTTTTTTTCTTTATAATTGTTCAAGATGGCACCACTGGCACAGAGTTGCTCGCATTTCGAAATCGCTTCTATCAGACCTGGTCCTACTTAATACCAAAACATTCTGTGAATTTCATTTGTATCTGATTATTGGGTCGTGAGTTTAGGTAAAAAAATTTTGGTAAATTGGAGGAGGGTTACCGTTCTTGTCCGATGTAAAATTTCAAAAGTTTTCGTTTGATTGTATAAGATAAGATTTCTATATGAGTTGGATTGCATTGTAAAAGACGAAAACTTTTCAGGAGAGTCGATGGTTTGAAGGTTTTCACTTTCAATGTCTGCCGCAGTTGCAGAGTTATCAGCACGTTCATAAAAACTATACGAGTCTACAACTTAGCAACAGCAATATGTCCCGTAAGTTTCATAATGATCTGATCATCTGGTCACAAGTTATCGCAATTCAAAAATTTTCCCAATCTCATTTTAGGCGCCTAGCGCACAGATAGGGTTAAAAATTATCATAATCACATTTGGATCACGTTCAAAAATCATTCCATAAACTTTATTTTTGCGAAAATTATTTGTTGACAGAAAAATAGGTATATTTAAAATGTAACTAAAATAGCCACCGGCGCCAAATTGTCTTACATCTTACATGAGACACATATTTCAAATGTGTTAGCTTAAGGTACAGTTACTGTTAAGATAAGATGATATTTGACTAAAAAGGACATGGTCATATTAAACTAAATACTCTATGGATTTATGGCTCTGTAAGTACATATATGATATTTTTTATAGGATTCATCATAAAGTCGTTGCGCGGATGAAGGTTGAGGTCGATGATTTCTGATGCCGATTAATCATCATTAGTTTTCATGCTTTATTCATCCCTTGCTTGTGAGCTATATACAAATCAATTTTTATCCTTAAGTGTTAGAATCACTAGGTAGAATTGATTTGGAATACATTTTTGTATTGTATACTCAATAAAAGTTTAAGCCAAACTTACTTTTAAAGGGTTAGCAACCGACTTATACCTCACGCACTATAATAGTTTACGACATGTGAACACTAATGCATCAATCAAGGTGCTTTACCTCAAAAGCAAATCAATACGACGAAACAAGAATTCCCGAAACCATTTTGAATACTTTGTCTAACGTTTTTCATAGCTCGTATTGCCATATCAATAGCAATAAATCTATCATATTCCCACACAATGCACAATTCTACGAGTATTTTCACCATAAATTCATATAAAATCATCTAATGTTTTCAGGATCAACTGAATTTACATTCATTTACATTTGGCTCTATACATTTTATTCGAGGTGATATATTTTTCCAATAGTTTTTCCAATAGTCGCAAAATTCCTCATTTTTATTAGTTTATAAAAATGAGTCCCCAATGAATTAAGTCCTAAAGAGTCGCATTAATGCAGATGCAGTTTTGTTGTTTTTTCTCTGTGACGTATGCCTTGCATTTGCAAATATTCCCTTCCAGGTGAAAAATTGTGGGTAAATCATCTGCTTGGCTTTACGAGCTCGAAGCAGTAGGTAACGTAAATGTATTGATTCAAACGTGCGAAAAAAAATGCCGGTCCCTTACTTTTAAGTGTATCTTAATATGATGGTGAACCAAATAAAATTTCATATTGGGAGTAAATTATTGGACACCTGCAGTGATATGTATATAAATGTTGTTACACAAATTGAAAACTGAAACTGGATAAAAAAAATTCTAAAAGATTTTCAATCAACACATATGAATGAGAGTGCCGAAAAGCGGTCTAATGGGAACGAATAACGTTCTAGTGTTTGAAGTTTTTTTCGGAGATTGCTAACTTTCATCTAACAAATCTGAGCTTTGAAAGAATTTGAATTTTTGATTTGCTTGGATTGGTTTCTTATGTGCATCATACAAAATTCAATTCCCCCAAATCATTAAATATTCTTCCATGGTAAAAAAAACCTTGAAAGATTTTTATGAATGTTTCAATAATAATTGTTCTGTTTTGCTTATAATATTTACATATTCACGCTTCTTGACTATGTCTGGTACTTTGAATGGTAAGTGAATAAAAATAGCTTTTCCCGAAATATTCTTCTCAAATTTATAATATTTCAAACTCAACTAGGTTTGATGTAGTCCATCTTCAATGAAAATTACCGGCCAGTTCTTTTCTTCTTAATTTCGAATGCAGCTTCATATTTTCGAACGCAGGCGAATTTCTAGTTTCGAAATGCAAAATATCCGTTCTCAACTTTCCATCAGGTACGATTAGCATCTTGAATTGCATTGTTTCAGACTGAACCCGTTTTTACCTTGATATTTTAATTAACTTCGAACACTTTTCTAATGCCGGGTGCTTCAGGTCACTCATTAAGAATGCATGTCAGGAAGCTGCAAAAGATGAAGAAACGCGACAACGACACTATTCAAATTCAACCCCTTTTTGTCACAGTTCATCGCTCAGAAACATCAACGTATTTCTACGTCAGCCTTGAACTGGAGCATAATAAATTGAGTCTTATCATAAATGATGCAAGTAATGAATAATAATATTGCCCCTTTTTTGCCGGTAGCCGGGAAGACGAATAACTTGTTTTTTGGTTCGGTTGTCTTCAAACTACTAAGATAGTGTTAAGATACGCGTCAATATTTAATGGACTATATATTAAGTCGGTATCCTAACTGTCAGTTGCTGGATATCGACCGCTTCGACGAGAAAAGTCATCCAAAGTATATTCTAGGATTTAGTGAATGGATGTTTGTATTGTACGTTTGTTAATCAAGTGGAAATGTAATTTAAGTTTTGCCATCGGCATGAATTGATATGTTGGACGTGAGCTCAGTACCTACTATTGTCCGTGCTGGTAGTTTGACAGGGAAGATTATTGCAGCTTCAAAAAAACTTTCATGTGATACATTTGCAAATGAATCAACCCCTATATAATTACACCCTATCAGCCGATTTTGGTTATTAATATACATATGTTCTAGCCTAAAGCTCTGGAATTAAAATGAAACTTCAACTTAAGTTGATCATTCAATCGGCGTAGGAGTCTAGGCCCTAATCAGCTCAAAAAAACAAAAACAAAACATTATCTACGAGGAAGGGTTCATAAATTTTGTACATATTTGAAGTCTAATAATTGATTAAAAAGGTATATCCTTATAAATAAATTTACAATCTATCGCCTAAATTTCAGCCATTTAATCATTCGCGACAATGGCTTTTTTCCACAAATCATAAAGATATTGGTACACTTTATTTTATTTTTACACTATAAGCAAATTCGACTGAAATGAAACAAGTAGATATGCTATAAATAAATAGAAATTTAAAGATACCAAACTGAAACTAAGAAGGAAATTGAAAATGTCAAAGCAACCAAAGAAATGACATTATGAAATTTAATAGCAGAATATAACTGAATGTTAGCTTGCGATGCGTCTCTAATATTGTCAACCAAACAATCTTTGCCCAAGTCTAATAATTCAAATTTGTAAGTTAAGGTATATAATATAATAAAGGTAGAAATTAACGATGGTTAATAACGAATTACAACTATCAGGAAGAGTTGCTTGCGAGCATGAAATTAAAGGAAAGAATATCCGAAAAGTATAGCCTCAGAAAGGCATTGCATTTACATAAATCTTTACAAAAAATGACGTTAAAGTATTTTCGCGATTAGCTAGCAATTTTATTACATTAACTTGGATTTTCGATAAATCGACTAGAGTCCCAGGTCGTGACTGAATTGTGTATTTCTTACACTGTGTGTATTTCTTACACAAAATCAACAATTTCCCATAGTTGTTTTTGCGTCAATTACGGGCTATAGTTAAAATAACTATAAGAAAATTGTTGATTACTTTTGTGTACCATGACGTGTCGCTGATAAACAACGTCCGTGGTGCAAAATAAGTAAGCAATCACTAACAATTGTATTCCAACAATATACCTAGTACGAAATAGTAAATGACTATAGTCTGTGGTGTGGAATTATGTTTGTTGAATTTAACAATTGTAGGGTGGTTCGCTTACTATGAAAATTGTTGATAATTCAATATTTTGTAGTGTTAAATGAATTGATGCTTATTTTCCTGTAGATTGACTATTTATCGTAATTATGAATTCGAGGATTCAACTGTGTTCATCCTCGAAGGTTTCCAAATTTATTGTATCAGCAAAGTGAACTACTTTTGTATGGTCAAATGAACTATTTTAGCATAGTAGAGAGAACCATTTTCCGTAGTTCATTCGACAATTTTGAATGAATTGTTGCATTACTATAAATAGTAGTTTAATCAACCACGACTTTTTCTTTCAGTGTAACCATTCTAGTTAGAAAGACTGTTTCTCATAACTAACGGAAGCTTGTTTATTCATTTCCGATCAAACTTAAGTTTTTTTAATAGCTCTCAAAGAATCTTCAAAATGTTACCTATGAAAGATAAACGATTACTAAAGATAAACACCATCACCCCCTGACCACGAGCCGTAATGTGACCATAATATCCGCGATTGCGTCCGTAGTCACATGGCCAATTGCAGAGTAAAGATTGTGACGTTCCCTTCTAAAGCGGATGCAATGGAAAAAGGTATGCAAAACCTAATCACTTACATTTGCACAATACTTATAGAATTCCGTCTTGATTTTCACCACTGTGTTGGTGTTTCCTGAAGGAATATCATCATGGAACATCATTTGGCCCATGCAGCCAGCACATATTGTAGACGCGCGATGGCTTGTAGTGGGCCGACAGTGGCGAAGCATGGAAATGGCAATGGCCGAGGGTGGCTTTTCGAGCGGTTTTTCACACACATGAAAGCGGGCCATCATGCGCGACTAAAAAATCAGAACTGCCCAAACTATAGCTGCAGTATAGTAGCCCCCAATTATGTAGAATCAATTTTGTGTGGTGATGGCCATCATGGCAACCATTGCAGTGGTCGATGATGGCCCATAATGTGAAAGCGACATTAAAGTGCGAATAAGTACTTTCAAAGATCATGCGTTCGTGCTTGTGTTTGATTGGGTCAGTTGGGACCATATCTGTGCTCCATATAGTGGCATTTAATGAGTCATTGTCAGAAGGACTTTACATTTATTCGCACTAGGACTGCGGACGTTTGCCAAGAGTCTCCCAAGCAAGATGACAGTCACTAGTGCGCTATTATATGGTTTTCTGATATGCTATCCATAAGCCAACTTTGAGTCCAACATGACTCCGAGACAATTAACCAACTTCAACTGTCATGAGTCAATGGAGGTAATTTATTCAATCTCAGTTTTTGCGATTGCCACCCCAACCTATTTCAATACTTGATTGAGTTTGAGTTGAGCGAGGTAAGGATTTTAGACATGATGACAGCTGCTGCGTTATCTACTACATCTACTAATATAGGTGCAATAGTTTTGGCCAAAAAATGGAGCCTTGTGCTGCTCCAGTGGTATTATTTTTGTGCGTAGTTCTCTGATTTGTCTAGTATATCAAATTTTGATGTTTCAAGTAGTTTCGTCCTATGGCTTGCAAGTAGTCCTACATTTGAAAAGAATTCCCGAAAACAGAGTGCAACATATATGTTCACCTGGCTGAGTTACAAGCCTTACGGACAACCATTGCTCTAATAGCTTCGTGGTTGACACTCATTGCTGTGTGGCCACTACGGAACTTGTGTTAGTTTTTTGTTTTCTTTTCTTATATACCTGCCTGTAGTCAGAGCTTTGGTAGCACTTCTAGAACTTTCTCTGTAGTATCATGCACGCAGAGTGATCTGTGCGGTGATAGTGTGTAACAGTCCTCTTTTCCGTTCACAATCAGAGCGAATCACGCGATCATGGAGCTACGATATTCCATTTTTATTACATCTACCTTATATCTATAAGAAAAATCATCTACCTTAAATTGTTGTAGCCATCGATTGACATAGTGCCCATTTGTTGCTCCTGCGCTGAAGCCCTTTCATTGGTTTTCCTTCATCCTGCGATTCGCCCAATATCTTTCGGCACTCGAACAACAAAACTTCTGGAAATTACCACTACCTTCTCTTTCCACAAAAACTACAGTTTTCTTCATTCTACTGTCCAGCTATACACTAAAACAAATTAACACTATTTTTTGTAACTATGACCACCGACTGTTTACACGATTTGATTCAAAAAGAAAGCCATTCGGCATCTTTTCACTAGACGACGGATTCCCGAACGTAGGGGACTTTTCGGAGTTGTATACCATCGTTTATTTTGATTATCCATTGCTTCGGCTTTTAGAAGGTGCTCATTAAAGTTGTCCCGTATGGCTACGTGCTCAATCATATTTCTTTGGATGAAAAATTATACACTATCTTACTTAGGTGTACAACGTTGAGTAAATATGTGTAATACCAATAGGCAGGTCGAAATTTGTTCAGGAATTTTATTGTAAAATTTAGCCGACCAAAATTAGCTGCAAATAGCTGCAGAACCTGAATTTGACTTTCCAAGAGGATATTTTTGATCCAGCAGTTTATTCAAATTAAAAAAAAAACAATGAGCTCCACAATTGTGCAGACTGCTCTAGTTTTTAGAATATATCATATATTTTTTATCTACATCAACCAAGCAATTTTCGATAACACTTCCATAGCGAAAGTGCTCAAGCCAATTTTAATTGTGCTTATCCTAATAATTAAATGCCTACTTTTATCGAATCTCAAAATCAAAAAAGAAAATATAAGATACTAGGTATAAGACTAGATAGAGCAAGGTCATTTGATTTTCTTACTTTTTTTCAAAACATTGTTTTGAATCGAACCTCTATTATCAGTGGCTCGAAAAATTCAAAAAATTTACGTATTAAAACTTAAATAGCATTTCTAAATATTAGAAGATATATGATCTATACAGCACTTAGAGATGAAATGATATCATCGTAAATATATGCATACATGCGTGTACAATATTTCATTAAGTTAAATCCAATATTCCTATCTGATAAAAAAAATTAAAGCTTCAGCCTTTTTCTCAGTACGCAATTTAAACCACGTTCTGTAAATGATAAATATCTTCCATGAATATTCACTTATTTTAAATTAATAACCTTCGAATTCGTCGTATTACATTTTACACGGAACAAAAATCACTTTCCAATTTTCAACAATTTCGCGGTTTCTCGAAAAAGCTTACTGAAGCAATGAGAAAATGCGACGTCGACAGAAAAGACGTCGAGATTTATGAGTATGTGTGTGCCGTGGGTAAATGGATAAGTAGATATACATACGCATACAACTTGTTTTCTTATATTTAGCAGAACGATACCTTAAGATTTACGAAAACAATAATACCTTTTGTTTTCGTAAATCTTAAAGGATCCTTCAATATAATTACAACAGGATTTGACAATTCGACTGTTCCTATAATAATGATATATGTGCGTATGCAAAAGTGGATTGAATCATATTTTAAATTTGATATATGTATATTGATATATTGATATTTGATATGGACATGTTAGAGATAGGTAAAAAATATGAGTACGTTTGATAATAAATGGTATGATGAATAGAGGGGTGATTTTTAAATACTTATTTTGTATGGGTTGTAATAGTATGGAATCGCAGTTACAAATGAACAGTAGTTTTGGCGATATGGTTGACGTTTCATAATTTTTCTTGTTCAATATTTAAAAAAAAGAGGAAACAATAGAGTAGCTACTATAGCATAAACGTTAAGTTTAGTTGGGAAAACATTCCCATTTTTTAATCCTATGCTTCCATCTCAATCAATCGAAATATATCAAAACAAAAATATACCACGAATTCAGCAAGAAATCCACGGATACTCATAAATTTTTTTTTCGAAATCTCAAATTATAAATTCACATACGAGTAATCGATTTTTCTTGAACCCTCTTGGGGATAAATGAAACCGAATTCTGGTATTTTCAGGGCTAGTTCGGTTACCACTTAAAATCTATGACATTTAAGTCAATGACAATGAAATAAAATCAAAACACCTTTTGCATTTAAAAATGAAGTGCATATCCTGTGTGAAATTAATCAAAGAAGCTGTGCTATCCTTCGCATAGTGAATTGTGCTACTTGAACTCATTAGATCGAAGCAAGCCAATTGTTTGTTCCCGCTTCGTCGACAAACAAACAGATAAACACTCTCTTACTGACTTCATCGATTTCCCGAAACAATGCACCAGACAACAATTGCTGAAGCTAATATACAAGGTTAACAAGACTTCATCTTTTCATTCGCATATTGTTAGGTGAGTCGACAGGCGAAGAAGATATGGAGTGCTACACAAATAGGGCAGCAGAACTGCACTTAAATGAATTTAAATTTACTCTCTCCACTCTACTGAAATGTACATCTATGCACCTGAATATATTCAACAGCATTCTACTTCAAGGGGTTCAAATCTTTGTTAGTTTGGTTTTATGTTTACGCTAGAATCTATTGAAGAGGACAGTCGATACTGGCCATCTGGTGTTTTGCAAACCTCATTCAGTCATTTGGAAAGTTTCAGCGAAATTGCATTAGGTCTATAATTTAATTTGACAACAAAACCTATCTGAAAATAGAATGGATCCTTACCTGATATTTGATTTAGGTAAAATCGAAAGATATTTTTATTAAAGAGATTTTATAGGAGCGCTCAAGCTGACTAATGAGCTATTCAACACCCGCGTGCCTAAAGAAAAAGCACTAATTTAACAACAATCTTTTTATTCTAGAAAAAATATTGCATACTAGGTTATGTGTCAGATTTTATGGCTTAAAAACTGCGTGAATACGATTTCGTATTGCATGCTACAATTTTCAAAGCAAATGCGTAGGCAAAGCAACAATCTATAAGTTATGTTTTTGGAATATAAATCGTTTGATTCGAATCAACCGAAATCGTTTTTTAAGCCAACAGGAGCCGATTCAGGACAACGGAATAATATTAAATGGAAAGTGATAAATCCCGATAAAATCAAGTGTAGCGATTATTCGCCTATCACAATGGCACTTATATCGATAATTATCTAATGTTTTCTGTAGTTAGTGGTTTTGTATCATTTATTGCTTGGATAAATAATGGCGCTTGTAAAGTGCGATTGGGGGTGGTGACACAATTTTTATTCTTAGCATTATCTCAACATTTATACGAGAAAACTGCTGGTACTAAATTTGTACGGGAAAAAGGGGTGAGAAAAATTAAGAAAATGTTTTGCATGGAATTTGAACGTTTTTCTATGTTGTCAAACTCAATTATTTTCCAAAAATGCATATTTTGCAAAACATGAATTCCGAAAATCTTATAATTGCAGCCAAACTTGCAATACTCAGAAGTTCGGTTGAAAAATCTTGGACGATGAGTGAATCAAAGTGAAAGTCAAAGAATATTGAATTTAAAGCTCTGTCAATCTTAAACTGTATTTATGTTTGGGAATTGATGTCGAAGAAATTAAACCTACTCTTTCATTAAGAATAATGGAAGTAATCAGAGAAAAATGGAATGCTTTTAGTAAAAATAATCTAGAATTTTTTCATGAAAAGACGAACAATCATGATATTTTCGATATTTTGAAAAAAATAAGCTGTTTTCAGCCTAAACGGATAATTGATAAAGAACAAGAAGAGATCGTGTCGTTGAAAACGTAAACGTTATTCTTATAAAAATCGGTTAAGCGATGTTTCAATTGCTAACTACTGTAAGTAGTTAAAACTTAAAATAAAGAAATGTTACAGTAAAACAGTTATTTATGCTATTTAAATTAAAACATCAACTCAATAATATGTAAAATATAGTGGATGTTTTATTGAAGAATTTTTTGCAAACCTCTGAGTGACGGAATAAGTGTTGTATTTGAAAACAATGATACATTAATATATTTGTATTGTACACCACCATAAACCTTTTCAATGGAGCAATACTATCCATAAAAAAATTCTGAAGATTTGGAGCTTGAATATGACTCAAAATCAAGATGTCTGGTAATTACCAACCAAACAATAAACTAGCAGGGGAATGTCAATCTTTTCATATTTCATAACTAATTTCACTTATAATAATTCCAGCAAAAGAAAACGCGCGACGTCTATGTTTACTACCTTCTAAAGTGGATTTGATACATTTGACCACGCCATTAAAGCAAAGACTGTTATTTGCAAATCTTATGCTATAACCCTTGATATTAGTTAGATTGTTGGTATGAAACGAAAATATCTCTACTATAGAATTTTAAACACCGCCATCTCCACTACCTACGCCTTCAGCTATAATTTCGTTAAGTTTATACGTTTAACAAGAACCTCTACCCTTAAAACCTGCCCAAGCAAAAAACCAATTTTACCGAAACAAAACAATTAATCTCCCTACAATTATTTTCATTATTTTTACAATACTTCTGTGACAAGTGGATAAATAAACGGTTTTATAGAACGTCACACATGCGAGCTGATATGATTTTTGTGATACTGTATGGATTTCAGTGCAAACTCCTACTGGATATCGAACAGGCCTTGGAGCTGCTGGGTAGTTGCTAGCATGCAGTCACCTTTTCGCGTTACTTGTGACGTGAGGATAACGAATTTATTATTAAAAGAGTTAAAAGAGATGACTGAAAAGTTGATTTAAATGATACAAATAACCAAGAGATATTTATTTAGCTTCCATGTAAGGAATTTCGTATTTTAATTTCAGTGAAATTAATATACGACATTCATTTACTTTCATGTAATTCATTTTGCTCGTGCAGTACTCATACATTTTTATTTTATTTTTTAATATTTTCTTAATAATTACAATTTTCGACATCGTTGATAAAACAAACGAAAAGATATCCTCAATATGTAAATGCATTATGGTGGAATACCCCTTAACCAAAATAAAATGCATTTAAAAAAATATAAACAATATTGAATTAATAGAAACCTAAAACTGTGGTCATATTTAGGATGTTCAAAACTAAAAAAATAAAAATAAAAAATCAATAAAAATAATGATGATGCGCTAGTCCACGCTAGTCACGTTTAGTCCAAGATGGTAGGAAATATATCTTAGAAATAAAAACACTACGTACTGTGCTAATTAACGTAGGACCAGTTCAATTTATATATAATTATTTGTATCGAAAAAATGGTAAATACCATACTAATCAATATTCGCCATAAAAAGACCAAGGAATTGCCAAATATAGCTACAAAATACTAGCTCCTCGTAAGGATCAACGACAGGATCATAGTGGTTAGGGAAATTTTTCATGGTAAGAAATGTTTTTTCTAAGTTAAAAGTCTGGAATACATACTAGTATACATATTTGTTTCTAAATGTCGGTATAAAAAGGTATTGACATGATTTTTTAATTTACAATTGAGATTAGATACACTGTGTAACTTCATTGCCATACTTTGTGACCATGATTTGTCCAAAAATGTACTAAAATAATGTAACTGCTATTTGGAAATCATATCTTGTGCTTCGGAAGTAAAAATAAAGAATTTTTCTCGCTTTAATATTCCATGGAGAAAAAAAACATGGAGAAAAAAACCGCGATTACAAATCAATAACCTTTTTGAAAATGCTGCTTATAGTTTAAAATCAGTTTTAATCGGAATAATCTAAATTCACTAGCCAATAAAGTACAGCTTCTTTGATACAAATGATAAATTGTGTCTACCAGTACCACGCTGTGCGCTACTCTGTTTTTAGCTTTTACAGCTCATCTGATTATTTCAATCTAAGCAAAAATTATCGAAATTTCTTTTTCTCAAAGAAAAACATTGTTATTTAGGCTTCTGCTCTGATTGCATTTCGTAACTTTAATTTTTTTGAATCAGGTACACAATACCCTTAAGAACAGGCGTTCAATTAGCGAACAAATGTTGAAATAAAGATCAATTTAGACGATTGTTCGGGAAAAATATTCAACGTCAGTAATTTAAGGCAAAATGTGGGTTAAAGTTGATAGATATGAGTTCTACGCTTCAAAAGTGTTTCTGTCGTTTTGCAAACGTATCAACAAATAATCTGGATATCATATTTTCCATGTAAATATGAATAAATACATGAAGACTGACAGAATAGTTTTCCGTGACCTGACAAAGCGTCACATTACATGAACCGAAAAAACCTCCAATATTTTCCGATGAGTGCGAAAATTTATAGCATTCGACGAAACATTTTCAATATTTTTCGCTTTTGTGCAATTTGACGAAATGGAATATTATCACACTTTTATTGCGATTAGTGTTGGAACATCGTATTTTATATCGCAAATGTTACAGTTTTCGTACTATATGCAATGTTTTCGGATACTCTGAAAACGATAACGCTTGAACCCTGGACAACCCCGTTTTTGGGTAGTGATTTTCCGATTGAATTCCCTTATATTAAAAAAAAAAGTTAGTTTTTTTGCTATAAAATAAATAAGTAAAAACCCTTAAGTTATGTTAATATTTCGTTTTTATCCCAAAGAAATATAATGGAAGTTTTGCTCCCGGAGAAAAACATACATGATTCTCGAAAATTCTTCGTTTTAAGGGGTGAAATCTCTCAATCTGACAGTCAATCTGTTTTTTAAAAGCAGTTGTCCTCACCTATATATTTGTTTAATTCTCTTTTCGCATCAACTACATACTTTAAATTTTCATCAAAGAGACTTTGTCTGATTAAAGCTCGTTTTATTTGGTTTAATAATTAATCGAATCATAATTTTCATCAGCTTCAAGACTTTTTGCAATTTCATTTTTAGCCAAAATTCTCAGATAATTTAATGCTTAAAAATTTGGAAAAAAAAGAATCTCAACTTACTTCTGTACTTACGTTTCGCGTCACTTTGTGTTGCAAGCGCTGCCGCAAATATTAACACCAGATAAACATACACGATTTGTCTCATAGCTAATTCTGAAAATAGAAATAATAGAAAGTATGAAGTTAATTTTTCAGCATTGATTTTGCATTTATACCGTAAATATATGTATGGATACAAGTGTAGTATGTAAATATATTCGCAAATACATAGTAAACATAGCAACAATTTTCTTTTCTTCCCTTTTTCTATTTTTTCTACTGTCTTATTCCCAGCCACATTTTAATCTTGTGCAATTTTAGTGAATTTCATTAGTCCTTCATATATTCCACACTACTTCAGATCATGTGAAGCTCCAATTCAATTCAGTAAAGAAGATCTAAACAATTTCTAGGAAATAAAAACTGATTCCGAAAACCAAATTTGTGAATGAATGACCCCATCATAATCAGCCGATCGAGATCGCAAATGCATAATTGGCATATGCGTTAAGAGTTTTTTGGTTTTCTTTTCTTTCGCATTATTTAAATGCTAAACAATTTACGATATCTTTCTGGGACAGCGACAAATCGCACAATAGATAATAGATACCCACGATATCTTATGTGCTTGAAGTATATTTTCATGGACGTCGATTTCTTAAATGGCATCGAAATTCAAAGTCACAATCTGTGGAAATGCTAAACTATATAATCGGATGACATAGCAAAAATGTGAGTTGAGTAGGAGAGGTTATATTATTAATATGTGTAAAAGTTGAATATGGTATATGCATACACAAACTTGTCAACACTTTCAGTGAGCTAATACGAAATCTTGGTCTGAATAACCAAAGAAACGGCTTTAAGTATGCACATGGTGTTTTATCTCCAGAAACTATAATAGGTTTGGTCCAAGGCACTTACATTGAAATTTAACTTAACTTCCACATAAAATTGATTTTCGTACATTCGTTCCCTTCTATGTTTCCAACTGAAATAATTGAACAACGGTTCTGCACATAAATCGATCAACAGAAAATGCTATGTAGCGCCAGTATGGATGGTATCATCAAGTGAACAAAGTCATCTCGTCCGACTGAATCATATTTTCGAAATTAATAATTTCGACTTCCCACCCAGGCATTTAATATTCAACACCCAAAACGAGGAAAACTCCATGGGGACTTTGCAAACCGAACGGGAGCGTCAAAGAACCGAAGGTCGATTCCGATGACAAACAATTATCTTCATCTACCTGTTGATGGAACTGCTTAAATGCGTACAGCTACACTGATTATTGCGTTTGGGGAAGGAAAACGGGTGACGTGATGGGAATCGTTACGTAGTCAATGTTGAATACATCATGCCACTTGCTCAACAGTCCTAAAGATAAGCCATGAATCCTCAGAGATTAGTCGAATTAGAAATGCCGGCACCTTCATCACAAGTCGTTCCGTACGTTCCACGGTTAGATAGCTTTAATCCTATTAGGATAGTTGATACAAGCTATCTTGCGTGCCAGAGTCCTTAATTCATTCATGTTCAATTTTAGAAGAGAGTTTTGGGAGAATTTAATGTTGCAGTTTGTAGGTGTGTGTGTGTGTGCTCTGTAATCGGCCGTAACATGTTAAGCAAGAGTATAATTTTAAACAGTTTTTTTACGATTTTAAATTTATTCATGCATGAGTTTGATGCCGACTAAATGGTCGTCTTAGAGCATTTATTTTTCTATTTCGTTAAGCTTAGTTTCACGCTAGAATATTTTTGTATATAGGCTACTCTCGATCTCATTCGTAGTTTTGCTAGGGTTCCACCGCCTAATCATTAGATTACGTTAGTAGATGTAAATATTTTTAGAGACATTCCGGGTTCATTTGATTTCTTCGTCTTGCAAAAATTTCGATTTTGAAAACGTTCATGTAAGAATAAACAACGTTTCACTATTCACTGTTTTTGGACTTTTAAAAAAAAGCTTGATAAAATTAAATCCTTAAGACATTTCGCTCATTGGTATTTTAGCCGGGACAAATTTTATTGCCTTCAGCTCCATTCAGTAGCTCTAGAACTCTGAAGTTGAATGCAGCTATGAAGTGGATAGACTTTCTTAGGCTCCTCTACATAGATCATATGCATTGAATGTATACTGAAGTTGAAAATTGAAAGACCCATGCTAAAAATGACGTGAAATTAACTGTGAAAGTTCAGTTGCTGTTAAAATATAGAAGTCTCAAAGTCAGATCACTACAGACTTCTTATGACTCAATGCTAAAATGTTAATTTGAGTTAGCTCTTAGGAAGTCAAGATCATCGTCTTCTCTAACAAGCTTGAGATTTATGATGTTTCTCCTTGAACTAAGCACCATACCTTCAATTCAATGCAGTCAGTTTATGGTCTTGCGTGTTCCAAAATGATCAATATTTCATTGATTTATTTATAGCCAAAGAATAGCATATATACAAATATAATAACACCAGCATTATAAAAACCAAGATATTAATTAATCGTAGAGTAAAGCACGGATAATTGCTTCATTTGGACAGTTCCCCCGACTACAAGCAGAAACTTTAGCGAAACTCATTTCGTGTTCTCGCTACCAGACACTGGAAATTTTCTCCGAAAGCAAACCATAAATGAGGAGTTCAGTTAGAGTTCGTGAAAAATTCAAATAAGCATCCAGAATCCTAATTCAGAAATCTGTAAAAATTCGGACAGTTTGTCGCACTGGTGATGCACCAGTTGATGCACTATTTGACACAAATCCGAATAGAACTTTCTTTTGGACCTGTTCATTCACAGGCCGCCTCCACTAGCAATTTCCCATGGCATAACATTTGAAATTGCCAGTAGAGGCAGCCTATGGTATGCAATATTTTATGGTCTGCCATAAATGGTATGCAATTTGCTCGGCCATCTGCCTGGCAATATTTTGACAGTTCTTGATTTCAAAATGGCGCTGAACCGTGAGCCTGGATTATTTTGCGTAGTGATTCTGAATTCAAAGGGATTTTTAGATTTCGTTACGCAATGAAAATAGTCTACAGAGTATGAAATGCTGGGAAATTGGGGAATTTCTTCGCTCTGCACTTCAAATAACTCCTTAAGAGCATTTGATGCTCAGATACAACGCATGTCCTTCTCGCTCAGAGGCATTTTCGAAATGATATTGCATGCCATGAAATTGCCCACGCACAGATGGCATACCATAAATTTGACCGTCGTTGCCATCGGAAATGGCAGAGTAAATTGCCAATTGAGCCCCGGTGTCACTAGCAATACCCTGCATGATTTCTGGAAGCTTTTTATAGCCATAGCTTACGAATGCGTGAGTGAAGAATATGGCTATAATCATAAGAACATACAATATTTGCCATTTGAAAAAAATTATTTATTTATTTGCTTATTATTCTCATACTCAACAGATAAAAATCCAATTCCTGAACATAAAAAGAATGTTCTTTCTAAGTAAGAAACAAGATCAAGGTGAATATAGAGAAAAAATAATACGAAAAAAAATCAAGCTTAAAAAGTACAAATTCAAAATTAAAAAGAGAGAAAAAAAAACTACATCGAGTTGTTAGCTACTAATGTCAGATTCAACCATCCGATAAAATAACTTAAAGATTAAGCACTCATCCTTGAAAAGTTTCCATTATTCGAGGGAAGAAAGATGTAGGAACAAAAGACGATCACTGTATAGAAGCTAAAACGACGGTAGAGAAGCTAAAATTTAAAAAATAAGGTACGAGTAAATCAGCGTTCTACAGGCTCCAGTATTTAAGTAGACCTAATGAAGGCACCACACTTGACAGCAATATTCAAGGACACTACGCACAAAGGAGAAAAAAAGGTGTACACAGGTGGAAATATTAACGAAGGTTTTAGAGGATCTAATAATAAAACCTGATAATTTAGAGGCCCTGGCAGTAATGTATGAAATATACTTCTCAAATTTAAGCTGTGGATAAAATATTACACCATCTCTAAAATTATCAACGACTTTAAGAAGAAAGCCAGAAACAGAATAGAAGAACATCAAAGGTGACATTTTAAAAAGAAAACATTTTAAAAGGTGACATGCTATTAAGATCGTTTGGTAAAATCGTACAGTCATCTTGTGACTTCTTCATCTTGTGAAGAGGGCATTGTTGTGAGAAGGAAAAGGAAAAGTAAGGAGCAAAAAGTTCACACACTTCATGTGGAATGGAAGCAGCTGTGTCACCCAAATGCATACCATTCAGGACACTCAGAGAGCTTTTCAAGGAGCGGATGAATGCGCAAAAGGATTTCGGTTGGTTGGTTCTGATTCATGCTTAAATGCCAGCAATGTAGGTGCGCATTGCCTATCTGGCAGCTTCGTTCGCTTAAGAGTGTAGTTCTTTATAAAAAAGGTGGGAGGAAAAACAAAGAAAAGTTACAGGATATATATATTGAAGTGACGACTAAGGTTTTGGCAGGAGGTAAGGAAACACGCACAAAAATACATTCAACAGGAGGACAGAAAGGGAAATTACGACATGTTCCGTTGACTTCATTATTAACACCGATGAGAACACCTCAATAATCGGATTTACTACGGAAAACTGTGTAGTCAGGTAAGATCTTTGAATTAAAGATATTATCAGTAAGCCAGGTTTTTGTAAGACATATTATATCGTCCGAAGCCAAGTGGCAGGGAGCGTGAAATAATTTTTTTGCTCCTCAAACCGCGGACATTTTGGTAAAATAGTCTTAATCCTAAGCTCTGGAGCTCCTTGATTCTCTCCGACGAAAATTACTTCGAGTGATTCTGCTCAGTTCGTTAACTAAAATACCAGAAGGCCAGAAGTCCTTTCGTAGAAGCTCGTGGACGCCAGCAGATATGGTAATACGAAAAGATGCCACTTCCTGGTTCTGCAAGCTGTCATGTAAAGCATGTAAAGACGCTAAGCAGCCGCAAACTGCTTAATCATTTCAGTTGAAGTATTGTAATCGATGCGGAAAAGTAAGACCTGTAGCGGCGGGCTCAACACTATGACGTGGGGAAGTGCTCCATTTAGCCCAGAAGATTCGACATGTCTGATTCGACTATAATGTCGGTACGAGCTATGGAAGTGGTAAGAATATCGGAAAGTTATAACGGAGAAGTAAGAGGTCGATCGTGAGGCTGATGCAGCGGTTGATGTTCATTGAGAATAGATTGAGGCAATTGCATTGAAAGTGATTACGGAGCTTATATTTGTTCCGAGACGCTACACCAGCAGTGGAATAAGGTAATGTAATTAAAGAAGTCGAGTGAAAATATGATATGGATACCAATTCTATTTTATTTCCACTCGATTCAAAATATTTTTCAGCTTCAGTTTATCCTGGTTGAAATGAACGAGTCATACTTATTTATCAATTTCGTATAAAATATTCTAATATGTTTTTCTACGCTTGAAATGAAAATTGATTTTAGTCAAGTAATTTTCAAGAGAATTATTCGAAATGATTGTTTTCCCATTGAGTGAACACGCACTTACATGATTCCCAGAAGATTTACTTCACGTTTATCTACTGGAAAGTTATCAGTGAACCGTTATTTATGTTCGCTTGCAAGTAAATCATAAAATAGCCGTTGGCTATCTATAATATTCAAAGCTCAATCTCGTTGCAAACAAGTAAGGTCCTGCGAAAATAATTTGCTTTGATTATGTGTTCGTTCTTCGGGAGCGAATGATTTTCTACATTGCACATCCATACGTAATGCACATTTACCGTACCGTTGATATACTACTTAGTATGTCGTCTGGCATAAAACCCTAATTTGTATGCAATCCTCGAGAGAAAGTGTTTTCAAAAGAAATAAACACAAGATAACAGCAAAGAACCACACTGTGCGTGGTGAATTGGCATATAGGGGCTCGCTGCTGCGTCGATTCGTGCAACTTTTTAAGGACAAGTAAACGACTGAATGAAAAGAATCAAAGCCGTTTTTAATCTTTTATAAATATTGATTTTGGAAAATACTCCTCGTAAATATGAGATAGAAGATACGAAATATTTTTAAATTAGTAGAATCACTTTTTACGAATATGCTTGAAAAAATTCAATAACTATATTTCATCCAGTTCAGCTAAAATTTTCAGAATACGTTAATGTATATAAGAATAGTTCCAAGCTTGAAAGTTTAAAACGAAACTCTTTGGCGTCGGCGGGAATGTGATATCTTAGATAGCCCTATGTTTCTATAAAAATATGTTATTCGAACAAACCAGTCTACGAAATGAGCTTGGGACATAGTTCAAAGTTGAATTTTTAGCCCTATGTTAGCACTAAGTGAAAATTTTCTCGAAAATTGGAATTGTGATAGCTTCCGACAGGTTCACCAGATCATCATTAACTTTACAGCACACATTCATGGGTATAAGAAGGACACATTAATGTTAATATTTAAATATTGTTTGAAAATTCGTTTCATACAAACTACTTAAACAATTATTTCATGATGATGATAATAATATTCTAATGAAGATATAGATAAATGGAATCAAAATATCTACTATTTTTATTTTAGTGAAGAAAAAAGTTAAATCAAGCATGTATATGATGGATGTTCCTAAATGAAGAAGCGATATTTAAAAATGGAATTCAAAGAATTCAAAGAATATATTGATCTTAAAAATGATCAGTTCTAGTAAAATTTTAATGTATGTATATGCTGGACAACTTGTGGCAGTGTTGTCATTTTTAAAAATTGCTCAGTAAAATAAAACTTTTTGCCTTGTGACTTCCGATTTAGCTACCAAATTAAATCGAAGTTCCCAATGTAAATAGAATTTGTAAGCCAAATTTGGAAAATGTTGGTTGGAAAATTAGGACAAGTCTGCCAGCAATGGTAATTTTTACCAATTTTACACAGATATATTACCATCAAACTATCAAATGATAATGATATTGTAGTGAAAGTAAACAACAAGTTTTTCCATTGCGAAAAACTTTGGAATTTTTGCAGCGGGTTAAAACCGCTAGAAACACTAATTTTCGAAGAAAAGTAGAGAAATCGTTTAGATTTTGAGTGCATTTTCTACAAACCTATTTCGAAAGTCAAGTACCACTTTGATCTCAAAAATGCATTTCACTTCATAGGGTGGAAAAGTTGCATAAATTCCATGATTTAGGAAAATCAAACACTTGTTACTTATATTCACTATCGGAAGCTTGTCCTAAAGACTTTGAGAGTAGCATCTCCTACAATATAAAGGGTGAACATGCTTAGTATTAGGTTGCTGCAGATGAAATGACCGATTTAGTAATAAATTTTTAAACAACTGTAACTTTGTATAAAGACAATTTATTTAATCAAAATAGGTACCAATAGATGCAACACACTTTTCCCAACGAGATACAAGTACATTTATTCCATTTTTGTAGAAGTCCGGGTTTCTGGTTCGAAGAAACTTCTCGAAGGGATTTTTGACAGCAGCTTCATTATTAAATCATTTTCCTGTCAAATAGTGATCCAAATGTTTAAAGAAATGATAATCTATTGATGAGAGATCCAATTGAGCACAGTATTTCTCAGCATTGATGGTTTCGCCAGGTTGCAGGAACGAATAGTGGATAACTCCAACTACAGACCACCAAACAGTTACCATCATTTTCTTTGGATGAAGGTTTGGTTTTGGCATGTGTCTTGGCACTTCATCGGCATCTAGCCATTGGGCCGATCGGCGACGATTATCGTATAAAATCCACTTTTAGTCGCATGTCACAATTCAGTGCAAGAACGGCTCCTTTTTGTTGCGGGAGAGAAGAGAACTTAAAATCTCCATTCGACACATCATGTTTTGCTCGGTAAGATCATACGGAACCCATTTGTCACGCTTTTTCACTTTTCCAAGTTGTTGCAAGTGGCGGCAAACTGTCGAATTGTGAACGCCTAATTTTTCGGCAAGATCCCTTATGATTTGGCGGGGGTCAGACTCCACTAATGCACGTAGCTCGTCGTTATCGATCAATGGTCCTGGGTGTCCACGTGGCTCACTTCCAAGGTCCATATCTCCGGATCGAAATTTTTCGAACCACCGCCGAGTGGTTCGTTCGCTAACTCTATAAGGCTCAAATGCGCAGTTGATATTCCTCGTTGCTTCCGTTGCGTTGTGCTCTAATTTAAATTCGCATAGTAAAAGTAGCCGTTTTTAATTCACTTCCATGTTCACTTTCTCTTTTTGTTTTCACGATTACTAGGAAGTGCAAAACAGAAATGACTCCATTAACCAAAGTAGCAGTATTTATACTTCAATATGTCATATCATTTGCGCCGCCTTGTGCCAACATAATACACTAAAATTACAGCCAACTTTATGTCATTGCTAAATCGGCCATTTCATCTGCAGCAACCTAATACTTGCAACACTTTGCCAGCTCTGCAACCAAAAGTCTGCCAAAGCTGCTTCACGCAAAAATCAACCTATCCTGTGAATCTCGTTTTCATCTGATGACAGAGATAGAAAAATGTTTCTGGTTGCCTTTCGAAAAAATTCCAATACTTGGAAAATATTTTTAATTCGTTATTTATTTTGGTTGCATGGTTGGATCTGTTGGTACGAAAATAACAATAATGGCTGACACGGACACCCATCTGCTAATACCAAAGCCAAAAGTATACCAAATATGCTTCAATCTACCCTCTGAATTTTATTTCGATCCAATACTGCATTTGTAGTTATAGGAGTAAAAAAAAATTTAGGGCTAATACTCACACTTAATCATTACAAAATCATTGCAATTTGAAAATTTAACGCTAACATCGCTTAGCAAAGAAATGAAAAAAAAATTACTAAAGGTAGCATAGCTGGAAACCCTATCATGATTTTTCAGCCAAATTCTTGCCAAATTTAACCTACAATAAAGAATGATCCTATATGAATTTTGTTTTGATTTCAAGTTATCGGACAAAAAGCTTTATTTCGCTGATCAAATATTGAAGATTCAAGAGACAGATATTGCCATAGCTGGCAATTTCAACAAACTTGAATGAAGTTCAGTTACTGTGTAAATTTCGTTAAAATCAGCTAATTGGATCAGAATTTCTAGGGCAAAAAACAGTATTTTTCTTGAAGATTTCTCAAGTTGGTACCACTGCCAAAGGATTGCTTACATATCAAAATTACTACTTAAGACTATCTCTATTATCCGATCGTGAGTTCTCATGAACAGAAGTTTCGAGTGCTTGAAATAGAGGTAATTTGGTGATAGGTTGCCGTTTTTGTGCAACACGGAATTTTCAAATTCTCATTTGTCAAGGTGGACACAGAATAAAATATATCAAAAATTTCATTTCTGGTGGAAAAGCGAAAATTTTTCAGCAAGATTTGATGATTTGAATGACTTTTTTCCACATGTCTGTCGTAGCTACAGCGTTATCCGCACAGTCATGTACAGTTCTAGATATATCGTTTTAGTCAACATTATTATGCTCTGGAAATTTGGCGATAATTTAATCTGTAGTCAAAATTTGAATAAAATGCTTGTCTACTTTTAGGCACTGAGCACCCACACAGAGATCAAAATTTCCATTCCTTTATCATAAAAAACCACAGAATAATATATATGATACTTGCTTTTAAACAAAATAACATTTTGCTTTTTTCGAAAATTTGTAAAAGTTTATATGAGTAAGCATTTATGAGTGTTTCAAAACCGATTAGTGTTTCAAAACCGATTAGTGTTTCAAAACCGAGTGTTTCATTGTGTTTCAAAACCGATAAGTAACGGAATTACCTTAAATTAACAATATTATGGCAACTTAACTCAGCGAAAACATTTGATTCCAATGCAGCATAGTCGTCAAATTTTCATAACGATGAGAAATTTTTTTACTATGATAGATAATATCAAACTAAGGCCTTAAAAAATGATATAGCTTAATTTGTTTTCGCTAAAATAAAATTGCGATATTGCATTGCATTTACGTAATTAGCCGCGACTTAGTTATAAAAAACTGAAAAAATTATATTGAAGTTCATTTTGTTTTTTTTTTTGTTGTTAAGATCGCAGTAGAATTTTATTGTTTTAAAAATTATTTATTATATTTATAATTATTCAGGTTTGATCAATTTTTAATTAACTTTGATTTTTATGGAACTAATAGCCTTTCAATAGTAACCTTCTTTATTATGATAAGCAGTGACTAAAGTATTTTGTAGAAAAATAATTTTGAACAATGCTGTCAAAAAAGGTCGAAATATGCTGTTCTGTCCTCCTAAGCATAAACTCTCTATCTGACATTTTTTTCATTATGAGTTAACACCGGATTCGAAAACTACATAATCAAAAACATCATTTTATATAATATGAAAACAAACCTATCATTTGTGGAAGTACGTTAGAATCAATAGTGGAAAATGAATGCCCTTTCCATATACGTCGTGGCCATAATTATTTACACAGCGCTAATCATGAAGAAAAATTTGCATGAAATCAAAATAACTCCTTCAATTTTTATTACAACAAAATGAAATTTTATTCATTTATTCATTGACAAATTCATAGTTACTTGACAAAAGCAAAATTGAAATAAAACATTACAGAACAAAAATAAAAATAAAAACTAAGTGGCCAAAATTATTTGCACACCCATCATTACGGCCAAATTATTTGCATTTATTTCAATTTTGCTTTTGTCAAGTAACTATGAATTCGGCAATGAATAACTGAATAAAATTTCATTTTGTTGTAATAAAAATTGAAGGAGTTATTTTGATTTCATTCAAATTTTTCTTCATGATTAGCGTTGTGTAAATAATTGTGGCCACGACTGTATCTGCATGCTGCGGAAAAACACAAATCATTGAATATCTCTGAAGTTACTAAGAGCATTTATGCATAGTACGGTAGTGTTGTTTCCTAAAAAACACACATGGCATCTACAAACTAGTTCCAGTCATTCATCGAAATTTCACCTAAAATTTTCATTATACAACTGAACACTCCCTACGGATTAACAAATAACACAGATTCATGTAAAATCCCTGCTTTACCTGTAGTGGTTCTCGTAGTGACTCTCGTCTACACCATTCACTCCAATTAAATTGAATTATAAATTGACCCCGAAACTTAGCTGCCACAAATCTCAGTTGACATCTCTATCCTTGAACAATGGTATTCATTGAAGCTATCCTTTGATCTTTCAATTCGAAGCGTGCGAATTTTCCAAACAACACACCAAAATCATAACAAGATTACTTCACAGTGGTGGAATTTAAATTTTTCTCATAATCAAGTTTCCCTTACGGAGATTGTATCGCGGTCCAGTTTGTCCGCAACGCTAATATTTATCGACCATGAAGGGCCACGTCTACTTTCTGTGCAAGGACAATGAGTGAACACAAAAAAAAATACTTGTGTCTTGCGTGCCGTCTCACTTTTGCTGCTCCCGTATTTCTCTTAGTTTTAATAAGCAGCCGGTCATAAGATTTTATTGAAGCGTTTTAATAGCTTTTTATTACTTTCTGACTCGCCAACGAATCGTCTCAGTTCAAGTAAATCTTGAGAGTGTTTCGGCATCATTGAACACACTCTGACCACATCCCTAAGTTCTTTCTTCTTACTCTCAGATTATACATAAAGATATGTGTGTTTTAGTAGATGACACGTAATGGATAGTTGATCGGTGTATAAATAAACTGTTTTTCACATTGAATAGACAAAAGTTCAAGACAAGATATTATTTTCGATTCGATTTCAGTCGACTAAGCAGTTGAGATTGATTACGCTAAATCACGCTCGTAGCGAAGCTGGTTTCAGGTGAAACATTCTTTTCTTTGTAATGTTTAGCTTACTTGGTTTTGCTTGAAGCGTATTTGACTTTGTTTAGATAACATCTTTGGCCCAACATTTTAAATTGCATTGGATGCGTGGTAAATTTGATCGTTTATCTGTTTAACGTAAAATTCGTTAAAAGTACATTTAAGTTGGCTTGAGGGCGTTGTTTCTTGATTACATGATTAATTGAGCTTTGAAATTACCGCAGATGCAAACCAAACTGATTGCACCTAAAACTGTTTTGTTTACGACCATTCAAGACGTCAGATACTTAGCTCTTCAGATAACCGGGTAGCTTTCAGTCCTAGTCTTATTTGTTAAAGAAAATCGAGTCTGGTATTAAATTTGAAGAACCAGCTTGAGTAATCGAATGAGTCCTATAAGAAATTTTATTTTATAAATTCCTCATAGGACTCTTTCGATTCCCAAGGCTGCTTTCAAACCAACCCGTATTCCTATCATACCTGATCGTGAATAGTATCGTTTAAGTTGAAGTTCAATTAAAAGTAAAGTGTTTACTGTTCTGATGATATTGGGAGTGATATTAAATTTAAATTTTCCAGGAAAATAACGCTGAAACATGAGCTTAACGAGACTGAAAGCGTCGGAGCCTTACTACTTTCATCTGCTGTTGCTTTCATACGTCCCTTGAATAAAATGTCTTCCGGAAAGGCTCGTAAGACTAGAAAAATTCGAAATAATAACAATAATCAAGAAGATGAATTTCTCCAACTTTCCATAATACAAGCCAGGAACAATAATCAAATCAGACGTTCTATTAAAATCCTGAATAGGCAGAAGCTTCCATGCAAAAATTACATTTTTTCCCATCATTTTCGTTATGAATTTCCATGATAAAATTGAATACAATGCAGTGAGTAAAGTACAGACGAGCAGCTGATTCTATGAGAATCACAAAAGGAAGCATGATGTCAGTGATCCATCTTCGTCAATTCATGGTGAAAGTTGATTTTATATATTCCACACTAACTGCATTTTTCTACCGGTAATTCATATTATAGGTAAACAAGGTAATAGCGGTTTATAAAACAGTTTTTAGAAGAGAATAAGACAAATCAACTTCTACTGAAATTCACCAACTTCTTAATTACGTGTTAGTTTTCAAAAAGAATTTTCAAGGACAAGTTATTGTGTAGATCCACAATGCTAAATTATGGGCAAATATTTTGTTTTGATTTGATTAACAAACCTAAAATTAAAATGCAATTATGTATCCATAGCATATTTGTATAATTTTGAAGTATTTGATGATGTATTTGATTGAGGTTTCAGATAAATGATAAGAAAGATATTGGGTATATTTATCAGAAGCAAAAGATATAAGCCACAATTCAAATCTTCTTAATGTGGATATTTGACTGTGACCTGATGTAAATATTCTAAAATTAACAAAAATTCTGCTGAAATGCAGCATTTATTTGAATTGATTTAGATTATAGTAAATAAGTAGTAACAAAAACGTAGTAAATTTTTTAAAAAAAAACTCTATTTTTTAAACAGACTCTACCAAAAACTGTTATTTTTATCAAAGCTAAGTGCGATAATTTTGTAGAAACTCATAGTGTGTTTGATGATTAAACTTGCCATTTTTAAGACTTGTTCTAAATTCATTTTGATTCGGACTAGAAAGTTCAGTGAAGAATTTCAAGAATGTTTGGGGCGATAAACCAATCACTGGTATTTTTCACAGTCAATGGAAAGTCACTGGTAGCAGAAGTGACTATATATTCAAAATCACAGTGAATGAAATCATAGCGAGTTGAATTCTACCAAATGAAATCTCAGAGAAGGAAATCTCAGAGAACGAAGCTGTAATACAAAATCAGAGAGCAAAATCACAGGGAACCTTCCCAAACGAAATCGCTGTTATTGGAAGTCACAAAGCTAGTGAAAACGCTCTTTATATTTCTTTCACTGTGACTTTTTACTGTGACTTTTTGCTGTTTCTTTGATACCTGTGATTTCGATCGTTGTAGCTTTGTTCGCTATCATTCCACTTGCTGTGATTTCGATTGCTTCGATTTTCTTCATGGCATATGAATTTTTTATTTATGTTCGAGTCGAATTCTTTGGGTGAAATTATCTCAGAAGTTCGTGACCGGTTTCACAAAATATTGATGCATGTATATAAAAAATATGTATGAGTCACGTCAAAATACAGATATGTTCTATCCTTTTACAGTGGTAAACATTTTAGTGAATTTTCAGGTTTATCTATAATTCTATGGAAAGAAGAACTTCGAATGAAGCAAATGTGTGAAACGAAAACGGATAAAGTTTTATGTTTAGTTATGATAACGCTCTGGAAAATTGTCAATCCAATGCAAACGCTGAGGGCCTAAAAGTAAGCAAAGAAAATTTGTAAAATTTCAAGCTGTGATAACTCCTGCCAGAAACATTAGGTCATTACCAAATTCATAGGACGTACTTCTTATAAAAATAGGTCTGTGTGATTTTTTATAAATATCCGGGCAGCTCTATAAGTACGGCAGGTAAGACTATTATATCCTTCAAATCATCAAGTTATCTGAAAAATGTTTGCTTTTTGGAAACAAATGCAAATGATAAATCTAATGCTTTGAACGAACAGTCAGTTTAAAATTTACGAAATTCCTCAGTCACTAGAATGGTAATCCTTATCAAAATTAGCTATTTGAAGCAACCGAAAATAGTGTTCGCAAGAACTCATGACCGAATCATCAGGTCGATATGAAAGTCAAAGGATGTATTGGTATTGAGTAGGAAAAGCAAAAATTAGAGAAAGGAAAACCCTTTCTACCACTACTACTATCGATGGAAACGAAAACGAAATGCACACTGTACGTTGATTTCAATGTAAGCCAAATTTGGCAATTTTGATTGCGAAATTCGAATGCAATTGGTAGCTACGCCATTGTTGTTCCACCAAGAAATCAATAAATTTTTAAATTGTGATCATACGATAATGATTCCAAGCAAACTATGTTTAGATTTTGTAAATTATGAATTTTTTAGCTTGTTTGGTAGCCCTAAAAATCATTGCAGCCATCGGATTGAAATACAATTCACACATTGACTTAATTTAGACAAATTATAAAATTTTTGATTTCAATTCTGGTTCATTTTTTTTAAAATTCGAAATTTTGGGCGGCAACCCAGAAAATATTTTCATACAAGTAACTTTCGATCGAGTGATCGGATCGAAATGCAATTGGAATTGGTAGACAAAGTTCGTCTCAACGTGGAGCAGATTTGTTTGAAATCACAGTGATTTGAAAATCACGATCGCCGTTTCACGGATTATTAAAAAAATAACATAAAAAAATAACGTAACAACTTACACAGCAAGCATGAGGAGCCCAACTTTTGCCTTTATCTCCAATTTGGCACTTTTAATATAGACTTAAGGGGGGAAATACATGTAAAATCGAAAAAAAATTGCTAATTTCAGATTGATTTAAAATATATATATTGTTCATTCAGAAAATGTTTAATATTAAATCCTAAAAATACATGTCTCACAGTAAATGAAAATATTTGTTTAGTAATTTTTCAACACAAAATGGCGGCGATGCGAGCGAATGAAAGAAACACATCAAAAACTGCCTCGTACAACTTAACGCCTTTTCCGGGGAACTTGCAGCATTCAGAGAAAAAAAAATATGCTAATGAAATATGTAATTCATAGGTGAACCAATAAAATTTATAAAAATATTTTAAATTTTTACATTAATTTTAGATTAAACATAAAAATCGATTATTTTTCAAAAAAATCACGCTTTAAACATTAATCAACAAATTATTTTTCTGAAATTACAATAGTATTTAGGTTCAACGAGGAGGTAATACTCTTTTGTAGATGTGGTATAAATTTGAGCCGGATCGTTTCAATATTTTTTGAAATATCTTGTACGGCAGTTGAAAAGTACTACTTTGAGAACGCGTTTAAAGTTTTAAAGCTCCACCGACCTGGGGAACGCCACGCTGCCTTTAATTGACGATAACTCGAGAACTAATACGAATATCGCTTCAAAACTTTTTTTGGTATATTTTAAGAGCATTTCAAACATTTTGATGTAATAAAAAAAAATCGAGCAGTTACATGTATTTCCCCCCTTAACTTGTGACTTTCAAATGAATCATCCTCACACATAATGAAATTTATCTGCTGGATTTTCGCAACATCAACAAATAGGATTTGTTATTTTATAAATAAAATAAACGATAGAAAATAATAAAACTGTCCTTGGAAGTTCGTAGATTACTAAGAAAAGGGGGTGTTTCCTGTGATAATTCCTTTATTGTTCAGTCTAAAGTTAGATACAATTAAGTTCAATCAGCCCATGATATAAAGGAGAAGCAAGTACTTGAAAGGGGGACATGCTGGGCAATTTCTGTGAAAAGGTGTTTTAATAACTGCCCAAATGAAACACAAAAGAGCATTCTCACCAGTCCTACAAACTGGTGTAGTTAATTTATATGTTAATCTCATCCTCATCTTTGATAAGGTCTTTTGCAGGCTTTGTAAACTTGCCCTTTTGCGTTTCGCATGCGATTCATGCACTAACCTTCTAACTTCTACTTGGGAAATTTTAAAACCAACGTTACAGCGCTTGATGAGCTATCACAAATAAACCAGCACCTTATCCGATAATCACTATTGAAAAAAAATAGTTTCCTAATTCGAACTCTAATTTGCTGAAGTCCATTCATTTAGATTTATTGATGTTATATCAATTTATATCAATGTGTCAAATCGAATCAGGTTAATTATTGTTTATGATAGTTACGCGATGAATATTTCAATTAAAATCACTATGCACCGCAGTAGTTTGATGGATCGGGTAGAAGCATGAAACAAATATTTAATAGTTACTATATCTAACAGTAGACAAATATACGAGTATATTTCAATTAATTACTTTCTAGCCTTTCAACATCTCCATCACAAGGAAAATAAATTAAAGTCCTTGTTTGAACGCTTTTGAAAATTTCTTAACACTCATAACTGCACTATTACATTACACTGAAATTCAAATTACCTCACCAATATAATTTTTGTTGAAAAATTATTATGCATAATTTAGAATACCTTAGCTGCATGCATGAGTTTGCAACTTTGTGGTCCGAATTCTCAACTTTTGAAACAATTTTATAAATCGAAAACGATAAATTTTCAAAGAGCTGTACAATTTTCAACTAAACTCTCTTGATTGGCCCAGATATTTCAAACGATTTTTGAAAAAAATGTAACATTCATGAATTTTCCGTTTAGCTGCAACTGTCTGAAAATATATTGCTTGGAACGGCAATGGATATAAAATATATATCTTTCAACAAGAATATATTCTAATCGAAAACTACCAAGTCCTTAAATTTAAACAATAGGCAAAACAATCAAAACGATTCAAAACTCTCATGAAACGTACTTTCCAGAAAGTAAAATTAAGTTACTTTGAGATATAATAGTTAGTCGGTGACTTCACAAACCAGTATGCACTGTTTCAATGCTACCCCACATCTGGAGGAAAATTAGTCAATAGTTAATTATGACAATAAGATATTTCGGATTCTGTCAAATACTGTAAGCATTTAACGGTCAACATATTTTTCCAGTGAAAAAGTAGCCCAGGAAACCTTTGAAGCACCCACTAGTTTGGTGACATTAAACTTTTTTAAAATGTTAACACTTGATTCAATAATTTTCTATCCCATTTGCCGAAAAGAAAATAAAGCAGATTATTCTACTTTATCACTTAGCCGATATTGTTTACGGCAAAGTGAAAGGTTTTTTTAAATCCTATACAGCAAAGTGGATTAGTCCTTCGTTCGAAGAAAAAAACTAAGAACGTGTTTGCATACCTAAAAAAACAGTATAGTTTGAATAGCATTCAAACCCCTTCAACATAGAATAAAAAAACCAATATCAAAGGTATTTCTTATATCTGGTGTCTTGAATGTATCAAACAGTAATTGAGAGCATGTTTTATAGTAATGGAAAGAAAGTAAGGTTCGTCATCAATAAGCTAAATGTGAAATGTGTCCACATATTCTTTGGAAACAAATGGAAGCTCGTCAATTTAATCAAAGGATATTTCTAAGAACTGGTAATGGCAGTCAGGATGGTAATGAGCTTTGATGTGTCGCATCCAAAAAAAATGAGCACAAACGCTAGGTTGGAGTATCACGTTATAATCGGATGTCTACGAGTAAGGAAAATTAGTTCATTTCAATTGTATATATAAATGTTAATGGGACAACTGATATACGGTCAAACATAAAGATCTTTCAATACCAAACGAGATTCAAACTTTGCACGGAATATATTTTTTGATGAGTTATAGTGTAATAATATTTAAAAAAATAAAACGTCTCTTTAAAAATAAAACAAAGCATTCTTGCAATTTAACCCTTATTTGATCACACTTGTCCTATCCATATTATTCAAAGTATTTATTGAAACCAATCAAGAATCGATTAATTTAAGCAACGAGCAAGCTACCCTCCCTGCTTAAGCTGCAATAATAGAAGCTGCAATCAAAATATAATAGAGCAATCCAAATCTAATTAGCAAACGAATAACTGCAAAGAAACACTATCACGTCGTAACGTAATATGTATATCATCGTTCTGCAGGTATGGAAGTACGATTAGCATATTTCTTTACAACCGAACCCCACAACGAACTTATCATTTTACTTCCATTTTATCAATGCATTTCCCATTTCTTGATAATCGGTAAATTGAAATTGTTTGCTTTTTCCAGTACCCTACTGGTTACATCGAATCTGGCAAACATCACAGGCTACATTGAGACAGCAAATTGACTTGTTCGTATTATTTTAGTTTCAACATTATTTCCATCGGCGACCATAAATGTTTTCCTTCCAGGACCATGCACAAATTATGTACATGCAACGTTCGTGGAACTTTACCCATGACTTGCTTAAAGTCGCCGTGGATCGAGCTGTTCTGGCCGCTAAGGAGATGAATTTGTGCGTTCAATAAAATCGAAAGATTTGCATTTTATGCAGGACGCCGATCAATAGAATCGGAAATGCCTGGTTTATATTTTGTTTACGGTGGTAGTAAGCCGGAAGATAATAATTTAGTACGCGAAAAGGATGTTTTCAGAATTTCTGGGTGCATCATAAAATTGTCGTACAGAATGAATTCATTGAATCTGACTGAGCTGTATTATTTTTATGACACCAAAGTATAATTCAAGTGCAGATAGTACTAAAAATGTGATAATTTAGTACTTTGAATTACTTGGAATCGAAATCATACGAAATCGAAAGTTAGAGTGAGTGGCAGTTTTTGGCAGAAACCAGACTTTTTTATTTTCTGTAATCATCTCATACATTACAAGTCCTACAAAAACCACGAAATCGAAAGTTAGAGTGAGTGACAGTTTTTGGCAGAAACCAGACTTTTTTATTTTCTGTAATCATCTCATACATTACAAGTCCTACAAAAATTATTATTATCTGATGTGTTTAACAAGCTGCTCTAAGTTGAGCTGGATTGAGATATCTCAGAAAAATATGTTTAATGAGCAATTCGGCTGCTCTACCTTGCCCGAAGTTACTCTGATCTGTGTTTCATGAGCCCGCTCTAAATTGAACTAGAGTAATTTAGAGCAGGATTGCTGCTCTACCTTTTTTGGTAGAGCAAGCTCAGGCAAGCAACCAGCTGTTTGTCAACTGTGACGAAACGTACTTTAAACAAAAAAATATGACTGAAGTAGAACCTTTTATTAGTAAATTGACAGGTTGAGCTTCTGCAAAACAATGAATTTTGAGAATTGACTCTCAAGTGCTCTAACTTGCTCTACTTTTTTGACAGCTGCTCTACTTTAACTTACCTTGAGATACTCTACTCAATTTTTGGGAGTTAATAAATACAGCTATTACATTATTATGACCGAAAAAGTTGAACAAAGAGTCAATTTTCGTGATGCAAATGAAATTTCGTGTGCGGCAGCGTTAAAAATGTTAGAAAAAGGCTGAGGGCGACCTACTTTTATCACAAACACGTGCCTATGAGGAGTACAAACCGTTCAAGAAGTGTCGAGTATTTGCCAAAGACTTGTCTCATTCCAGTCAATCTTCGACCTTACATAACATCAATAAAGTGAAGAAGATTGTGCTTCATAATCGCTATACCAGCTTAAAACTGATTGGACGCGACATTATAATCTCTCATGAGTCTGTCCGTTTGCTCGACTCTGGTGAATATTTTGACCATGAGATGCGTCGCAGCACGGTTTGTTCTAAAAGAACTTAAATTTTTGCAAAAATAGTACCTTAAACAGGTTTCTTTCGATATGCTTGAAACGCACCAGTTCTTATCCAACCTTCATGGGACGTATCATTACTGGTATACGAGTTTAACATGGCAAATAATGGAGAACGAAATACCAGCCGAAACCGAAAAAAAGCCATGCCAAAACAATTCAGCAAACGTCATCGATCAGCCATCGTTTTTGTCATATACGAGGGGTGATCCGAAAGTAGTGATAATCCGTTATTTTCAGTTCGCATCAAATTCAAAAAAAAAATTTACTACCTCATATAACTACCAAGTCAGCATAAAAAACATATAAATAGGCCACGATTCCAGGGAAGTACATTAAAGTTGGGCTGGAAAAAGACGCCCACCCAGAGGAGGGGAGTCAGAGTGCCGAAAGCACTAGCTCCAGAAATAACACAGTTCCAAGGAAGTACATTCATTTGAATATGAATAGTCGAAGAGAGAACATCAAAATGGAGAAAAGCGAAATTAGAGCTGCCATGAAGTAACTGTGTTTAAAAAAAATGCCCACCAAAGATATAGACAGATACTTGATTGAAACATTTATGGACTTTGTTCCTTGATATTCTACCGTTGCACGCTGGTCCAAGGGTTTTAAGCTGGCAAGAACATCTACTGAAGATGAACACCACAAACAACGTCCATTCACGTCCCTCATTGAAGACAACGTGAAAAAAGTCGAAGACTTCGTGTTGGCAGATCGAAGAGTGAAGGTCATCACCCTCTTACTGTTCAACTAATTGACTTTAGTAACACCCTTAATGTCATCAAATCTGGAGCAACCAGATACGCGAACTATCTTCCATGAAAGCGGAAACAAGCTTAAAAACCCTAATTCATAAGATAGTCGGCTGTGAAAGTTGCTAAGGCTGTACATTTCTTTGAAAGCAAATATTCAAAATTGTTGGATCTGGGTGGGTTGGTTCCAGAAAATATAAGGTTTTTCAAAACTTAACAAAACGCCCTCTTCGGCCTTTTTCAATGATGTGTTGATGTCAAAACCTAAGTCTAGGCGAATATTTTTATCCTAAAAAAGTTAACGAATTAACAACGTTTCCGATTCCGGCAATATATTCACTATTGCATGTTCTTGTGCCAATAAAAAAACGCACCGGCTGAAGTACCGACACAGTGTCGCAGCAGTAAGTGCTTCAGGTCAAAATAAGCTAAATCAGTCAATTCTATACCGTTCGCAGGAATTTGGGAATTTCATTGTAGCGAATTTTGCATTAAGATCTTGGCTTCCAACCTTACAAGATGCAGTTAACTCATAACTTGAAGCCTCTTGGGCATTTAAAGCATCGACATTTCTGCGAGTGTCGTTAAAATCATCGAAAACCCTAAAAATCTTCGAAAACTCAACTTCAGCGATGAAACTCGTTTTTGACTTAATGTCAATATGCAATTTATGCACTATTGGCCAGCAACAAACCGACAAGTGTTTGAATAGACTTTATAGGTGTGTGTGGTGTAGTGTTTTATTTTTTCGTTGATGAAAATGGTCGCTATGTTATGTCAATCGAACTCGTTATAATGCCGTTTTGGAAGACTTTTTTCGCAGATTTTGATAGACTTGATATACTTGACCTGGGCCATGCCAAAATCTAGATGGAGAGCATGCTTGACTCAGCAGCTATCGGTTAAACTTTTGTACAATCTTCCCTATTTCAGCAGTTTGTGATCCAAATCCCAAGCAGAGAGCTGTGAGTGAGGGGCTATCCCTAGGAAATAATCCTGTGGAAATATATACGGATGGCTTCAAACTGAACGACAGAGTGTAGTTTGGTATATTTTCCACTGACCTAAACTTGAAAGTTTCCATTTGTTTGCCAGACTACTGCAGTGTCTTTCAAGTGGACGTGTTGACAATTCTTGAGGCAGCCAATTGGAATATTTGCATTTTCATTGGCAGCCAAGCGGCTATACAGTTCTTTGTTGGAGTTTACACCACTTCAAAGCACGTTCTTGAATGCCGTACGTCTTTTAAAGAGACGTCGAGACATTCAAAGATGCAACTTTTTTAAGTGACATGACATAGGGACATTATGGGGAAGTATGAACCAGATCAACTTGCAAAGGCTGTAACGCTCATGCCGGAAGTGCTTCGCAGTCTCCTGATTAGTATTCCGATGGATTCAGTTAAACTGTCCATCAAGCAAAAATACTTAAATTACGCTGTGAAGTCCTGGGTGGAAAAACCTTGCTGTGCGATCACTAGACAATTGTTGGAAAATTTTGACCTTGGTCGCACTAAGGACCTTCTTAATTTGGGAATATTCGCGCAGTGATGGCTGTCTTAACTAAACACTTGCAATGACTTCTGCCAGAGCTGTAGATGCAAAGAGAAAGAAAAAACAGTTCTTCACCTCCTGCGTGAATGCATAGCTCTTGCTGAAAAAGGATTTCCTTGGCTCAAACTTCTTCACTTGCCTAGCTGAAGTGGCTTCAGTGGGCCTGAAGAAGAAACCCAGATCATTAAGAACCTACTGTATAAGTGTGTGAGAGTCTATCTGATGCAGACAGCCGCGTAACCGAACCTAGCATTTTATGTGGTTAAGGTTATGGTTTGTGGCAGCAACCCGACAAAGTTAGAAGAACAATACATACCAAATGCAAAATTGTCAACGTTGTGGCCGATATGTATGGAAGAATAGTGGAAAATTGGCTTCAAATAACCCATTGCAGCGAACGTGACCATGGTGGTCATATAAACAAATTCAAATTTTATATTTAAATGTAACATTTGTAGTTACTATGTTTGGAACAAATTTCAGCTAGATCTCAATTAGTCTGTGTTTTGAATTAAATACAAAATTGTTATGTGTTTATTGATGACCGCTGTATGTATTCAAGTGCAATGTATCCCAGATCTGTGGAAAAGAATAAGGCGTGGAATTGTTTAGGGATATCAATGATGGATAGCCGGCGGTTATCAAGAAAGCATAGAATTTTTACAGATCGCTAGTGAATATATTATTATCTTAACGTCATTCTTTTAAAGTTCTTGGGACTTTGCTACAAATCATTCAGTGATTACGTTATATTCTTCCTCAATAAAAGAACAGATCTCTATTTGTGCTTCTACGAGCGTCTAAAGTTTATTCCTACGATTTTGCGTGTCCCTTATCAGAATATGTAGCGAAATATGTAGCAGACTAATTTTCATAAAGTTAAAAAAGAAAGAAATGGATTTTCAAAGGTGAAAACTATATGAAAATAAATTCGTTTGAGATCATAATTTCTTCATTCAAGGTGAAAAAATTTGAGAAAGATGGTTTGTCCAATAAAATGCAACCATCTAATCGAATGCAATGAAATGCGAAGAACAGTTGCGACCCGGCATCTAGTGATTTTCTAGACTTTTATTTGCCCACGGTAAGACTACGAAGGTTTCTTATAAGAAGAATGATACTTGGAGAACTAGACGAGCCAAAGTATATACATAGCATTAAATATCCTTCGCCAGCGTTTATTGTAAAATGTAGGGTCGATTCCTAAAGAGCGACCGGAATATTTCGCAGAATAAACGCTCATATTTACTACTTTGGGTTGCAGGTTTGATTTTCTACTCTTTCTTCTGACACCTATTACATCCGCAATCTCACTTTTTCGTGAATTAGCTAAATATGTATTAATAGAAATGTGAAGACTTTGGGCCCATATTTTCCGGTTCAAATATGAGAATTGTGGACCATTTGACTGCTAATGTAGTTTGCCTAGTATAATATAATTTTGACAATATTTAATAATTATTGTCAGTGGGAATGAAAATTCTGCATTGTAGCCAACATTAATTTAAGCAAAATAGAGAAAAAACTCGTTTCAATTATAGTTTGAATTCCAAAGAATGCAAACATTTCTGAAGGGAAATTCTTTCTGGAGATCTCTTGGCTCATAGATAAGACGTTCGTTCTGAAGAATAATAGCCTTAAGAAATTGGCTTTGTTTGCATTTCGGAATAAGAATACTAGTTTCAAAAGTTTGTTTCGGCGAAAAAATCTTATATAAACATTTTTGTTTATTAGATATATACTGCAAATATTGCTGAAAAATGAGATTGTTCTTGCAAATGTGCAGGTAAAAACTCGAAACGGTAGTTGATGAGATGCACTAAATAATTCGCCTGTAAAATTATCGAGTAACTAAATAAAAATTATCTGTTACTGCATTTTTCATTTCAAACTCACATCAAATAGAATTTCAACTTCAGATTAATTTGAGAATCGATCACTAATTAACATTTGAGTTTTTTGATGTCGATCTAACATTCTTTTACATGTTATCATAGATTTTAAAAACATTAAGACATACTTCCGGTAAATTAAGAAGAATGAAACAGTGCGATCGAATTCTTTAAAAAAAAAAAAACTACTGATTTGTGCTTTAAACAGCCCTAAATATTTCAGTTACATTGTATCTTTTGATCTATAGATGGTGTTCTTTGAATTTCCTAGCCAAATAGAACACCCCACTTTTGCATATCACTATACACAGTAAAAAAAAATTTGTTACGATTTGTCGCTAAATGAAAAGTTTAGCGTTTAAGCTAAGGTTTTCATTTTCGAAGTGAGATTGCGTTATTTCAGGATCACTTTTCAAATAACTCCTATGTTTAAATTTCAACAATTAGCTGGAGATATCTAAAAATGAGCATCCAGCCCTCTTTCCATAGCACGTCTTTGGCTATCATTTTTATGTAAACATGAGTTTCGTGAATACCTACTATAACATTTATACTCGAAAGATAATTGCTATTTATTGCACTAATATATTAATATTATATTTTCTGTATTTCTAAGAGCTCATTTGAAGACATATAGTTACAAGCGAACGTTCACGTTCAAATTACAGAATAACGAAAAATCCAAGTCCATTCTACCCCAAAAGACCTAATTCATATTTAATCGAATGAATTGCAACAATGGTATTTTAGAATTCTTCATAAATTTGTACACAATTCACCGAAACATTCGCATTGACAAACAATAAATCTCTGAATACATACGTACTTTTTGTCTCCTTAAATTTGAAAATAACACTGCACTTAATTTGTCGTCTTACAACGGCCACAACACTAAATTAATAATTTAACGTTTAACTAAGCCGACGTTATTTCAATAGTCTTCCTACAAGACAATTCACGACACAAACTTGACAAATCTTACAAATAACGACTATGTAACGGTTCACTAGCGTGGTAACTTGGACGCCAAATAATATTTCGTTTGAATTCAACTCTCTACTGTAGAGTGTTAGTCCGTGCCTTGACGATGGCGAAGATATGAATGAACGACCGAAACAACATTGCTTCTGCTTTATATAACAATGTTCCGTTACAAAAGGAACGCTGTAACCAATCGACAGAAGGACTTTGGAGCTTTCGAATTCTTGTGTCGGCGGCGAAATGGCGAAAACATTGATAACGTTCAGATACGCATACCTACTGTGATAGCGTGAGAAAATAGTTGACAACACCAATACAAGGGTTCTTCGATGTGGACTATGATTCGATGATGATGCCGCTGCTTTGCAAGAATCCATGAAACATTGCAGAAGTGATTGTGGAAAACGATGGTGTAGTCAAAATGATGAAAGCTTCGTAACATGAGGATTCAAACAAGCAGAAAAGGATCGGCGTGGCTAAGTTGTTCGAAACTGAAGAGAGTGTTTGGGACGATTCACCTGTTACTGAATTCAAAATCTAAATGGACAAAGGTCCGTTAAGAAAACAATAAGTTGTTTATACAACAGCGGATTTTAACGAAATTAGGAGAGGAAGAAGCTATAAATAGTAGAAAGTGCAGAGTTCTAAGACGTCATTCTTAATAATGACTATGTTCGATTTTTTCCAAGGTAAAAAAAAATGTAGAAGAATATTCCCATCTAGTAGTGTCGCCAAGCAAAAAAGTCTACTTATCGAGCCAACGAAATATTTTGAATTTCTTTTATTTCATTAGACATCGATTTATTGAACAATATTTTACCACCAGTTATTATATATGGCATAATTTCTTGTAAATTTATTCATATTTTGGGCGTCTCATGGGTGACTTACCAACATATATTGAGCTTAAAATTGCATTTGCACATGAAAGCTAGTCGAGACAGACTAGAATAAAAAAAATGAAATGCTGCGAACATTTCTTTAGTTCTATATCTTATTGCAAGATTACTAGAAAAAAAAATTTCATTGAAAGTAGGTCTTCCTGAGACTAATCCATACTTTTGTCCATTACTATTGAACCTTGAAGTATCAGTTCAACTTGTATATTATTATTATAGTGCCTAAGAACTCTCTGACCAAGGGTGTTCTTGGGAAGTGAAATAGACAGCCCAAATCTTGCGCGCAAAGTTTCACGAGATCGCTTATAGATAAATATATGATTTTTTCGTGAGGTATTTATTACTCGAACTATTATGCGAAGAGTTTCGTAAATTTATAATTATACAAATTTTTACTTTTCAGTTAAATTTTTTTCAATAAATGCAGCATCTTGTCTTTGCCGTTTTGAAGAAACCTTGAGCCCAAAGTTTGAACATTTTTTTTTAAGAAGTACTAGTTTAATCTTGACATATGTTTACAGCCGTTTATTTTCTGCGTTTTTGGATTAAAATGCCCCAGGTCCTTCTATTTGATTTCTTCTTCTGCAAGTTTCTGTCTGTGTCACTCTCTTCCTTCATCAATGCCATTCGCCCAATCTATCAGATACATTATTCCAGTGGCTCCTAATGCCTTCAAGACACTCACCTGACTTTTTTTTTACCGAGCATTGAATGTTAAGCCTGCATCATCAGATCCAATTTCTTTGGATTTCGGGAGAATCCACCCACACAATACGACAGAGAAGATTCATTGCTGAATTCGGTGAAACTTATCTTGATTACATCAGTTATGGCTACAGTGATTGACGATTATATCTTAAAAATGAGCACTGTTTTATCATTTAAAGCCAAGGCATAGATGGTGCTGTGAGCGGTTACCAGGTAACTTGCAGAAAAGATTGTATTTAAGATTTTCAAAGGAAAATTTACGCAGCATTTCACAAAAATTATTTACGAACCTGTAATGATAATAGATAGCTCAGATTTTATTTTACCTCTCCTTTACGTTCTGAATTAGAAGAAGGTGGCTAATTTGTCTAGAAATTTATCTGCCCTTAGCTTCCATTAAATTTCCCATATGCTAACTTCTTCCCACACCATTATTTCTTCATAACCCACAGCTTTGTTTCCATCCACTTTTACACATGACCAGAGCATTCAGCCAGAAAGAGCACAAAAGTCAGCTAAGTAAGCATTGGAAAACAGAAACATTAATTTGATATCCTTGAGATGCTTACCTTCCATCTTCATAGGGGCTTCCATCCGCTATATTCTTCAATGCTTTTCCTATCTCTATCACCGATGAAGGTCCTGTATAACACCTTTCCTTTTGCTTCACAACGACTGCAAATCCTCTTTATTCCTATAACTTTCATCATACCAGCTGACCCAGCGTGGTTGATGGGCACGACAGGGTGTTCGTTCTTTGTATTCATTTCTTGTTTTCGGTCATTTGTAAGAGCAATAACCCCGGTTTACTATCGACATCACTTTCCTAGTCTTGAGCTCGATGTTAAAGACAACACCGTTACGCGATCGAAGACCATCTCTAATTCTGGGGCTACAAATACATGGTGAGACCTATCATACTATGAGTTTTGGTAGTGTGGTGAAAGAAAACTGCTGTCAACAAGTTCAGAAAGACTTCAACGGATGGTCTATCTGTTGATTACAAGAGCAATGTGATTCTCCCCGACGGCAGGCATGAAGGCCTTTCTAAACCTTGAGTCGCTACTCCCCATGATTCAAGAGGAAGCAGCACAACAAACTACATATAAGCTTATAACAGGACTGCAGGTACAAATCAGGAGGCCCAAAAGGGTATCTTAATATCCTGGAGGATATCAGGCCCGTATGGAAATGTTGAGCTTGAGCACTCAATGCCTTCGTGAAAAGGATCAAGGTCACATATCCATCAAATAACGGGTGTAAGGGTGTCTCTTCTTCTCACACAAAGTAGCGCAGGGATTGTTTGAACCAGTTGCAAGCAAAATTATCATCCATACTTAAGACCACGCATAAAATACGGAAAAGAAACACGAAAAGGGTCAAAATGGAGATCATTTCTGACCACCAAAAACTTCTCCAGATATACTTTGAATTCAAAAATAAAATAAACTAATCTTAAACTGATATGGATCATCAGCCATGGGGGGTGCCAAAAAAATGAGAAATATGTTACCAAGACCTTAGAAAGGGCTCAAATGTCCTACATTGGCCCAACCCAGTATAAAGAATTTGTGAAAGCTAACACGGACACAGGAGATTATTTATATATTCATTTATTCATTTAACAATCCTCCAAAACAACAGACTTACGTTCATTTACAGATTAGAAAAATTAAAATAAAGCAGAAAACAAAATAACCCACGAAAAGAGAAATAAATATTGTGTAAAAATAAATAAAATAAAAAAATAAACTATTATTAGCAAGTATTAGCAAGTTCAAAAATTGACAACGTACTTAAGGACTCTATTTTTGAAAAAGTGTTTGTGTCCAAAGAACGTCAACAGAAGAGGACCGAGTTGTAACTCGTTCTGTTGTCTTGCTATACGTAACAATGGCGACTAAAAGTAAACATCAGTTTGCGCGAAAGGAACGTTAAACCTATTAGATCGACAAGATTCCCGAACAGAAACCCGGCTGCATAGATCACAATTAACAGTATAGTAATACAGTTTGAACGTGAGACACTCGTCAAGGAAAACTCCTCGTGATTCAAGGGAAGGAATACGCAATATGGAGCAACGATGATTATAAACACAGTAAGGGATATGAAATTGTTTTTGAGGGATGTTTGAATTTGAAAATTTTTTAACAAAGAGCAAGTAAACCTACGTTGGACGGATTCTAAGGATTGCACAAGATATTGGCAATGGAGATACCACACTAGACACCAGTATTCCAGAATATTGCGAACAAATTACAGGCAGAGATTCAAACATGTGGACAGGTTAACAAAGGGTTAAGAATATCCAAGGATAAAGCCAGACAATTTAGAAGCCTTGGCAGTGATATACATCATATGTTGATCGAATTTCGGATCAAATATTACGCTAAGGTCTTTGATATTGACAGCAACATTAAGAGAGGAATTTAAAACACATTTGGCGACACAGTTAAAACATGAACCAAGAAAAGAATTGAAAACTGTTGGCTTAATCTGATTGGCTTGAAATACTCAATAGACTAGCTCTAATTCTCACTAGACTAGGAAAGAAGCAGTGGCTCTCTATAGGACATAAAGGCCCTATGCTAAGCCTTCACATGCCACTTTCCTTAAAAAAGTGCCTTCACAGAGTAAGGTGTGGCACAACGGTTGCAATACTGTGGAAAACCACTTCTCACACACTACCGAGCACTAGCGTAATGAAGTTTAGAGCTCCTCCACCTGTGCCTGGGGACAAAGCTAACTACATAAAAGGGAATGTGAAAAATATATATAAAAATTAAATTTTGTTTTTGAAAGACCAATTTTGGTTCAGCCTAGAATAAATGTCATTAAATCTATATTCAATGTACAAACGACCCCTATGCCCACATCTTTTTATGTCTTGCTCACAGAATATATTACAGTTTCAGCTGTTGCAGTGAATTCAATGATACGATTTCTTCTTTTCTTTAAAAGTAAAGTAATGCCATGACAACCCTCTTCGAGTCTAAGGTGTTAACAATCGTAGAGAGCTTCATTCACAAATTAACAATCAATTTAGATATATGATTGTAGAGTGATTAGTTCCACGATTCACTTTATCTTTGATTTAAGCCAGGTATCTATGCAGAGCCAGATAAACTCATAGATCGATGCGTGGTTCCCCGTTCGAGCCTGCATTTGAAACAGGGACCAAATGCACTTGAGACCAGTGTTCTATAAGCTAGACTACACGAGCTTCCTTTTTTTATTTAAGCCAACAAAACAGGTCTCATATTATATTCTCTTATAGGTGAGCTGGACCACAGTAAAACTGTTGTTTCTTTGAAGAATGGATGTGTGATTCAAAAACCTGAACACATTTTATAAAATGTATCAAAATAAAAACTCCAAATATCCCACTTTGAATATGAGCTCAGCTCGGTAGGGTTGCATACGTATCACATATTTAGACAAGTATGTCTAGCATTTCCTAAAGCCAACTGTATTTTTGATATTTTCTTGTATGGTAGATGTATTTGTTCTTATAAGAAATTACTTTGATCTCCTTTTTATATTACTTGCTAAATATTTCTATCATCAACTAAATCAATTTCTTTACAGAAAATACCAATTTGATGCAGAAAGAATCTTATTCATTATCACTGACTTGATCTGGATTAATTGTTTTTGCGACAGCTGTATGTATATACCTTGTTTGGTTTGAAATAAATAAATAAATAAATGTAGGTGGCTATGTAGGCTGTAGAATAGGGATTATTGCGTCAAAAAATTCATCAACACTGCACAAACTAATATTGAAACGGCGGCTTCTATTCAACAACAGCTTTTCTAGCCCTTTCTTGCCGCATGTTATATTATATTCTCATACGATATTGTTGTTATTCCTGAATAGTGTATATTATGACTGAGCATTTGAACCTATCACCTGTTTATACATCGACTTGACTAATTAACTTTCTAATGAAGTTCTCGACACGATTGATAACATTATCATAAAAAAACACATTGGCACAGACCTGCATATTACACACGTTTGTATATAAGCTAGCTCGTAAGTGAGCTTGTGCAACGTATACATATGATATAGACCTATTCGAATATTAATCAATGTCCAACGTGAAGACAGGATGCAACTAAAATTTAATTTTGTGTCATTTCGATGTTGATGAGAACAACACCAGTTTTGATAAACACCATCGTAGACGCTAGTGGGATTAGCACATACACAACCAGACTATGCGTATATACACTGAGGTAAAGCAACTCTACTAACGGATTTATTCATTGATAGTCAGAGAAAGCACGAAAGGTCGAAAGATGGAAAGCGAAAGCTGATTGCAGACTGATAGTCGAGTGGGATTCTAAAATATTACAGAAATCAATGACGGTATCTGGTTATTCAAACGGAAGCCCCTGTTTTGATTACCTTGTACGGAACTCTAATCAGGATCGAAATCAGGTACTTCTCTCATTTCCAGTAAAATGTAATCATTGCAATTTTACTTTTTTAAAAGCTAAAGAATGTTATCCAGCAGTTTCATGTTGCTCGCATATTACAGCTTGGTAATTCAAAATTACGAGTGTATTTATCATGCCTGAACATCCTATGATTTGATTTAATGGCCCAAATGCGTATGAGTTAAGATTCTAAAACGACTGATTGCAAGTATCCTTAAACTGATTTTTTGTTTACTTTGTCTTTTAAAATAAGGATGTTTTAGTTACGTTCGAACATGATATGTACGAAATTGATTTTTCTAAGATTTTTTAGATCGAAAAGTGTACCCTCCAGCTATAAGCTACGAAGTGAAATAGAAATATCGATACTTAAACGTACTTCTACATACCCACAAGAGTTAGTTGATTGTCCTGCCGACGGCAGAAGTTATAACTCAACTCACAAAACACAGACAGGGCTAATCTAACCAAAACATGTTCGTAATATTCTTCCATGCTACTTCCGAAATTATATATGCATTTGATCCCGCGCCAAAAGCTAATATATTCAACACCAAATCACCATGAAAATCATTTCTGATTGCTTTATTCAGAATCATAGACATATTATACGTAAAATTTGTCACTAATTCTTCAGATGAAAATCACTTATACACATAAATATTCGGATCTCTTCTGATCCCGTGGAATTTTCACAAGAGCAGGAAATTTTCTACTTCACAATGTGTAGATATTTATGGATGAATCAGCGGAAAAGTAATTTTCCGACTATATGTAACCCTTATTATGTGTATGTGGCCCGTATGTGTATGATATGTGTGTAGGAGCGAAGCAGTAATGAAAATGCCCCTTAGCCTGTTTTGCTTCGAATCAAGCAAATTCTTAAACACGTTCCCTGCTCCCCATTGTAATTATCTTGTCATTGCTACAATATTCAGTGTTTAGGCTCGGCTTGAATATGAAATTGGAGCTTGAAATAAAAATACAATACATACATATATGTACTCAATTGTATGGCAACTTGTTGAATGGAATAAGTGTACTTTATATGATTGTGTAATCTAAAATTTAATGTATCAAATTTAAATTGACATGATTTCCTCGATAAAATCAGCTAAAAATAACAAAATAAATTGCTTGATTTGTTTGACCATGTGATTGAATTTAATTTATACACTTATATTGAAGTTATTATAAATATTCTATTTAAAAAAAATGCAATAAAGTTATAATCAAAATGGTTTAGATTTTATTGTTTACCCAATTAGTTGTTAGTCTAAGTGTGTTTTAATAATAAAAAACTCAAATGTGATTTTTCTTTCTTGCATAATGCAGAACAATGATTTGTATATTTAATAACTGACAGAGGCTGGACATTTTTTCTCTTCGGCAAGCTACTGGTAAATTTCTTTGTATAATTGGTGGAAACATTCTTTCCTTTGCTGAATATTTCACTGATTTCAAGGCCATCTCTTAGCGGAAACCGTGGTTTGACACTCATGTCCAAAGTATATTCGGAAAAGCTATATGGATTGCTGGCTTCATTATATGTTTCTGTCACAATTCTTTGAGTTTGTCAACCTATTTTCGGTTCTTTATTACACTTATTTGATCTTTGCTTATGTGAAGAAATAGTAATGTCACTTCTTTTTCTCCTAAATGCATATGCAACTTATTTACAAATATTTTTCAAAAAGTTTTAATGCACCAGACTTATAAAACCTCAGAAGAGAGATGTATAAGGAAATGAAAACAGCAGTGAGAATTGAAGCAATTTGCCTCAATCTGAGCGTTAGTAGTAGTGAAGGACAACTATGGGCACTATGGACAAATTTGGCTGGCTTCTACTCCGCCAACAGAAAGATAAAGACAGTAGGCCGTGTGTACACGAATTTGAGAAGCTACAACCAAACCAAAGGAAATATCTGAGGTAGTAATTCTCTCGATTTGTTCTATTTATAGATTTTATCTTTGTAGTGAAATTGCTTCACTGAATTTCGTATATGTCTACGCTTGTTTTATTTCCTTAAATCTCTCTGTTCTAAGTATCAAACTTATAACTTTCAACTGATTCAGTTCCAACAGCTTTTGTCTTCACTTGCATCCAGAAGAATGGTGATATCGGTCTGCATCACATTTGACATCATTAGAGCCGTTATTTGGAATTGAATTCGTGAATAGTAAAATTGTGACAAATATCCCCGCAAGGATCATCAGGTTCAATTGTTTGCTAAAGGAATATCCATATTCCACTGCAAATGCAGTTGATGAGTCGGAGTCATTGTCCTTAGGCTATTTTCTAAAAGGTTGGAAAGCCAGCTGTGTCGTTCCAGTTTATAAGTCAGAGCTTAAAGCTGACGTGAGAAACGAGTTGGGTACAAAATCTCGTATTACAATATCCCGTTTACAAAATCCCGATTACAAAATCTCATATTACAAAATCCTGTAACACAAAATTCCGTAAGGCAAAATCCCGTATTACAAAATCCTGCATTACAATATCCCGTACTACAAAATCTCGTATAACAAAATCCCGTAATACCAAGTCCCGATTTAAAAATCCCGTAGCTTTGTATAATATAGAATCAGGCGCGGCGCCGCGCCTGATTCTATATTATGCAAAACTACGGGATTTTTCATTCAGCTACTTTTTTATTGTAGCTAAAACGACGATAAGGAAAATTAATGGAAGAGAAGAAGTACCCATGGCGAACAAAAATTTGGCAAGGTACCAAAAAATTATAAAAATTATTAGATAAAGGTCTGAAACTGAGAAAATCGATTATTTGTGAAGAATCGCGTACAATATGTCTTTATGTTGAAATTTATTCCTAAATAAAAACTTAAATCACGATGTTTTTGTTATTTCATTATATGAATAGGTTTCATATAGGATTTCGTTCCACGAGATTTTGGGTTTCGGGATTTTGAGTTTCGGGATTTTGAATTTCGGCACTTTGAGTTACGGGATTTTTAAGTACAGGATTTATATATTTCGGGATTTTGGAATTCGGGAATTTTGAAACATACGGGATTTTGTTAGTTCGGCACTTCGTGATTCGGGATTCTGATACGATCCCGTGAGAAACTATTGGCCAATTTGCATTCTACCTACCATTCCAAAGGTCTTGGAAACGCTGTAGACCGAATTCATTACAATTTATTAGGATGGGACCAATAACTATATATAGCCAAAATGAATTTATTAGAATCAACTCTATTGCGACAAATTTGGTCACATAACATGATTATACAATTAATTCTTTTGCATTTCCTCTTCAAATACATTCGGTTCACATTGATTTTACAAAAGCATTTGATAAATTAAACTTTGATATTCCTTTTAGCAAGCATTGGCTTTCAGGGGCCACCTTGAATGGGAACTTCTTCAGGCCTTTCACTCCCACCTCAGGCGTATCATAAGGCTCTCACTTGGAGCCTTCATTATTTTCAATATTTTCAAATGATATATAATTAGCTTTTCATTATGTTGAGTTCTTATTGTTTGCAGATGGTTGCAAAATTTATAATTATATCAGAACTTATGATGATATCTCTGTCCTACGACAATTACGGCTAATATCGACAATTTTAATGAACATTGCTAACTTAATAATTTAGTTTAATACATGATTTCCGAAAAAATAAAGCTTTGCTATAACACTTACTCAATTAATGTGATACCTCAGCTAAACTCGACTACGTGCCCCCATAGCCGTTAGACGATTTTTTCTGGCTAGTATGTTTGTGTTTTTGTGATTGTGTGTTTGTTTTTGGAGCTGTTTCGTATTTGTTTGTTGGTTTTTCTTAAGCGTGCTGTCTTCTCATAATTTTTTTGTATATTTTTGTGTATTTATCTTCAATTTTTGGCCCCTGCTACCATCTATTCGCCCTCTTGTGGTAAAATTTCCCGGTAGGGATGCATCAAGTCGAGCTTTACCGGATTTTTCTAAGCTAAATTTCAATAGGAAAATTAACGAAAATGTGTAATAGGAATTTTTTCACGAGTTTTCACGCCAAATGTAAAAAAAATCCAATTTGCCTTTTTGCTGTTCTAGCAGAAGCATAAATTATTCCCGAATGAGCATGTGAACATGTTAAAATGTTTTCGTAGCCTGTGGCAATAGGAAAAGATTTTTATTTGGCCCAAATTTAGCATGAATTTCAAATGCTAATGGATTGTTTTTTTTTCATCCGCAAAGTATTATCTTCCAAGAAGCTTGAAATCCACACCACTGCCTGCAGCGCTGTTAAAATTAGCATTATCAATTTATTACGAATGTTTACTCACTTTGAGTATTTTTGGTCTTTAGAGAAATTAAGCTTTAAAATCTTTTAGAGAAAAATCAAACGATGGAGATATGCAGGACTCAAAAGTACGAGTATTCACAAATTTTCAAAGCGAAACACAATATGTTGATCAAAACTTTAATGATTTAAATGCAGTTTGTTATGTACACACCCATGTACACTTGACTTTCGGTGAAATATAATTACTTTCTTGCAAGATATAGATATAAATGATTCATCCTTTGCAAATCCTGATACACCGTAAAGTAAACACAATCCTTTACAGCAGATTATTTGTATCATGGTCTAAATTCTTTCGAATCATTATTCCAAGGGTTTTGGTTTGCATGACACTTCTGTTCCATCTTTTCTTCACCCATTACTAGCTCTACTCAATCTATTCAATCAATCTAATCTCCTTTCCAACCATTCATTCCCATTTCTTCACATGTTTAAACCCTTCTGGTCATTTATTCACTCACTGAAAAAATTCCCCGTCATTCCTCAAAATGAGTTTCTTGATGAAACTTTTGCCGCTACAACTGAAGAGACCTGTGAGCTCTATGCTCGTTTTTTCTCGTCATTTTCTTCCCCACAAAACCCTCTCTCTCCTCCACATGTTTCTTTCCCCACTCCCTCGTCGTTTCGCGCTAACCTTAGAGCGCTCTCTTCGTTTCGTACAAACCCTTTAGAAGTTGAATATTTAATGAGTTGTCTCGATTCTAACGCTTGTTCTGGCTCTGATGGTATTCCTAATATACTAACTAAGTCACTATCTTCTTCACTTTGTGTACCCCTGTCCATTATTTTCAACCTAAGTATCGCCTCTGGTGTTTTTCCTTCCATATGGAAATCAGTCAACATTTTTCCCATAGTTAAGGCAGGTGACCCCGCTTGTATCTCCAATTACCGTCTAATATCGCTTCTACCTTGCTTTAGCAAGCTACTTGAGAGAGTTGTCTACAACAGAATTTATCCTCTACTCGAGCCTTTCCTTGCCAACGAGCAACATGGATTTGTCAAAGGTAAATCCACTGTTACCAACTTGTTATCTTTCAGCAATACTGTTGCTTCTGCCATCGATCAGCAAAGACAGGTGGATGTTCTTTACACTGATTTCTCTAAGGCATTCGACTCTGTCAATCACGTGCTTCTTCTATTGAAATTAGAGATATATGGTTTTTATGTACCGCTGCTCTCCTGGTTTCCTTCTTACATTTATGAACGTGCTTGTGTTATTACTGTGAGCTCTTGCTCCTCTGCTCCCTTCTATCCCACTTCTGGTGTTCCGCAAGGATCGATACGTGGCCCCTTGTTGTTTTTAATCTTCATTAACGATCTTCCAGGTCTCCTAAACTCCTTCTCCCTTCTTTACGCAGACGATCTTAAAATATTGAGAGTAATCGATACAATGGAAGACTGCTTTCAGCTACAAAATGATCTGCTCACTCTGGGCAACTGGTGTAGTGCAAATTATCTTACTCTGAATGTCTTAAAATGTCGCCAAATGTCGTTCACGCGTAAAACTAACCCTTTAGTGTTTTCTTATTGCGTTTCCGGTACCTCTCTCGATGCTGTATTCTGTTTTAAAAACCTGGGAGTTATTTTCGACACTAAACTCTTATTTGACCAACACATATTGCATATAACTGCCAAAGCGTCCAGGCTCTCGGGTTTTATACTACGATCTTCTAAGCATTTTACTGATATCTCCACCTGTTTTGCTCTTTTGTCCGCAGTATACTTGAATATTGCTGTCAAATATGGTGCCCACATATTCAGTACTTAATTGATGCCGTTGAATCTGTACAACGCAGGCTCACCCGCTCTCTGCTTTTCAAATTCAATTTGACTTACTGTGGGTATAGCGCGAGACTTACCATGCTACAAATTCCATCCCTGAAATCTCGTAGGCTGTTCTTCGATGAATGCCTTCTATTTAAACTACACCATCGACTTGTCCCATCTGACCTCTGTAACTTGGTTTCCGTCCGTGTATTGGATCGGTCATGTAGATCAACTTTAACGTATAATGTTCCATTTGCACGGGCATACATATTACTTTTCACCACTGCTACGTTTACCTAGGCAGCATAACGAACTCAGCCTTGGTTCCCTGCCACCGACCTTGATGCTTTTCAAAAACATGCTAAAAGATAAAGTAATTACTTATTCTGTTTAATGCATGCTCATCTTGGCTAATTGCATATTTAAATTTTGGATTCTTATTTTCTATTGAATTATGATACTCTTGTTCGTTTTATATATATTTTTATTTATCATTGTCTATTGCGTAATTGAACTTGATCTGTTGTTATAGACATTAAATCAATAAATAAATAAATGTCTCCACAGTTGATTTATATCTTGATGAGCAATTTTAAAACATCAACTAGTTCTGGTTCCGATAGTTTTCCTTCAATCTTTTTGAAGATGCATGCAATTCATTTTGTTTTCCCTTGGCCCTCATCGTTGATAAGAGCCTGATTGCATATTTCCTTCTGCAGTAGTGGTTCCCTCTCAGTGATGGCTTGGATCTCACCTGTCTGATAGTTCCTGTCGCGTTATACATGATTCTTGAATTTCTGTTCTTTTTAGGGAATGTACTGGTTGGTGCTCTTCAAGGTTTCACTCCCGGCCCACTTCTGTTCCTATTTTTGTGAACGACCTTCATCCACTCCTTTCTTTTCAATGCATTATCTTTACATACAACCTTAAACTATTTTCCAGAACAAGGAAGATTAAGGACTGCTATCTACTCCAATCAAACCTCACTATTCTTGAGGATCGGTGTCAGGTGAATAGGTTAGTTTTAAACACAATCAAATGGTATACAAAGATGAATGGTATACAAGACCAATCCAACAAATTTCACTGCCAAATAACCATCTCCACTCAAATCCCAATAATGTCCGTGATCTTGCAGTCACATTTTATTCTCTAGTGATTTCTCCCTTTCTGTATTCAGAAGCTGCCGTCCGAAGATTTCCTTCAACAATACCAGACCAGCTCAAATCTTTAAAAAAAAGTTTGTTACAACAGCAAAGGCAGGCTTAACAAAAGTATGGAAAAATCGGTTACATAAAGACTATAATAGGTGCGGTTTTTTTGTTCCTCCATCCAGTACAGAACAGAACAGATGCATTGGAAACAACCACACTTCTGTTCTGCATAGGTAGTTCATGTGCTGAGCACTTTCTGCGTTTTTGGAACGTTTCGCATACCATATACCGGTCTTAGAGAGTTCTTAACGAATTAGTTTGAGAATCCGAACAATTTTTCCGGATTTCGCTTCAATTTTCTGTAAGAATTCTCAACGAAATGCCGAATGCGGCACACTGGGTATTAACAGGAAAACCCAATACCAGAATCGAGACTTTATAATAATGCAGAGTAGATATTGATATAAGAATTAGAAGTTCCTCAAAGTCATGGTTTAGTGGTATTAGGACTAAGCCTCGTTGAAAATAATAGAGCCAAGAATAAATGTCCTACCAACTACCGTACCAGTCCATTGCCTATTCGGAGTAAAATACATTACTTTGCATTAAAATTTCCCTTTTCACATGACTGGAGGGCCTACTTCTAATCGTTACTGGTTCAAAAACTGGAATTACCGAGTCACTATTCACTGCTGCTTTTTGCTGCGATTCCGATCCATAGATTTCTGGTTAACATGCTAAGAAACTAATAATTGAAATGAAAATAACATAAAATAAAATAAGTGAACAAGATAAGTTTGTAAATTCAATTCATGTACAGTTTCTTCAATCGAAGAAGTTTTTTTTTATTTTCTTTAGAAACAGGTGTGGAGTTTGAAGAGAGACTGGGAGAAATTTACTAGATCAACTATGAAACCAAATGTATGAAAATGCTCCGAATTAATCGAATTCAAATTTATTTAATGGTGAATCTCCTTAAAGTATGTTTACGCTTCAAAAGCAGTGCTTACTTATCCGAACGCTAATAAATTTGATGTTTCCGATATGTGCACAGATCGGTGTTTCCGAAATGATCAGTGCACATATGTATAGTATTATAAAGCTCATCCAGCACTTATTCTTTTATTTCGCTTCCTAAAATAGAATACAATAATATTGTGAAATGATTCAAAATATAATTCAAAATATAATACTAACCAAGTTTCAAACCTACAATTACAAAGCAGCTTTTGACACATGCTATTTCGAATCTACAATAGCTTTGCAACTATTTTGTGAGCCAATAAAGAATAATTTAATGTGAAGAAAGAATAACAAGCGAAATATTCTACAAGCACATGCACTAAACATTTCAGTTGAAATATCAGTATCAATGAAAAGTGTGAATCTGGTCTGTTAGTTTAGTTTAAATTTTACTAAACAATATTTCGTTCATTCCTCTTGATTTCGTGTATATCGTGTATATCGTCCTTAATTTCAGTCTATTCATGTTAACATATAACCGCCACTTTAGCTAATATTTTTGAAATCAATAATAATTTCTTCATTGAAAATCTCTAGCAATTTATCTTTCGAAAATTCAACGAAAATATGCGTCATTAGAGATCAAAATAAAAATGGATACTAAATTATGCAGTAACTTGCGATTTTCGAACAGTAAACTCGATTTGTGCTCAGTAACTTAATACAATCGCAACAGAAAACTTTATAGCCAACAGAGGGCGGATATGTTAATGCATTCAAATGTTTCCTGCAAAAAGACTTCAAAATTCGTGATTCAATCCAAGGAAAAATTCATGACTTTCCCGTAAAGTTGACAGAGTAGAGAAGGAACGAGTAACATTTCCTGTCATGTCATACTCCTTAGCAGGGACTTCACGCATAAAACAACAAACAACAGATTTGCATCTTCATTCGATACTGCCAATATCCATGTCTGTATCGGCTTCCATTTTTCGCAATATTATTCCTAGTGATTACGAGCGAGCGGATAATTCACGTGCGGATGTTTCCATGTTTCCAAGGAAGAAATACCGTTAGTATGGCTATTGTGAATCAGAATCAAAGAAAACATGGCCAAAAGACTTGTGGTATTTTTGATTAGTTGCGAATTAATCCTCATTCTATGTCAGCTCATGAAAATCGAGCGAGTTCATTCCGTAGTATCCAGCTCAATATGAACATATTTACTTCTTCAATTTTTTTGTCGCCAATATCACTTTGTTCGGAATTAACTAACAATTTGTAAACGATAAAAAATATTCAAACTTTATTTGATAAGATTTCATATAATTATGGAAGTAACGCTTGAAATTCAAGAGATAAATTTTTGAGTCTGGTCTAACTTTAGAATACATACTATGCATGACCCTTCATAATCGCTTTCTTCTAGTTTTTCATCTTACAAAATTTAAATTTAACTTTACATACAATTTCAACCGATACATTCTCCCCGTTACACGGCACACCATCGCATCTTTATTTAGCAAAGAAAAAAAAAGATATCTTTTCGGACTGCAAATCCATCATTGTGCTCTTCTAATTCGTATTAATGTAATCTAATTTAAAAGGGACGGATAGTTATAATGAGGTATTAAGATAGGATCATTAAGATCTAAAGAAATCGCGAAACAGAGTAGGCAGCTCCCAATACCAATGATACAATGGCAGTCATACTAGCACCTGTGTTTGCTGCGCAAAGCTGTGGTTTCGGATCAGCGAAATATTTGCAGGCAGCTGAACGGAAGTTGGTCAAAGCCAATGCTTGAGCGTCCTTGTCGAATTGCTAGAATAAAAATAGAATACATTCAGAATTGTGTAACTGGTAAGTAACATTTATTTAAGATAGAGCTGATTTCAATGTGGTGCTATCATCATAGAAATGAGCTTTAATTCATTGATTAAAATCAAATAAAAGCAAACAAACAGTCTTACATGATTGAAAGCGATGGTAGGAACACTTTGTAGTCCGTCCTGTTGGAATGCAAATGTCATTTCACCGTTCTGTTTCAACAGGTTGCTGCCATCAGTTGAATTGGCACACTGAGCAATGACTTCCCAGTTATTAATATGATTTTCACGTGCGCATCTGTCGCCTGGATAAACGTTGTCCGGGAAATTCTTACCGGCTTTCATCAAACAGTTGATGAATTCCAGAATCAAACCATTTCGGCTGTATTGATTCTCGTATGAATTGCTCTGAATATGCTGAATCGCACATGCCTGCACTTTGTTGCCGTAGCATTCATTCGGTCCATGATGACATTCAAATTCGGTTTCACTTCCACGAGTTGTGAACTAAAATATTAATGTTCGTGAAATGTAAACAACGGTTATTGAAAAAACATGGCGTATAATACTTTCGACTTTCCGAACGGAATCCATTTAATGTCAATACGATCAGCCAATCCTTGCTTCAGTTGCGGGTATAGTTGGTTAGTGATGAATGCTTGACTGTCTGGGCAGAGTGATTCGTAGTAAATGGTCACAGGTATCTGAAAAAAAAGAGTTCAAATGTTGATACAAATATATTTTCACTACGAACGAAAATGTTTTATTAACTTTTTTAGTATTAAATATCAACATACATTGAATATCGAAATACTTTTAATATCAAAACTGCTACCACTATATATGCTAAAAATAATGTGGCTTATTCGCAAAAGGTTTTACCTTATGTTAAAAATATATTGATGAATGCTTTCGCGTATTCGTAAATAGCCGAGTACTCTGTCATTAGAAAATATACTGGGTGACCAAATGCGTAGCATATTATGCCACAATAATATATCTGAAAATAAGGATCATAAGCTACTATTGTGAAGAGTGAATGTGCGCCTCCAAGCCAGAACGATCAGTTATATTCATATCTAAGTAAGGTGAGCAAACATTATCCCATGCAGCAACTACTTGGTGATTGTGTTTTGTCAAGAATCTACAATTCTTCCTACTCTTGTTGAGGAGCGCTGATGGCTGCCATTTTATTTATCAAACGAACAAAATAAATTAGCAGTGCTTACTAAAAGGCCATACCTTCAACCACCAGCTGTCAATTGATTTCTATGCAGGCTGAGTATTTCTACCATTGGTAATCAAAGGCACAAAAAAAAGATAGGAAGTTTGTTCACAATCTGTCAGTCTCTCCTCTTGTGCTGCGTTTGCCATTGCCCCAACTGGTATGCTGGAACTTAGCATTGCAATTCACCAGAAGTTCGAGCCTTCACAATTCAGTGCACTGAACCAGGTCCTTCAGCTTCTGCATTTAGAACGGCAGTTAGGAGACAAAAGGAAACTAAGCTGATATGATAATCATACGCTTCAACCTATAATTATCAAAACTGGTTGATCGTGGTGACATGATTGGAAACTAGAATACAAATCCGCTACGTTGACTCCAATACAGGCCAAACAAGGAGGATGTTTGCAGTTTTGGTAATTTTTTACTTAAAGGATGAAACCTGTTCATGCTCCAAGTTGATCAGAATAAACCCTATACCATAATTTCTCTCGCGTCTTAAGGTTGGCTCTAAAGTTCCACTGCTGTTCCTGGGAAACATTTGAGGCTTTAACTGTATTGAATTCCTCGTTCATCTGCACTAGCAGCTTCTTAGCTTGTGTGCGACTCTACAGGCTTGCATCCTTTCCGCTGCAACTAGGGTACTGCATGGCAGTCATATATGAGGTGGGACATACAAAATCAAGTCACTCCTTACTAAGCGAGCCAAGCACGAGAGAATTACCAATCTGAGTTAAACAGTTAAATCAGTTCAATCCTTTAGAATTACCAATCTGAGTTAATAAGTTAAATCAGTTCAATCCTTTAGTTCTCCATACACAAGATACACAAGCCTTTCCATCACTAAAAGCTGCTATACTATATTCGAAGTAATTTTTATGCTGGAAAATTTGCTCGTTGATAAACTAAATAGTAGGTGTACACATATGCTAGCTGGAATTTTTACAAAGGACGGGCTTATTAAACAATTTTCAAATCTAAATCTTCTAAACAGAGGAATAGAAGAATTTTCGGTTCCGATAAGCGATATTGAAAGTTCGTTAAGCAGCGCAAGCGATTTTTTCGATAAAAATTCTACTTGGACTAGAACTCTTTTTCGGGTGTACTACCAAGAAATAATGGTTGCATATAATGAAAAAATACCAGGTGCAACCCTTCCCACATTTTCAGAATTAAATTGTTAATAGTTTAACATATGACGCTAGTGACTAATGTATTTATCAAGCTGATACAAACATGTAAAGCAAGGTAAGAAAGGTATTTTCATATAATCAGTTGAACATTCACTGTAAAAATTTAAAATTAAAAATTTCCAAAAAATCTAAAAAAAACCACGAAAATCCTCAAACACTTAGCAACAAAACTTTTAAAAAAAAATTATTAATTTTTTGAAAAGGATAGACAGTCAGCTACAACCCAAGTCTAAAGATAAAGTCATCACGTCTATAGTTAGTTCAATTGTTGTCTGGAAAGCATCAGTTTCATTTTCTAATCATTATTATCTCTAAGCACAGATATACTGTCCACAAGAATCTGAAGAAAGCCTTAGAAAAAACCAACAGGTTCTTTTTTAATTAGGAAAAATAGTTTATTCATGTAAATATTCAACCAAAATCACAAACAGATGCCATAAATCGCTCATTTTGTAAAAAGACTCTTGTGTCACCGCCTGAAGTTGGGGGAAAACTATATAGTGCTTTTTTGGTGATCTCTGGCTCACACACGTGAGGGACCAGAAGTTGAATGACATCATTCATTTCGGAAAAAAGTCTAGGGTCTTCGATGGCCACTTGTACCTTTAAGTTCCACGTCTCCATATCAGGCATCGCTATGGACCACTAAGTTTATGCATGGCCTCACCCACGAAAACTTAACTTTGAAATAACTACGAATAATAACTACGAATAATATGGCAAATTCAATGTTTCCGATATAAGTGCATACTGATATTCTGATAGTTCACTTTAAATGGAAATTATTAAAATCAAGAATTAAAATTAGATAAACGTATGAATTTTTTGAGAGACGAATCATAGTTTCAATGAAAATAGGTTGAGTTATATAATATCAGAAACAGACAAAACGTTTATAAATTGAGTATCTTAAATTGTAAACCTATTTTTAAAAATCACGCAAGTTTTCTTTGCATGTTAAAATAGAGTCTATTGTGGCGTCAAAATTGATAGCACTGCCTAAGCAGCAATTATTCTGCATACTTTTGATGAGATAGGGCTTTAATGATTGAAAGAGGGGCCATAAATCGGACTTATAAGAAGGAGTTTGTCAAAAGCAGCCGATAAGGCGATGTGCTTGAAATCGTTTTCAAAACATAATTTTAAGCCAAAAATTAAATTACACTTAAGTTCAAATTCGTCGTGTAGATTATTAAAGAGATCTTAAGGCCTCTTAGATCCATAGCCTGCGTCCTAAAAATCAGCAACACTTTTTTCGTCTACTTGGAATATTTTACGACAGATCGGAAAAAGTTTTCGACTTTTGCATATATTTTGGGTCCTAGAACGAGACTGTAACAACTGTCAGCTTAAAAGAATAATTTACTAAAGACAAATATGCATGTTGACTATTTAAAAATAAAAAGAATAGATTTATGAAATTTAGCTCAAAAGCTTTTCACAATCAAATGCTAAAAAAAATTCTTAATTTATACAATTTCGATCAATCGCATCTTAATAAAATCTATAATAAACCTTTAGTATCTTAAGAAAAATTGTGCAAACAAATTAATTGTTCCTTGGTTAGAATACTTTGAGTTGCCATCATATTAAACGGTATTTTACTTATGCCAATTCAAGTTTATTCACAAATAAATCTGGCGATTATTTCGTTAAGAAAATTTGAAAAGACAACAAGATTCATGTACTAAACCAAAAGAAGTAGCCCAACTAGTCCAGAACAACTCCAGAACCCATACTCAAACGATTCTGCTAAATCTTCGCTGGTGGTAGTAGAACTTGACTTTTTGGAATTTGACAAGACCGTCTATTCTAGTTTAAGAGATTATTAATATCATCCCCAGCGAATCATAATTGTTCTGCCCGTAGAATGTTTTTTATCAAATTATTTTCCATTGTCTTTCGTTCAACTGACTTTGAACGGAACTATCTCGACACCTAAATTAGAATCGTCTGGAAGTATCTTCAAATTGTTCTGAGTTTTATGGGCGGTTGTCAGATAAATGTATACGAGCAACCTGAATCTGCGCTAATTGATATGACAAAATCTGGATTCTTTGTTTCAGTGCTCATCGAAGTTCCAATCTAGCTGCTCAAACGGGTTTTTAGAAACGTTCATGCTCTCATGGGCCGAGATACAATATTTATTTTTGTTTTTTTTTAAAATATGCCGAGTAATCATGTTTACATATAATTTATTCAATATTCATCTTTGCCGGCATTGTAAAATCTTTGTTATAGCTTTGTTTCCAATAAAAACTTTGATGAACTTGAGAAAAAAATTAATAACAATCCAACAAATTCAATTCTTGTTAAATAATATTGTAGTTAAATATTAACTGTTTTTACCATTTAATAACCAATTGATTGTATTTTTGAAACTTCGATAGCTAAAAATCTTTTATATTTCGATTGAAAGCAACCTTAAAGGAGAAAAATTTTCTTTGAACCAGATCGCTGTTATGTGCAAAAATTTCATTTTATTTGTTAGAACGAATTAAAATACCAAAATTTATGACTTTTTACATTTAAATTTTCTCATTCCATTGATCATCAGTGTAATAAGTCTCATCTTAAAAGTTTGAAAATTTAACAAAAATATGTTGCCTTGTACGAATTTCACTTAAATATCCTCTCCTTTAGAAGTCAAAACTGTTCAAGATTTCATCTCTTCTTCAAACATATTTGTTTCAGTTTGTGTTATCATTTGCGAAGCCCCTTTTATATGGTCTATTATGGCAATTTTTGCTCTGAAACGAATATGTTTTCCCAGAAATATCAAAATCATAGCCCAACTGTAATATATTAAAAATACGTTTGTACCGCGTAAGAAATACTGAAGTAAGACGAATTTTGATTTAATGAAGTTCATGCCGTTTCGACAAGCAAGTAATGTTGTATTTCTATAGTATTCCTTTCATCCAAGAAAAGAAAATGAAATAATACCTTGAAACGCAAGAAAACCCATGCAAATAAATTATTAAATTCTGACGACACACCAGAAAAGAAACCGCAACAATACTTCAAAGATAATTGCGACATTTCATCTTGCGGTATCTTAATTACATCCACCCACTCTGTCGCCCCACACCACACACACACACAACCAATCGAGAAAAATTCAACAAATGACTCAATTTGCAGATATTAATTGGCTCGCTTTTAGCATTTTATACCTAACAGGTGTCCATTGCAATATGCATATTGTTTCGTGCAATCATTTCCCAATCAGCAGAACTTTGTTACGTAACAACCGGCGAATTATCAATTTGCCATGAAAACAAAGGTTCAATTAGCATCCAGTCGAATCATAACTTGCACAATTGTTGAATAAACAACACTGGTCGCCGCGAACAAAAGCAATGCTTTGTATGAAAGCAAGAAGAAGATGATGGAATCAATTTTTGCATTCCCTTCTCGCAGTTGATCGAGTCGCTTTTGAACAATATTAAATATTCGCAACTAATCATTTATGTAGAATGTCAGCGTAATGTAAGTGAACTGATGGATGTGTAGCTTTGGCATATGAGCAGCGCTCCCCAACGTACATACTGTATTAAAGTCGTATGGAAATAAAATTACTTGTGATTTTATCAAAGTTAAATCCAATGTTGATGTATATACTCGTATGAATGTGTTTTCCAGGTTTCACAACTGCATATATTTTGCAGCCGAGGCCACATTCTTAAGTTTCATGAATCACATACAGTAGCATAACAGTATTTTTTCTTCACCCCTGCTATATGCCTCATTGATAATTCATAGACGTTCTCAGTTTAATTGAGAAACACTACAAGAAGGCTAATAGTGCATGTTAAATGATACCATCAGACAATTATTGTTATAATTGAGTGACCTTTGAGGTTACGATCCATTTATGGTTTGTGAGGATGGAATAAAATTCCATTTTAATTCTTCATAACAGATATTGGATATGTCTGTTAAGAAACCTCGGCGATTAAACCATGATTTCATTGGTAAAGGTTTCCTCTGGTTATTTGGGCTTAAATTTGTTTCTTTTCAAATAATTTTCCCAAATTTTCTTTCAATTTCATCATGATCTTTATTAGGCACCGTCAGATATTCAATTATTCAAACAGAGCTACCGAAAACTTACGTCAAAGTATAGTAAGTGTAAATGTATATGCAAGTCCCTCCATGACAATGCGTTAAAATTGCGGTTTTACTCTTTTCGAAGTAGAGCCCATTTCCCGCAATTGCTGACAATGACTTTGATTTAGTTTAATAAAACAAAACTGCACTCACTGGCACACGATCAAATACTTTGTTGTACCATGTGCAGAGTAGTTGTAATTATGTTTATGACCTTTTTGTTAAATAAAGTCATGTGCATGGTAACAACTTTTTCGAAACGTACATATTCAAATTGAGTCGTGTAATTTATTCTTGACCTTAGGATAAAGTGTATTGTAATGTTGCTATTGAAAGATAAACAGAATGGATAGGTTTCATTCTTTACAATCGAAAGATATTTTTAATGGCCTGGGGTATATTAGTATAAATAATCACACATGCAGATCTTAAATGAAGGAACAGGTCATATCTTAAATATGCGATGGTCAAACAGGTTTGTTCGTCCACACAGACGAAGTTAAGATACGAATTACGAAATCAAACAGAAGCATGTGTTGTGGAAAATCACTTGTGGAAAATGGTATCATCAAATTCAATTAAGCCACATGCAAATTATATAACGTATGTGTGGGAACATTTACATTACTGTACTTAGAAGCTTTCTAGATCTTCCAAGCTTTCGTCGAAATCGAAAAGCATTTTAGGCTATGATTAGTGCACCAATTTGACGAAAATTCTATCATATATGAAATTGTGTAGCTCAAAGCATCAATTGTCACAGAATTATTAAAATATAGTTTTATAAAAATGGTCCAAAGTAACAGATGCATTATTTTAGAGGCTATTTTTTTTAGCACTAGTTATCAACAAATTTTTTTTACCTCTATAGACTTATAAATTTCATTTTCAAAATCACTTCTCTAAAAGGTTTATTGTAGCTAAAATATGGCCACCAGTTGTTCGATAAATTTCGTTGCCATCAAAAAATATTTAGATAGACCAACGTATTAACAATTTTTAGTCTAAAGTGGTTTAATTGAAAACTTTACGATCGTCCAATAATAAGGGATATTCAACATAAGTGTTGTAACGAAGTGCCATCTGTCGTTATCCTTCATGTGCATTTTCAATCAGGTGTTTACGGTAGTTTCATGTTTTGTAGTATATTTTGCACTGTTGTATCGTTGATGTGTTATTTTGGATTTCATCAGAGTAATTCTATTCGAAGCTAAGACGTAAAATGCCGGACGACGGGGTCATTTCAGAGATCATTCGGAATGAATTTCATGAGAGTGATGAAGAAGAAGAAGAAGAGACGAAGCCAAAAAAAAGGAAAATCCTACACCAGATAAAACATACAAACGAAAGCCTGAATCAAATAACTTAAAAGGTGACTGCAGTGACCAATAAAACAGAATAAAGAGCTCACTGACAGGATACTTAAACTGGGTGATTATATAAAAATAAAAAACTACAGAAACTGACGATACCGCCGACGTCATCGACAAAAACGGAAAAGAAGAAGACGAAGACACAGAGCCTATCTCATACTTTAGTTCTATCAGCGGGGGAAGACGGTGAAGTTGAAGAAAAAATAAATAGCATTTTTGGAGTGGGTATAGATGCTCTGGATGCTCTCCCATCAGCCAGCGAAGAACAGACTGAAAATGTGTATCCTTTTTTCTACAATCAAAACGAATCAAGGCAATAAAATCGCTAGCCACACAGACAACAGCCATGTTCTCACAAAAAGCAACAATACCAAACAAAATAGGGAGACAAAGGAGACCAATAGCAATGTGATAGCTGCCAGCAGTTTGGCCATGAAGCCCATAATTGCCATACGCTGGCGTAATGCGTTAAAAGCGAAGAAAGACACTTCTTCTCCTAGTGCACGAAGCAGCACGAAGAACCTGACAAATGCGTTAATTTCGGAGGTGATCATGCAGTCAGCTACTGGAGATGTCCAAAAAATCTTGAAAATTTGAGGAAGACTTTTGTACAGGTGGAATAAATCTCCTCCAGGAACACCAACTTTTTGAAAACGTAGGTTCTGTTTTTCTCGCAGGAGACCTAAATGTTTATCATTTAGGACTTCAGTGTTTATCATTTAGGAAACGCAAAAAGGCGTAAACTTGGATCTCTCCGATGAAGTCACATACTTTGGCACAATTAATAGCTATGTCCTAGATACTAGAAACCTTCAGCATAACTGACTGGCTTCAATGGACTCTCTCATCCGACCACAAGCCTATAATCTTCGTCATAGAAGGTGTTTTATTTTAATTGACAAGCTTCTTCGAATCAAGAAGGAAAATAATATAATTTTTTTCTGAGGCGAACATTTAAAGGAAACATTCGAGCCCGCCAGCAACATAAATAGTGAAATAAACACCCTGACAGAAAAAATTAAGTACGCAAAAGATGACCACAGAACTGAAATTGAGGCGAAATAACCTAAACTTAACAAACCTTACGAACTAACAAGACACTTAAAATATATATATATAGCTCGGAGAAGAGCTAAAAGTATTGGTAACCTTAGCATTACAAACATCATAAGCTCTCAAATCGCACAGTTTTACAACGAAAAATGATGAGACTTTATAGAATGGAGGCTGCGGATAGCAATTATTGGTAAATCTGCAAAAATGTTGGCAAAAAAAAATACTAAGCCACGTCCCATGAATCAGATGGGCCTGCCTTTGGCACCGCTGGCCCAGCGAAGGATTTCGCCGAGGTACTGGGGCTTCAATTTCAAGAAACTGCTCTGTAGAGAATGTTGCCTGTGCACCAACAAGAAGCTCTCAAATCAGATCAACGAACTTCGAACTGGTGTGCAGACTCAATAAGCAAAAATCACCTGGACCTGACACAATTGGAGTCTTATGGCGTGCAGAGCTCACTGAAAGTACACTGGCAATAATCACAGACATTATAAACGTTATCTTTCAATCGATGAGCTTCCCTAAGATCAGGAAGACAGCAATTATAACAATTTTGCCTAAACTAAATTTGAGGAAAATTTTTAAACCAAATTTGAGGTCTATAAGTTCTTTATACTCCGTAAAAAAATCGCTAAAGGTCTTCTTCCTAACTGGTTTTTTGAACTAGTTGAAAAAAATTCATCGTTCTGGAGGCACAATTTAACTTCAAGCCACTACACTCCGCTGAGCTCCAGCTCGCAATAGTAGAGCAGTTAATCCACGAAAAATGAACGGATTTGACCAGGGTGCATGCGTGTAGCATACGCGACAAACAAACATCAACAACAAATTTGACAAAATCTCGCTCTTAGAAAAATATTCAGAATACCATGGTACGTTAGGAATACGGACATACGTGATTTGTTCAAAAAAAAGGTGACTTTTTATTTTTCTCGAAAAATCTTTATTTATACATCAATATCGATTTCGTTCCCTTCAAAGTAATCCCCCTTAATTATAACCCACTTATGCCAGCTCTTTTTCCAATCCTCGAAACACTTCTAATATGCGCTTTTTGGCATGACCTTGAGCCCTTCCAGCGATGCTGTCTTCATCTCCTCAATCGTGACAAACTTCCGTCCTTTCATGAGTATTTTGAGGACCCGGTGAATACGGTAATTGTGGCATGATTACGCTGTTGTTTTTAGCCAAAAAACTACGAACAACGAACGATGCGCCATGAGCTGTTTTTCCACCCGGGCGTTTTCTTCATACAGCTTCACGCAAACGGCGCATAAGTTCAATATAATATTTTTCATTGACCATACCACCTTTCAGCAAGAGCTCATGATGCACCAACCAGTGAGCAAATCCTTTACATTTGACCGAATTTGGCATTCTTTTTTCGGTCTTGACTTTTCTGCCCACTTCCGTTGCGATGATTGGGCTTTGGTTTCAAGGTCATAGCCATGTACCCATGTTTCGTCACCAGTTGCAATTTTTTGGAGCAATAGCTTCTGAGCGATGCCCATCCGACGGATCTTTTAGTCAAAATTTAGCAATTTCGGAAAAAACTTCGCTGACACACGTTTCATGCCCAAAACATCCGAACAAATTGCATAGCATGAGCCAAAGGATATGCTAGCATCCCCAGCAACTTCTCTCATAGTAATTCGACAATTTTTCATAACAATTATCTTCACTGCTTCAACGTTTTCATCGGTTGTTGACGTGTTCACGTGCTCAACATTTCAAGTGCCTTGGAGCACTTAATTTTATTTTTCACCGAAAATTTCATACAGATTCTTTACTCCCTTTTTTGAGAGCGGAAATCGTCAAGCACACCACAACACGTCTAACTTTCATATCTTTCAAAAACAAAGTAAAAATGCTAATTGCTGATAATGTCAACATATATTGGGGACATGTGTACCAACATAATAAACAAAAAAACCCTAGCGCATCAGAACCGCTAGAAACACTAATGTTCGAAGAACAATAGAGGATCTGCGCAGATTTTGAGTGTGTATTCTACCACTAGCTACTTAAGGACACCCTTAGTAATCATAGACCCTAAGCCAATTTAATTTCGATGACTTTATTGAAAGTTATAGCGGTAGAAAGGTGTTCGGGGCTGCCATCCAAAAAATGCCCAGACCTTAGAAAATTTTAACATTGGTAGGGTTTACAGCGGTTGGACCTAATGTGACCTGACCTACAGCGCGGACTAAGTGAATTTAGTCCTAAGGTGTTTACATCGACCTGACCTAAAATTTGGTCAAGTCGAATTTAGTCCTCATTTGTACGTGGCAGCTATCATTTAGTTTAATTTTAGTTCATACACTGTAATTAACTTTTCATATGTCTCTCAAACGTGATTATTCAAATGATTTTGAGTCAAACGAGAGGGTTGCGAGCTTAAATTCAACGTGCTTATATTATTAATAGTCGCGCAAAAATCAAGGCTTAGGTCGGGTGTGTTGACAGCGATATAGTCCACGACCTATTTTAGGTCAGATGACTTAAAATCGTGTACTGACCTATCGCTTGGGTTGGTTACTGAGTGTTTACAGCAGGTGGACTAAATAATTAAGGTGAAATTGGTGTATAGTCCGCGAACTAAACGTCTGCTATAAACACTACCATTGTTTACTTATTTTCATTGCAAATGTTTATGCAAGGATTTATTGGTACGAAAATAACAAAAACGCTTTGTGCTGTCAACCCTTTGCTAGCACCGAAGCCAAAAATATGTCTCATTTACCCCACGTAGAAGTCAACCTACTCTGCGAATTTCGTATTGATTCGATGACTGCATTGGAAGTTATAGGGATACAAAGTAATTAAGGGTTACCACCCAAAACAAATTTCAAATCTTCTAGATCGTAATATTTGTTGTTTATTTTCACTACAAGATCACTATGGTTTGAATATTTTATGATCAAATCGCTTACTAAAGATATGCAAATTTTTCAAAATTTTTATCAAACGTGGTTCAGAGTAAGATTCAACTCCTGTGTGAATTTCGTCAAAATCTGGTGACTGAATCAGAATTTATAGGGTCAAAATCAGTTATTTTTCTTAGTGATTTTTCAAGATGCCCCCACTGGCACAGAATTGCCCAAATTACAAAATCGCTTCTATCAGACCTGGTCCTTCTTAAGACCAATACATTCTGTAATTTTCAACTGTATCTGATCATTGAGTCGTGAGTTCCCGTGAACAGAAGTTTTTGATGCAAAAAAAATATAGATAAATTGGGGAAGGGTTACCAGCCGTACCCGTTGTAAAATTTCAAATGTTTTACTTTGACTATCTAGACAAAGCATAAAATATATATATGAGTTGCTTTTTTTCTAAAAAAGCGTCAGTATTTCAGGAGAGTCGATGATTTGGAGGTGTTCACTTTCAGCACATGCCCTAGCTACAGGGCAGCCAACACGCTCATCAATAGCAACATAACACAACTTAATAGTACCAATATGTCCTGAAAGTTTCATGAAAATTTGATGGCTCTGTCAAAAGTAATCACAATTTAAAAATTTTCAAATTTTCCCGATCTCTTTTTAGGCACCTAGCGCACACAGGTTAAAAGATTCCAAAACGTTATCCGATTCACATTTAAAACACGTTCAAAACTCATTTTGCAAACTAAATTTTTGCAAAAATCATTTGTGGACAGAATAATAGGTATATTAAAAATATCACTAAAGTGGCGGCCGGCATATATTATTCTGCATATACACCAATGTAAAGACGTCTTAATATTACCATGGAAAACTGAAAAGCACTAAAGCCCGTCCTACCAAAGACTTCGATAGCTAACGAAATGGTGCTAAACAACTGCAGTAAGTGACTTAATTAACTATGGGTGGGAGGTGAGTATAACTGAAGAAGGAAAACTCAATCCTAAGCTGATTGCTTTTGTCATTCCTTCTATTCAAATACTATGCTTAGTACCTTTTGCGGATTTTTAGCTATGTATTGCATTTGAAAAAGTGGTATGCTATTTACTTTTTATGCTATCTACCAAATGTCTACTTTTGATTGCATTTTTAAATTTCAAGGAATTTTCCAAACGTAATTGAGTTTCCAAACTTCATTATTTTGTAGACAGGCTCTAAAAACTAGAAAAAATTAAATTAGCTTTCTATAGTACATATTTCAAATTATTTCATTTGATGATTGAGAAAGATTCTGGATTAATGTAACACATATGGTATCATTTTGTGTTTGGACGAGAGTGTAATATTGTTGAATATAAGATGATAAAAAAATTCATGTTTCTAAATACGGAAACAAAACATTACGTCATTTGAAAACAATTTTTCCATGTATATCCATTTATATATACATAATATAGCCTATGTTTTCCTTAACAACCGCTCAATCAGCTGATGAAGGGAATTGATTTGGGATCGGCAAAATAACATGAGGTTAAAATTCCGAATAAATTGTCATAAAAATAAGATAATATCAATCAAATGTTCTCATTTGCGTAAACTGATTCACAAATAAAACATCGTCCACATGAACACAGCATTGTTACTTGTCAGGTTTCTCTTTTTCATTCTTTCACTTCATGAGCTGAGATATGTGTATTTGGGTTAGAAGTTTAGTTCCGATGGATTTGAAAGAAACATAAAATACATATACAGTACCCGATCAAGCTATGGAAAAATATAGCTGCCATAAACTGAAACCACACTTCTTTCATATTGATGCCACTTTTATGAAGAAACAAATAATTGATTTGTTGATTTGCATTAAGAGTTAATCACTTTGGAACAAATAAAGCCCGATGACATTGCTAGCATACCGTAAAGGATTTTGTCAACTTGCTAAATAAGGATAGTATTGCACCAAAAATGACATATTAACGTTTTCGCAACTTTTTTGCATAGTACTAGACAGAAACGCATCTGATCACCAAGTTATTCAATACATTGAATAGGTGCTGTGCTTATTTTGGAAATTGATATAACAATTGATTGATGTTATCATACTTTATTATATTCGTGATTACTTTCCATTGAATATTTATCAAAATATATTTAGTATTGAGCTGAAAACAGAGAAAAGAGTATGGTTTCAGGCAGAGGAAATTAATTATATAGCAGACAAAATATGAAAATTAAATACAGAAAATACACCTGGGCATAACATTTCCACAAACTTCAGCTAAAAGTTTTGGTTTTGACTATATTTAGTTCAGAATCGAAAAAATAAATACAAATTCCGCAGCATCGAAACAGCTTGAAGCATAATCAACATCAGTTATTTTATCAAAATACAAATAAAGGAAACTACGACCCGATATAACCCCGATAAAAAAAATTTTGATACAGAGACATCGGAAAATAGGCATCGAGACGAGATAAATTAAAAGGAGCGCTACACTCACGAGGAAAATAGCTGGTTCTGTTCTGAAAACACTTAGAGCCAGCCATCTGAGCACACACAATATTAAAATTTTAATTGTACAAATGGTTCTGCACCTATAAAACGTGAATAATATTAAGTGCATAGCCTGTAAACACTTAACTTTCGAACCGCATACGGCGTGGAATAAATACAGACAATGCAGGTAGATACACATGTACAACAGGATTAATATTGTTTTTCAAAATGACTTGTTTATAGATTATTTTATGAATCTAAACTTCAATTGATAACAATTGCGCAATCAAACAAATTATGATTCAGCGATGTCAACTTCAATAGGACCTTTTGTCAATATAAGATGCAGTTACAACTTTGTAACTGAGCCATATTATTATACATCAAACAATGTAAGAAAGCTACAGTTGCAGCAAACCCATAAGCTAGCTGTTCCTACAATGAAAGATTGATGTAATAGCCGGTGAAGCAGATCCAATTGGACATAATCATAGGCTTAACAACTGAAGTCAACTTGATTTTTTGTCGATGCTAACATGGGACAATGTTATCGTAATGCACCTAAGTCAGGATTGCTTCACCATCCGCTCCAAACATGTTTTTCACAACAACCAACCAAAGACACCACTCAAGCATGAACTGTGTCTACAATTATTTTGTGCCAATATTTTGTTTTCTATAAGCTTCTAATTGGCGTGCAGGAATGCAAACGCAAAAATTCAGAAGGCCGGTAGCATTGGGTGGCATTTATTTGTGTTCGGTTTTGATTCACTTGACATGTCAAGCCCCGTCGATTTCTCGTCGTTAATTTAAAAACACGAAGTCAGTATGTCTCATTGCCACGCCCAAGCTCAGCTGAGTTCTTTCCAACTGACCGCGATACAGATAATATCTATTGGGAAGCATCTAGCACCATACTAATGGCCAAAGTGGCATTTTCATCTCTTTCACATAGGTGGAGCAGCATTAGAAAATGTGTGGAAAAGTTATTTGTTTGCACAACTATTTTCCAACTGTGATTACCTGCCAATTAGCTCGGCAGTTAGTCAGCAGTGATCAGGTAAGGCATTTTACTTCTTTGTAGGTATGAATCACTTTGTAAGTAGTAAGTAGTCATTTTGTAAGTAGTCACTTTGTAAGTAGTCATGCTAAATCATCACGTTCCCCAATGATTATGTTTGCCTATAAACCTGAATAACATTCCTTTCAATATTTGTTAATGGATCGTGACTCTATGCATGGCTCTAATTGAATTTTATTTAACTTCCACATTTGCCAACTTTGCAACGATCGAACACATCCATAGTAATGATACGCAAAAATCAGAGTTAGTTCGTGACTTGTACTAGTATGTTTTTTCAATAAACCATATTAACTACGCATAATAAACATGACCGGCACTTTTGATGCATCGATTTCTCCAAAAAATACACTAAACGAGCAAATTGCGAGATAGTTTTACCGTTCTACCGGAACATTTTCACTAGTACATTTAATTTCGCCTCAATGAAAGATGAAAGTTTGCTTTCTGAAACAGAAATTGGCATGTAGTGAAATACGTTTTACTTGAAATTCTATTGTTGCTTTCATCTAAAAATTTCCCACACATTTTTTTTCAATCATTTGCCGACAACAATAACAGAATACAGACCAAAGCTCTGTGAGGGTATGATATAGGTGCAGTCATCAGTGCTGCCAAACCCATTTCTGATACGCATGTGTGATTCGTCATAAAGCAAATATAGGAGAGAATATCGAAAATCAGCTGCTACTATTTAGATTTTCTTAATTTAAACACATTTTTCACATTGAAAAACTCAACAATTTTACCATATTTTCACCCCCATAAAAGGATGTGTTTGTTTACTCGTTCCGCACTCATGAACCCGTGCAACGAACTATGAAAAAGCCATAACTCGTATGTTTTCAAAATATGTGCATACACGTACGATGGCAATTGAAACCCTTTAACATATTGCTTAATCAACCGTTTAATGTACTTGTTCTCAATCGCTTACCTTCTGAGCACTGCAGAGCGCCACAAAGGCAAATAATCCAATAAGCTTGTGCAACATCTTTTGCGGTCGATGGAACTTCTTTGGAGTTAATTAAATCACACTCAATTTAATTGCTGTAATCTAGGAATGACAAAGAAATGCAATTTTCAGTAATTTCGATATTTTTCTGGGATTATCATTCATTTTAAGTGATCACGTTTTGATTATAAAACTAAATATAGTTCAGATTTTACGTATTCGAGTGAAATAATTTATTTAAGCAACAATAGTTAACACAAAAAACACAGTTATAGTCCTATTTGAATTAGGGAACCTCACTTAAAAAGCGTAGGCAAGCTACGAACCTTCGAATTACTACGTAGCACAAAGTCAACTTCACTTGAGGAGTTGTAATGTAGAACTGTACAGTCACACGAATGGCGGTTTACATCTAACTGCTAACGAATGTGATGATTAACTGGTTTGGTTACTTTTTCAATAAGCGAAGCTTATACTCCGCTCCGCACAAGGGGCAATGAATTTGGACCTACAGTGTACAGGTTCTAAACACCGGTCGTTGTGTAGAAGTCCCCCTTTCTTCAAACTAGTAACAACGGGCAATAACAGCAACACACATACACACGCAACTCATAACAGAATCAGAGACCCAAATAGAAGTTCATTGTAGTGTACAACGCCTCGATTGGCTTCTTATAGATTTAGCTACATTTGTACATTAGTATATCTGAAATTACAGAAAACATCTTTAGAAGCTAAGACGCTGGAGGTCGAAAATACGCTTTTGTGCAAGTATGCTTTCGGTTTGAATGTGGAACTTACGTGTATGTATGAGCATAAGAGTACTCACATTTATTGGGAATAATTTAATTTATTCATATCTGTGTGTATTGTAAAATGGGCCGATGAAGGTGTCTCCCAATAAAATATATTCAGAGTCAATGTTTGAATTTACACAAAACCAAAATATTGCTACTATTTGGAGTTGGCTCGCATAGCCATCGTCGTCTCCAATAACACAACGGAAACATAATAATTGTAAACAAAACAATGGCGAAGAATTTATTTTTTGCTAAATTAAAATCTGATTTCAAACAGTTTTTCTTCTGATTTCAACTGACATCCATATAAAATATAATAAATTATTTATCGAATAAATGTCATTCAACGAGATCAAAGCTTTTTGCGCAAATTTCTCGAAGAACTTTCATAAATTTACTAATTGCTCAAGTATAATGTATTCTGGTCAATTTGAATGAATTGAGCATATATATTTTATGTCATACCAACGAGAGATGGGCTATTCATAAACAGTACGAATGATTCTAGATTCGCAGTTGTGGTCTTTTATACGAAAGTTTCGGGCAAGACAAATTATGACCTTTTGGATTTCATCAACACCATCTGCTGCTTACAACACTCAATTCTATAGAGTCCCGTACATTAGCGGAAACGGTTGAAAATTTTGTCAAAATTTCGCCGCATTAAAGGAGCTGACCACCAAATCTTTGCGCCGTAAAAAATGATTGCACATATGCAAGTGGTGGAGATAAGCGTTCTTACCCGCTTGGAAGGAGGGGGGTCTGATTTTTTGAAAAAGGTGCACATCATTCAATATACATTTGAGGCTTGGCTGAGGGATGATTCTGTGAGTGGGCTGAAAAATAGAAATGAATCATAAATCAGCCCCAAGTTCTTGATCCTGTGGATACATTTACAAAAATACACATCTTTCCAAATACAATGCACAAGTCTCCACAAACACTTTACACTTCATCTCACATTTAATACGTATTTATCATTATTAAAATGTCATTGAAGGTTGTAAAATTAAAAATAAGAGTTACGTTGTCTAGATTGAAAATAATTATTCAATGTTTTTGTTTGTTGAGGATAATGTGAAGTAAATTTGAATAAATATTTGTTACGAATATATAAACTCAATTGTTTTTGATTCATCAAAAAATTACGTGACTGAACTGGTGACCCTGATTAAAAGAAGGTAGACGCACCCCGACCAGCAGAACGCCATATTGTATAGCTCAATACTGAATGTTGTTAGCAGTCCTGACTTAAGTGGAGCTACTCCGTCAGCATCTACTGCTTTGACTGAAGAAAACTATTACCCAGATAAAGAAGAATCTGTGAACGAAGTATCAAATTGTATCCCCAAAATAGTCTTCATGGAAACAGAATCAAAGCATCAAACCAATTTAGGAATCAAATGTCACCCTCAAAACCATTTGCAGGTTAGAATTCTGCCAAATTTCATGTATCAGCAGAATCAGCCTCGAATGATTATACGTTCTCCCATAGGCAACAACAACACCATCAAATATATGGAGCCAATGCGGAGCGAATATCTCCTCTGCCACAACCGCATCTGCAACAAACATCCTGAAATCTCCAATATACTGTCACCGACCAGGGCAGACAATTTGAGTCAGCGTTCTACACTGAGCTTGGTCGACTCTTAGGCTTTGTACACGATCATACCACAGTGTACCACCCTCAGGCCAACGGTTTCTTCGAAAGGTTGCATAGTACTCTAACATCGGCTATCATGGCTTACAACGATGCGTTCTGGACCAGAACACTGCCCCTGATGATTCTTGGGCTACTATCTCTAATCCGAGAAAATTCACAGCGTCACCGGAACAATTCCTATACGAAGAGAACCCACGTCTTCCTTGTGATTTTCTTCGTGAAAATCCTAGGAGTGCTAGTCAAACCAATTTTGCCTCCGAATTTTCGGCAACTATGGCAAAACTCTGGCCGACAAAACTCTTGCCATAAGAAATAAACTCGTCAATGTTTTCATTAACATGCTCAAGCTCCATTACATGTTATCCTCTACGGAATCTGTCGACACACGAGGAGCGTAAGTAAGTAATAAATCAGCTTTTAGGAGCTGCACAGTCAGGCGGAGCGACATTTAGCTGGGATCAAACTGTCGATGCAAAAAAATTATCGTTGATGATCAGAATTGCACAGATCAGCATTGTCAATCGTTACCAACGTCTCCTGGCTTTCGTATTTGCCAGAAAGCAGATTCATCTCCCTAAATATGTCAGGGCCTGGAATGTCGGCCAACCGCTGCACACGACGCTCACTGCGAAATTAACCAACCATTTTAGCGGTGTTTTCGTTTCGGCTGTTAATATTCCACAGAAATGACTTATACAACGGGTTATCCCTTCCATATCTATGAAAAATTTGCTATAATTTTCAGCACCGAAATTGTATGCACATGTGTTTAACAATTTCCGGCAGTAGTATATGATTCTGATGTTTGTCAAGTATGATCAAGCGTGTATTCTGTATAAAGGTCTCGCTTATGATTTCATTAATGGATTCTTTTCCGTCACACAAACATCAAGATTTCCTACCGCAACGTTTATGTCGCGCTGAAATTTGCCCCAATACGTTGTTGCTAACAAACTTGGCTGTCTTCGGGGGGTTATTCCATGAAGCTGAATATTAAGATAGTTCGACAACCATTTGTGTCTCTTATGAGGAACTCTACACTTTGCGGAAGAGTGTCATAGGGTACATGGCTTACAGCTAACTAGAAGGAATAGTATACGCACCGATTGAAGCTAAATTAGGAAATTCATGTTGAATTTGCAATATTTTTTGGACAGTTTGAATTCGCTTTGTTACCTAGCATTGTTACCTACAATTTTTACCAATTTCTTTGCATCTAAAAAGTTTGACATCGAAGAATCTCCCAGTACAATTCCAATTTCGTTGGTCGTAACTTCTGTGATTTCAATGTCCATCGCATAATAGTATTTGTTTCATGCGTGAGCGCCTTTCGAACTCCCTGCGTTGATTTTTACATTCGTGTGGCTCTCTAATCGTGACAAAAACATTCCACCGAAAAGTTTATGTCCAATTCAATAGTCCGCAACCAGATTATGTCCAATCCAATTTATGTCCATAGTCCAGTTTATATCCAAACCAATAGTTCCACCTCTATCGAGATCAGATCTTGAACGGTAGCATTGAAAATAACAACAACTCCTGCTCCAGTTATCACTAGATCGGCTAATCTGATTTGTAAAAATGATAAATGCTCCCGCATGCAGATGGTATTAATCTGTAGCGTGCATAGACGTGGCAGAGGAGGATCATTGCCCTCTCTATTGCATAACTCCCTTTGAAGAAAATTTTTCCACTTTTTTGCCTTGACAGTCTTCAATAAAAACTAAGGAATGTGTATGTAGTAGTTATTCTCTTTACTCCAAAGTCCTGTTCGCGTTTCTGGTATTTATCCAAGCAAACGTATTTCTAGTGGTTGATGGAACGATAATGATTGTACTCTGGATTGTTTTTTTTGCGAATCACTTTAACCTGAGCTAATCTGAACTGAAAAGCGGTGAAAAAACCGGGCTAATATTGGTATATACATAGCTACGATTTATCAAAACAGTCAATTTGATTGGCCATGATTATGTTTGTGGATATTCACCCATGTTCAATTTGTAGATATTTTTTCGTTGAATTCAAGTACTCGAAACAACCATTCCTTAAATCGCTGCTTCCTGAACATTATCATTTAATATACTCACGCAACTTATTAGGGCCAATATGCTAGTAGTAAAATGAGCTGTTATTTACTGATTTCGTAGTGAGGAAAATTTTTTGGTTTACATTTATTTTCACATCTTCTCTTACGCCAACATATTCATTTCACACAAAGAGCTCGCATCGCGGAAAAATATTTAAAAGAGTATCACCATTAGAAAAACTGATCATATCGTATCGTAATAGAGAAATTCTGCAATTTTCTCTATAAATTATTCAACTTTAATTCTATACTAGCACGAAACTCAATATAAGACAATGAGCGAGAGTTCAACAACTTCTTAGATATTCAAACCCGAATCTTTTGATTTAAAAGTTTGATTAAATTAATGACTTTTTTTACGTTTGCAGTGGAAATCACTAAATATTGTACCAGTTGGGAAACAAAAATTGATTTGAATTCTCGCTGGATTATGAGTAGAATGCTCCGCGGCAATTGAATTTTTGTATATTTTTTATTTCGTAGCCTCTGCTATTATCTGGAAGAATAACAAAAAAAATATGAGACATTGTAGTCTGAAGTATCTACTACCTCAAGCTTTCAGTCTTCCTTCTATACATTTTCCATAATTAAGTGCTATATATTACAAAACAAGTTTAGTTCAAAAACAACAGAAAAATTGTTACCAAGAAAATGACGCATACCAGTATTTGTATATGAGACGATGACTTTGTGCGAATTAAGCATTCAAATAACATCACCGAATAAATGAGCAGCTAAATTTCTCAAGAAACCCGTTCTTCAGATACTAACTTATGCGTACGTATGTGTATTCTAAACCTGACATCACCTCGTATCGTGATATCTCTTTATATTTATTTATTTATTTACTTGTAGGTACATTGTATATTTTTTCCTTCTGGTTTTTTTCAGGAATAAACCACAATGTTAATCGAATACGAGAACCTAAAATCATATGATATTTGCATATACTTATGTACGTGCTTAGGGAAGTTATTCGATAGCTTGAAGTACTTGAAAGTTCTATAAAATCAATAAATTTAAATTGAGCAAAATTCAAAAATATGTAAACTGTTTTTATTTAGCATTGGCTAGTTTTAACAATCTAGTGTCAAATAGTGAGCCAACAATTCTGAACTGGTTTCTATGAGCTACATAAGATATGCAGACCACTTCTGGGGAGGTTCCATCTACGTGCAGGTTTGATAAACAGATTTTAAGTAGATGGCTACTGGGTAGTTAGCTTTTGACCCAATAAAAAACGGCTTTTGGGATCTTTACATAGGGAATTATGATCACACTTTCAAAGACAGCTTCTTCTTGTTTTTTTTAAACCTATATTTTCAGGTATCGGCAGTATATAGATAAATCACGATTCGCTGCGATAACTCTCTGAAAAAAATATTAGGTGCGTTTTTTTGCACTCTTGGGCAGGGTAAGTTAAGGTAAGTACATTGAATACAAAAACAATCGTGCAGCGATTGTTTTTGTATTCAATGTATTTACCTAAACTTACCCTGCCCTGCCCAAGAAAAAAACACACCTAGTATTTGATATAAGAATTGAAATATCTCGGACTGAAGATAGTTTAAAAGCAATTGAACGGCTGTTTTTGATGTCCTTCCAAAAGCAACCTAATACTAAAAATTTCAGTCAAACACCAATTTTTGTTTTAGAAGCTAGAATTGTTTCAATTTTTTAACAGACATGCAGTGCTCTCAAGAAATTGAATAACATTTAGCTTCTAAAAAAAAGAATGGGTCTTAAAACCAAATCGAATAATATAATAGCTTGAAAAAATCGAAAAATCTGATGAACTAGGTGCATAATATTTATGAAATATATGCTTTCTTTCGAACCCTTTGAATGATTTCTCTATGATCATGTTACTGTAACTTCTTCATTAGGAATGACCCGATTTTATGGCCCTGTAAGACCCTCCCTCAAAGAGGTGCATGTACTAAAAGCTTTATCATAAGTATTCCTATTACCAATGTCGAAATTTAATAAGGATGATGAAAAAAACTATAGATGTAATCCTCAAATTCGAATCAAAAGAACTGATCGAAGTTTTTAGCAATACCTAGTCAATAACGACAAAGTTTTCCGGCGATAGCTGAATTAAAAGTGCTTATTAAAAAAATTTGAGCAGAAAAACTTACATATAGTATGAGTGCAAAAAACGGAAAACTTCAAGTAAAAATTTTTTGTAATTGAGGCAGATAAAAGAGCATTCAAATTATTGCACATGGACAGTAAGCGAAACGAATTTAAATAAGGAGTGGACACTGTCCGATAATTAGGCACCAGGATCGGCAATAAAGTCTTCTTTAGAGACCACCTAGATGAAGTATACATCAAACCTTCTAAAACCATGTGCGCTCTATACCCACTGAGAAATCGTAACACAAAAATGTCTGTTTCAAATAAAACGATAATCAACAAGATGGTTCTCCAGCCAATTTAGTTCTATGTAGCTCCTAAATGGACACAGTGGGCCAGAACCTAAAAAACAATCTGCAAGTCAGGCAATGCAAAACCTTCATGTGAATACTGAATAAATCATTTTACTATTCAACAAAGAAAATCCAAAAAGAAACCTGTGTTCGATATGCTAACTATTTGTCGCATGTGCAGTCATCCAGCTGCGAAACTAATAACCGCATTTTCTTGTAGCAGTAATAAACTATACTCTATATCGCTATCGAATATTGCATAGGCTATATTAGCACTTTAGAGTAAAGACACTATCTAATTTGGAAAAGGAAATAAAAGGAAATAATGCGCCTAAATTAAAATATTTGAATGAAAAGATCGAACCGACTGCTGAGAATAAATAGAAATTTAGGATGATATGAATACAGATTTACTCTTTTTTGCTAAACATTGTTACTTATTATTTTCGCAGCACTGCCTCACCCTATAGTTCCCCATTTACTGTTTCTCCATTTATCGAATTTTCTACCTAAATCACTCCACTCGTTGCGGTGTTCCTTTGTCCATTATTTTCAACCCATATTTCTCCCCTGACTCTTTCCCTCCCAGTGAAAGTCTGCTCATATATAGCCGATTCACAAATCTGATGACCCAGGTTTCATTTTTAGCTACTGGCCAATTTACACTTCTTTCCTGTTTTGGAATATATTGGAAAAAGGTAATTGACTTCATCAAGGGCACATCTTTCACAACCAACCTTAGAATCTTCTCCAAACTGGTTGCTTTTGCTCTGAATCAACAGAAACAGGTTGATGTTTACACTATTTCAAAAGCAGTTGATTTTCTTGATCACAAGCTCGTTCTCTTGAAGCTTTATTGTTTTGATATTTCTGATTCTCTTCTCTCTTCTGATTCCCTTCTACTATCTGATTCTCTTCTTTCTTCCATATTCTTCTATCGCTTGATTTTTCTCATATCTTTCAGGTGGTACCTGTACCGTAAATGTGCTTTCCTTTTTTTTCTACAGCATTTTATCCTCACAACAATAAAATTAGCCAATCGTTCCATCAGTGTAAAAAACCAAACGAAAAACAATGTATTATAGCATTACTAAAGATATGAAATTATTTAAATCTACCATTTAGATTATTTTCAATGCAATTACTCAGTTGTATTACGAAGCGTTTTAGATTGAAGACCAAATGCATATACTTAGATTTTTATCGCTCTAGGGGATGAAGGTGGTTTGCAAGTTATTTTCGATAATTCTTAATTATTTTTTTCATTATATTAATCGAAGATTCGAATTGCCCAGATATTTACACTAAAACATTTCAAAAAAGAAATTCTTAGCTTCACACGTCTATGACTTTTTCGTTACATTGTAACATAACAGTAAAATAAAAACCGAAGCGACAAAAACGACTTCGCCCAACGTGGGGCTCGAACCCACGACCCTGAGATTAAGAGTCTCATGCTCTACCGACTGAGCTAGCCGGGCACTTAGTCCTTCCCTGAATACAAATTATTCACAAATTTGCGTACCACATCTTTATTACTTCTTATCGTTATTTCTGACATTTGATTAGTCTCACTAGTATCTCATTTCCATCTAATCTTTAAACGTAAATCCTTTCGAAATTAAATCTTCTCTGGCCTCTTTAATCTGTTTCTGCAACTCATCAGCCGCAGCTGTACAATCACTTAGCGTAAACACCCTGAACAGTATCGTAGCCAGGGAATGCAACTGCAAAAGAATATTTTACATATAACTCCTATACGAAATTTCAAGATCGATTTACCCCAAAAATCACTAACAATACAAATGGTAAGATTATTATTTGGAACATCCGTTCAGACAAAAAATCAGATTTGATAACACCAAACACAACTGACAGGTACGGCCCGAGAAACAATAGGGCGTATAAAAGCCATCTCTGTAAGTTCGTCATCTCGTTTCGATTATTCATTTATACTTTATACAAATTAAATAGAATCAATTACAAACAAAACAAACTTTATTAAAACATGCGGCCGCGACATCACTTTAATGCCACATCTATCTGTCATGTTTGTTTGACTTTCATTTCGCCGAATTTCGATGAGTTGCGCTGTCAACAAGACGAAATTTCGTTCAGTATAGACACTCACCATATTTATATAGGTGAAAGTTGGCGATCATTCACCGTTGATGAACTTTGGCGTTATATTTGTTCAAATTTTTTTGATTGCTCAGTTTTTATTTTGAAATTGGTTGCGACCAAAATATATTAGGAGAAAATATTAATTTGATCATTTTCTGAATTAAGATGAGTCTGCTTTCTCTCAGTTGATTCAAACTTGCTCAAACGTAAGCCATGATCCGACAAAGCTGCCTATATTTAGGCGAACTTTATTTACAGGACTCTATCAAATTGCAGCAGAAATATTGCAATTGCAGTAAAACGACAGCACTGTGTAGGATGTCAAGTGTGTAGTGTAGTGCAATGAAACTTAACTCTTTATAAAGATAAATTGCGCCCTTACAATTTACCATTTTATTTCGACGACTAACAGGTAATTGAATATCACTTCGTTCGAATAAATTGTTGTTTTTATTCAGTCGCTAAGGTTAGGAAACAGTTTAAGAAAATATTTTTTTAGTAGGCCTCATTTTTTTTACAAGAAAGGAATGAATGGAATTTTCTCGAATATTTAAAATGTATTTAACCGAAATAGTTTAAACGTATATTCAAGGAAATATTTCGATTGTTTTTTACACAATTTCTTTGAAAACATGGAACATAGAACATCTTATGGGACGCCATAAGATTTGATTGTTGTGTACATTTTGGGAGGCCACAATTTTCATCTGAAATCAAAGCGGGTTAAAAATTACTTTAAGAACATGGCTTGTTGTTCCATATAAACCTAACTCTGCCCAAGAAAAATGAAAAGTACACGTTTCCGAGGTTTTTAATCAAAAATTGTTGCCACTAATTGACAACCTTTTCGCAATAAAACATGCTAAAACAAATTTGGAGGTTATAAATTTAAGGCTTATATAGAGCGCAAGAAGAAACTATCAAGAAACTAGCTTTCACTTTCCGAAATCATAGATTAAGAACTTTTTGGGGTAGAGTTTACACAAATTGAAGTGAAGTTGTTACTAGAAAACCCCGTTTGAAACCTGCACCTTGTTCCGGCCCTTTAACGAGGGATACTCTTTCATAAAACTAAGTGTCAGTGGGAACAAAGAGTTAAACGCAACTCTTAACACGTATATAAGTATCTTATTTTTTACATTTTATTTTCTTCTGTATTCATGGTCATAGTGTAGATAACATTTTGTATGAAAAATATTTTCTTTTTATACTTTATCCGTTCATGCAATTAAACAGAAGTAAATACGAACACACAACATGTAATCTACATAGAATACAAGCGAAAGAGTTATGATTATAAATTATCAGATGTACTAAATTCTGAAAAAGACTAGAGCCTTAAATTAATTGTAGCCGGGGAAGATTATTGAATTATCCTTAGCACGATTCGAAAAACATCCTCCGTTGCGAAGCTCGTCCACGCTACATCCTAATACTCGAAAGTTTATTTCTTGCGGGTTTTTTGTACCAGAGAATACTTTCTGTAAGTTCGATAATTAGCAAAAACTTGTAATATAGCTAAGGTTTCAAAAAAAAAAAAATCTTACCTGGAATCGACATGAAAGCGCCCAGAGTTCTTCTTTTTTCAATCGATTGGTTTTAATTTTCAAACCACTCACGAACTGTAAGGTAGTGAAATTTTGAGCGACCATTTTAAAGTCGCTACGTTTGTAAGGTGTCGTGATATCCCACGATGCGATTGCAATGTCCTCCATTAAGCCAAAATACATATTTCCATCTTTATCCATTGCTGAAGGTGCGCTCTGGGTTCCACGGTCACCGATAGTCTAGAGTAAAATTAGGTACGAGAGAAATGTTAATAGAAACTGAGACTCGAATTGTGTTAAAATATATTACAATAAAGTCCCTCGGACGAGCTTCAGAGTTGTCGGCCCAGATTGTGGAATTGTCTATCAAACTGAGAGGCACACGATTTTGCACTGAGCCTCCCAACGAATGGAAATATAATTGCCGTTCTGCATTGCTTGAAGGACGGGATGCTGCAATACAAAGATATACCATTAAAATTCAATCAAATTATAATATATTATTTAAATTATTATTTAAAAGCCAAGTGGCGGATTTTTATTATTACTTAAACGCTATTTTGCGCTCTTCGCAGATATACTAGCTCAGCAAGTCTTTGTCAATGAAAAACTTATATACTTACATCCTCCACCTCCATAATAGTTCCTCACTTCATTTCTTCCTCCGTTACTTTTTGGTCCACCAGCTCGTGATTGCGGTGTCAAACTTAGTCCAAGGATACCATCCATTAGATCGAAACTTTCGCCAGCAATGGTAAATGTTCCGTAATCCGGAGTAGGATACATCAATTTATTTTCGATTCTCCATGATTTATTGCTGCCAAAGTCGTAAACCACTAGTCCAAAACCAGTAACATCGGCAATGTAAACCATAGTTTGACGACACCTTCCATGCGGTGGCGGATCTCGAACATCCACCATTGGTGTTACGAATAATGAAACGGCGATTTTGAATTGAGATTGTGGGAATTTGTAGCGATGCAATAGAGTATCCCTTTTTAGATCAAATACAAGAAGTTGCGGTGAACAGTGTTGTACTCGTCCAATACGTCCAGTGTCCAGTATCCAGATACGGTCACATTCATCAATCTGAAATGCATATGAAATGACAAATTTTTTTGATAAAAACAGTCAGCAAAGATGAATCCTTTATAGCTCTTTTGCAAAAAGCCAACAAGTCAAAGCTTAGCGGCTTACTAACTAATAAAACTAAATAAAATAATTTCGAGTTGATGTCAAAATATTGCAAACAGTTTCCAGTTGATAAAGAAAGTAAAAAAGCCAGCAGTTTTCTTTTAATCTCCTTGTTTCCTAAATTTTGAAAGCTCAATGAGAGAATTTGGATGGACATGATAAAAACACCATTTTGAGCTCGTACGATTAATTCCTGAATACCAGTCTGGTTTCAAGTGCAATTGCAAGATGCGTGTACTCTAGTAAGTAGAGCACTAGCTCTAGTCATAAGCGCATTCGTGTGAATGAGAAAGGAGATGATTTAACCAAACATGAGTCCAGTCTTTCCCTATTTGGATTCGTAGGCATCCTTATTGCTGCAGGATAACCAAAATCATGTGGGTCATACAATTTTGCATCTACTAAATGCTTACTTGGATTAGCCCAGGCAGACAACAAACAGCTGGTCGGCATTATTACTAGCTATTTTCGTGTTGCAGCACACGCCATGAAACTGGTACTTAACCGGTAGCACTTTTAAAAAGTGTCAAAAGCCGGGAGTCTCAGAAGTAATTCAACATCTCCTGTGTCACTGTCTGGCGCTGTGGGAAAGCAGACAATGCTACTTCATTGAGCCATAGTTGAAGGTCCTTCGATGAACAATTGGACTGAACCTTCAAGCTCCTGGTGATCTTATCTGGTTTCACTCCGGACCAATAGTTCTATGCGTGACCTTATGTCAGCCAAGAAAATTTAATTCAACCAGAAGCACACGCTTTGTCGATAAAAAATGAAGAAAATATGTTATCAAGGCTTATCCTGACGTTATTAACTCATCTGGGTTTCTGAGCTCTGACGATTTTTCTTCTAATCTTCTGTCCGCGACATTCCCTAGATTTGTTTTATGTTCTTTAATTGATTGGCGGTAGTTGCCTAATTTCAGTAGTTTTTCTAATTCACCCTGAAATTATATTCTGTTCCACTTCTTATCCTTTCAAGCGTTTCTGTTCCTGCTTATTTTTGTTACAATAACCGTGCTATTCAAATGCTACCTCTTATTTTTTATAGCATGTAAAGGGTGTTTTTTTGGTTTTAAGGTGTCGCATTTAAAAACTCGAAATATCAAATGTGCTAATGACAGCTGTAAAAAAGCGGCACACGTGGAGCAAGCCAAATCTCCGTCAAATCATAGAGACACCTTTGCATCCACAAAAGTGTATTGTATAGTGCGGACTGCATGCTGGTGGCATCACAGGGTCATACTTCTTCAAAGATGAACACAACGAGCGCGTTACTGTCAATGGCGACCAGTACAGATCGATAATAAACCAGTTTTTGTCCCGGAATTTGCATCCTATGTATGTGAGAGGGAAATGTGGTTTCAACAAGACGGTGCTTCGTGTTACACAGCGACCGCAACCATCGACTTACTGAAGACGAAATTTGGAAATCGTATTATCTCGAGAAATGGACCACCGAGATTGTGCGATTTGATTCCGTTGGATTACTTGTGGTAGGGATATGTAAAATCGTTGGCCTACGCTCACAAACCAGTACCGATCATTTTTTTAAAAAAAATTTAAAGACCCAAAGTTTGCAATAAAACAATAAATTTTTGTGTTATTTAAGTTTGAAATCGGAACCCTCTAAAAAAAACACCCTTTACTTGTTACTGTCTTTCAGTTGCTATTCTTATTCAATTCTCACATGAACAGCTGCTTCCTTCTCCAATTTAAGTTTATTCTAAATTACCGAAACGTAAATCTTGATACTGTATTTTCCTACAACCCAACTGATAAACTTACGGGAATTAAATCTTTATTTTCATTCCTGTATTACATCTTTAGAAGTCAAGACGGAATTTAATTTTTGAAATAAACTTAGAACTAATAAGTTGAGCATGACAGCGTACTTCTATTTCAGCCTCAAGCGGCACAATCTAAATTTTACAAGTTTCTTTCTTCTTATCATTATATTATCTTTCATTCATAAATACGTAAATTTTTGTTTGTCTTCATGAACTGTTTTGTTTTTGTTTAATATGATAATATTTTAAAGGTCGAAGTCAAATTTGAAGCTAAATAGATTTTGGTCAATGGAAAACTTTCGTTAAATTGGTTAGCGCTTTGATTCCTCAATTTTTCGTCACATTTCTCGTAATAGATATCAGACGCCATGCCCGAATTGTAACATATGTGCCTTTAATGGTATCGGATTAGTATCTCTACACGAGGTTTGTTCTTGGTAAACAAATTTTAGCGGTGGGTCATGACTTACATTGATTGTTGTGGTTATCTTTATTAGCTATCCGTATGATTACTTAATATGAATTGATTTAAATAATGATTAATTGAAATTATAGTTAAAAACTCATAGTCAGAAAACTAAAAATCTATAGCAGTGGAACTGGAAATCTAGAGTCAATACATTCAGAAAAATAATACCCAAGAATGGATTTCATTGCTACACCGACGACAGTAATAGCTTTTAAGAATATAAAAAATTTAAGTTTTTTCATACTTAATACTGTTGAGATTCCAGACAGTAGCAATTATAATCGTCATTCTGTCCCAATTTGCAAAGGTCATTTGTAGCATTTGCGTATGCGCCTATGCAAACAGTCTGGGAAATATGACGCCTTTTTTTTAATGAATCTCACGAAAGTTTTAAAATGAAGATACAACGGCATTAATTATTTTATTACGTTGACGAGACGTAACGGTATGATAATAATTTCTTATTTGTACATATGTATATCAAACACATTTTATTTTGAGATTAAATTTTAAGTGACCCCGTTACGGATCCAAGTAGGTCAAAGTCTACTATTACGAAAAATGAGACAAAACCCAACATCTATCTACAGGGTTGATTAGAGCTTGACAATTATTTTAAAAATTTGGAAAAGCATCTTCAAATCATGCACTGTTAATATAATTTTGTTGTGTTCTTGATTACTAATTAAATACAATACTCACAGCAATACGATAAACTGATGTAATTCCAGTACAATCTTGGCCATGTGACTGGTGCCAAGCATAATGAGGATAAGGTTCGACGAACGGACCTGACGATCCTCGTGAATTAGACACAGTTGCAACAGTAAATGGGATTCCAGTTGTAAATCTTGGCATAGTTATGAATATTCGTGCGTAATCATTGGCTGTAAGATTTAATAGTCATTTTAATTGATGAGTTTGATAGTTTTATTGCTGTTTGAGTCTTACCTCCGTAGTGTACATCTACATCGATAGGGAGACTGTTTCCAGGAACATATAGGCCTTTCCTGATAGCTTCTAATCGATCTCTTTCGGATGGAAAACGAAACTCAATGTCCTTCCATTCGAGCAGAGGAATCAGTCCACCATTATTAGCAATGCTTATGCTTACGAGCGTACTGAAGATAAGTAATAATCCTAATTTGCTCATTTTCCCGATAAATCTGAAATCGAAATAGAAATGAAATATTAAAAATGAATTGTAAGTTTCATTTTATTGAGCAAAAGTAGCATCATAGTGGATTTTGCAGCTGAACTTTAGCAAGCACAAATCATTAAGTATTATGTCGATTTTTAAGAATATTGATGGCTGGCAAGACTAAAAACAAGCGATCAATTTTCATCCCATATCTTCGCTTCCTAACATTGGGAAAATTATTAGGAGAATTCAAATCGGGAATATTCCAACCTGCTGCAAGTTATTTGATGTGCTCGAAGGGCATAAAAAGCGTAAAAAGCGAGACGCAGCTGGCTATCGCAAATCGTATCCCAATTGAATGTACGAAACACTCGTACGGTGTTGTGGGGTTTTCTGTTGAAAATGACCATATAATTTGCTAGAAGCTTATTTGCCAATAGGCAAATTTACGTCATTGCCGATTGAGCAAATTCATTTAAAGGGCTTGTAATATCAAGAGTTTCATCGTCAGTTTCATCATCAGACTTATCTTTTTTAGAGCTGTGTGCTGGGCAATTGAAGAAAAGTGGAGGAGAAAATGTATCGCTATTTGCGATGACAGTCAAGCTACACTGGTGGCACTACGTAGCTCCCGGACTAGTTTGAAAACTGTCCAAGATTGCAGAGCACGATTGAACCCTGTCGCCATATTCAATAAGTTGCATCTGCTCTTGATACCGGGACACTGTGGTGTTGAAGGAAATGAAATCGCTGACGCCATTGCCAGGCAAGGTCCAGCGTTTCCACTATAGGGCCCTGAACCTGCTTTGGGTGTACCGACCGTATCTACACATTTTTTGGAAGTGAGTAGTTGGTGCCAACAAATAGAGATTGATGTTTTCTGATGTGACCAGGCATACTAAGGTCTTCCTTTCAAAGCCCAGCTATGCGGCTGCGGGATTCTTCCTCAACTGGAGTAACCGAACAACTGGACATCACTCACACATACAGGCACACATAAACATACAAATCATATTTACCGTTGGCCGCTCCACTCTATCGAGTTTCAAGTTAAAATCTTCCAAAATGCAGATGAGACCCACTCAAAGTAGTAAATAATGCTACGTAGTTCAATTGAAATTTTATTTTGATAAATGGATCATCAGACGGAGCAGCAGCACAATTTTGTGTACCTCGCTATATATTTATGTATTAAGGCTCTAAAATTATCTAGAAGAACACCAAAAAGCTCGCCGTATTACCTAAATCGAAGTAATTTGGTACTGAATTTTAAGAATTTTTGATGCTCAACTGCTACGATCAGCGAATAATCAAAGTTACCAGATCAGATTTTCAACCTTTTCACTAAAAAATTGAGCCTAAAAACTATTTGCTGTCAGACTCTTATCCAGCCAATCGTCACCCACTCATAACTATCCTGTATTACTTGTTCAAGCAGCCTATCTTGCGCTTCTGAAGTGGCAGATTCTATAAATCAGAAGCTGAAAAGTGGCCGAGTAATTCTTTCCTTTATTACGAAAGTCGTATTGGAACTGAGTTGTGAAGCTCGATGAAATTGTATAGACAGCCAGGCGGTCATGTGTCATTGATTAATCACGGAAGTTCTAATTTGCGATCGCTTTTTCCCTTTTTATCTATAATAGCAATATTTCGCAACTTCAGTTTTCCAGCAAACGACTAGTCTTGCATTATGGCAAGGTTAACTGGACTGCGTCTAGAAACCATAACCGACATCATATGGTGTGGAATGTACTCTTTTCTCCCAGAAGCATTCAAGAACGCTAAGCTAACCACCACCTCATAGGAGGCGGCATTCCAAACTTACAAGCTATCTCCGTCCGAGCAATCAAAAAAAACTTTACACAACTACTCGCAATACCTGTAAATCCACTCTCAACACCAACTCTCTTCCTTTTATTTATAAATGACCTCCTTTCCTACACTTTCAATCCGATTCATAGTTTTGGCCTAATCTCGCGGAAATGCTACTTCAGTTAGTGGAGATCGCATGTTTGCATCGCTAAACAGGGACCTACTAAGCATTACCGCTTGGGGCTCAACAAACTGTGTTAGGTTTAATGCGTTCCAAACCTAATGCTGCCGTCTTTCGCTCAAGCCTTACTCTCCCCCTGCTAGCCACATTATTTCCGTTGATGGTTTGGGTATTTCTGAATCACCTTCGCTAAACCCATTAGGATTTAACGTCTCCAGCAAACTAAGCTGGACTGGCCATATTTTTCAAATTGCGAAAAATGCCATGAAATGCCTAGGTTTCCTTCAGAGAGGCAAGAAATACTTTACACCATTAGACAGCGCACATCTACAAGACTCTCGTAATATCACGACGTGAGCCGCACTGCTTTAGCGGAACTAGACAAAATCCAACGCAAAGCTTTCAAGCTTATTGGCGATGAAAATATTACCTCAAGTATTGAATCCCTTGAGCACCGACGTAATGTAGGTTGTCTTTCTTTTCTTTATCGCTATTACTATGGCCTTTGTTCTCATGAAAAATCAAGTCTGATCGCTTGTAGAGCACCTCCTACGCTCAACACCCGAACCTCCCAACGCGCTCACTCTCATATCATTTAGATCAGTGCCAGTCGTACCGTCAAATTTCACGATTCTTTCTTATCTATGTCAATACGGTTATGGAACAGCCTACCATATGCTATTTTCCCAGCCGACCATGAGCCAAAGTTTTTCAAACTATCTCCTGCAACCTCATTCCTTCCTCTCCCCCTTTCCTTATATTTCCTTCCACCAAGGCTGTGCTATAGCATAATAGGAACTCCCCTGAGCCTTGCCATCTTCACAGCAAAAAAAAACTAGCGTAAATAAAAATTAATAATCTCTCACTGCAAGTGGTTACATCAGTCAGGTAAACACTATGAGCTGATGTCTGATGAAAAACAGTGCATCATTTCGAAACCACTTAGTTAAATTTCAATTTTTAATTATCTCACAAAGACTATTCCATTAGATTGATCCGCCATCACCAACCGATTGATCTTCGGATCAGTTGAGGTGTCTTGACAAGCATCGCAGAATTTCTAAATCGCTACAAATTGCGCCCAACGTGGGCCCTAAAATCTGATTTGAGCGACCCCACTCAAGTGGGAGAATAATTAGCTCATGACTCCGACGACTTAACGTCTGAGTCCCTAATTCCATTTCCACTGACATGCCTTTGAATCGCAATTGAACTGTTAGCTCTCTGAGACATGTCCTATAGATCTCTCTCCTTCTATCCATTCCCATTCTTTTAACTTCAATCCTTTAAGAACACCATTAGCGTTAGCTTTTTCTGAGCTGTTCTTTTGAGCTTTAGGCTCTGGGTGCAACCTGGAGGACTACTGTGGATCTACTGGGTCTGGTGGTTTTTTGCCATTCACCAGTCCGAGTTGTCCAAAGGGCTTTGTGTTAGAAGCTACGCCATCTTGTGAATTGAGAGCTGTCTTTCATATGGCATAATTAATATTTGGATTATGTGTGGTTGGCGTGTGGTCACTATCACGTCCAGTCAGTTTGGCTAGTACTTTGGAGGATTGTTATGTGTTGGATAACTGCAATTTTGCTTTTGTGCCTCTTGCCCCCATCAGTGCAGATTTGTGAGGGTAGACAGACCTCCATAATGGGCGTTTCCCTCCCAGAAGCGACCTAATTTGACTTTGTTTGCATTAATAACCAGCCAGCTCATGCCTCAGAGCTACTTCTGGTCCAGTACGGACATAAGTCGCTTTCTGTTTTTTGTTTAAATGGTCTTCGAACCAGTTGAGGTATCTGCCGAGCATCTCCACATAATTTCAAATCGCTGCAGATTGAAACAAACAATTTTAATTAGAAGAAGACTTTCAATCAAATTCCCAATAAAATATAATCCTTTTTATGAACTTGCATGTGAAAGTATATCAAAAGTTTAAATCGTCTTTGTGTTCGATCTTCATCAAAGCTTTTGCGCATCGGCACTACCTTGTGCTTCAACTTTAACCTTGATATCAAACTATGATAAACACTGATTTAACATTGAAATTAAATGCTCAACACATAATATCGCGCCACGATATAGTCTTCGAATATTTTTTTTATTTACATAAAACCAAATTTCGGAGAAATACCAAAGGGAAGGTAAAACTAACAACAAAGGTGAGTAAATGCCTCGCTAGTATTCGCAAGAAATCGAGCTTAAAAATTACCATAATATCAGCTGACTCTTCGCCGGGTTTTATGAATAAAGACTAAAAGCCCGATATCAAGTTCACAAATTCTGGTTTGGAGCAGTATATTAATGAAGATAATCAACGATTCAATTACGATTTAAATGAAAGTGAACCCGATTCTAGATAGTTGCTTCGCTTTTTGGCAACACGCTAACTATTAAACTGCTTACATCGAAGAACATAATTATTTCACACTAAAAAAACACAATGGAAGAAACTTTTGTGCAAATTCCGCATGGTTGGAAGCATTAACGCTTAAGGTTCCGAACTACTTCCGGTAAATGCGTACGATTCTTATTCATTTGGACAAAATATGCATATTTATTCTTTGGGTTTTGTGCCGTTTATAGACCAATCTTCAAATTGAGTATACTTACTAACAATTTGTAAGTTTACGCATTTATTAGTATCGTATAATGATTTTCTGGTGCAGGTTTTTTTGAGACTCGAGGATAATGTTTGGGGAAATGCTAGACTTCAATTGCATTCAACGTGCGCCTGTGGAGCTCGTACAGTAGTGGAAATATTTATATGTGCATTGACTCATTGTCTTGTATCAAATTCAAGATTGTTGCTTAAATTAGCAATAAATGTGGTCAATTATCAGTGGTATTTTTGATTGTGCGTCTTTCAGTTGAGAGGAGAGGGTTCGAATTAGTCATCAATCTGCTAAATAGTTTAATAGTCCATGAGTTATTGATTTGAATCCCAACACTTCATTGAATAGACTTCCGAAAATGGTCGTATGAGTATTTGACTTAAAACTAGTCAAAAACAGTGATTTATAACCAAAAACAGGGAAGCTGATGAATATTGCTACAGGAAGAAACTCAAATAACCATTTGCATAATTCACATAATTTTTGCTTCTTTATTCATTTGAGAACTAATACATTTTAAGTTTTCTTGATTGGGTTTTAAAAATAATTGAGTTTAACACTTTCGCTGCCACGAAAATTTTCCAGTATAATCTTAGATGCCATCTTATATGGTCGATAATTTTGTTTTTACAGTTTATATGTATATTTTAAGTTTAATTGTTTTTCATGGCTTTCGAGTATTGAAAAGAACTGTTTCATATGCTGATACATCGATATCATGCAGTATCATCGGTATCATGCGGGTACATGCACTTCTGACCGATAGCGGTTGGATAATGAGCGTAGAAAATTTCAATAGCGCTTGCATCATATGCTTCAATATATCATATGCTGATATAACAGCATCTCACGAGTAGGAAACGGTTAATCGATTAACCGGTTAAATGGATTCACCGATTGACTTATTTTCACCGGGCAACCGTTGTAAGCCAAATCGATTCATCGGTTTAATGTTTAGGTTAACCGCTTTTTTTGACATGGGAACTTTAAACTTTTTGTAACATATTTGTCTCCACCAGGAAGCTGCAAGTGCGCACAAACCCAGATCTTATGCAAGTGTGGGACCTTATGAGAATTAGGCACTTCAACTGCTGCAAAGCCTATGTTCTCCCATGCAGGTAGTATGAGTGCACGAAGAGGAACAGATTATCTTCCAGGAACCGGAACATGCTAGTCTTCCTGCGCTCTGTTAATCAGGAAGATTTCTTTAAGACTTGAGACTAATACTGTGCTGTGTTCGGGTCTAAACACAAATTTTTACATTTTATAATAAAGTTATTTTAAGTTCAGCTTGCATCTAATTTTGTACGAGTCTGATTTTTGATGAGTTTTTATATTTCACTGATTTTTTTTCTAGTTCTCTGTTTAGAATTTTGTATGACCTCATTCTACTCATCGTTTATTTTTGAATTTTATTTTGCTTAGCAATTCTATTTCTTTAACGGAAATTCTATTTAATTGTTCCCTTGACTGCATTTGCTCATAAAAATATATGCTATTTGAATCTCTTGCACATTGATTAACCTCATGTTTCATTAAAATGATCAAAACTCATTGCAAATCTGAATGTATATTAATACACCAGCAGCGAACATATTAAATGGTTTGACGTTCGGTATCGCATGTGTGACATCTTATCAAAAAGTTTTTCATTACTGCCTGGAGGTTTGCAACGGGAGTTGCCTCAGTTACCGCTCGAAGGAATTGCTCGAAATAATTCAAATATGTTGGTTTTGTTTTGTAATCTTCCCATTTGCAATAACCTCACAAGAAAAAATCAGGCACCGTGAGGCCAGGTGACGTTTCTGGAAATCATTTTATTGGGGGATTTTCGGTGTAGTTCTGTCAAAACAGCCCCGGCTATGTGAGAAGTTGCACCATCTTGTTGAAACCACACAGAGTTGAAAAGGATTCTCTTTTGGCGTAACGACTTCCATTGACCATAACTGTAAGACCGTTTCTTTTGAAAAAGCAAGACCCGACAATGCAGCTTGATGAAACTGCACACCACAATGTGCCTCCATGTGGGTGCAAGTCCTTCGGTTTACTTGTTAGTTGAATTTTATTTATTTATTTATCCAACCAAACAATGTAACAAGACATTAACAAATGTTAAACTGTTTTCCTTAAGCTAAATTACAATTACATTTCTACATGTCAGCAGACTTTTTTGTCTGGCTGTTAATTCAATATGGAAGTTATGAGGAAAGTGAAATAATTTGGTTTAAGAATTTAAATCAGTAAATATTTTTATTTCATAATGGTATAGAGATGATGAGGAATAGTAGTTTGAAAGATTTTTAAAGATTTTGCAGTATCTACTTATTGGCTCCCTGTCTCAATACACAGTGTGATGTTGATGCTCATTGAGGAGACGTGTGTGCCTAGTTTGTCTTACAGGATTATTGAAAGTGATTTTATTACGAAAATATTCTACGAAGCATGAGGATATTATCACTCTGCTTGAGAAAAGTGTTGGCAGATTTAAGAGATTCAGTTTGTAACTATACGTTGGAAGACTTTCAAAATCGTATGGATTATAGAGATCTTTCAACGCAAAAACTACAAACTGCTTTTGGACAGATTCCAGTTTATTGTTATGAATATCGAAAACAGGATTCCAAACGATGCAGTTGTATTCAAGTATTGGGCGAACTAAAGACAAAACCAGAGTAACTCACATGCACTTGCATTCTTTCCCATGTCTTTCAATGAATCCTAGCTGCTTGCTAGCTCTTGCAAGAACTTTGTCATACTGAGATTAAAACACAGCCTTTTATCCAGGACGACACCGAGGTCTACGATACAACATTTTTCAGTAGCTGATTATTCAGGTGGTAATCAGAATTAAAAGTAGAAAAGTCTTGCGGGGAAAATGGCACGGCATTTTGCAACGTTAAGAGTAAGTTTATTCTAGTCCCACCTTTGCACCAGTGACAAAAATTTCAGCTCAAGAAAATTTGCATCTCATTCGGACTGAATAGGATGGTTTATTTTCAGATCATTTGCATAAAAAAGGTACGGAATGTCAGATAACACATCCGAGAAATCCGAAATAAAAACATTGAACAGAAGCGGCCCTAGGTGGCTGCCTTGAGGTACCCCAGATGAGACGGTAGTCTTTTTCGAAAGCCGTCCTTGAAATTTAACATGTTGCGGTTGGTTTCAAAAGCAACAAGTTAACCAGTTTATTTTTGGAGCTTATGCTTCAAAATGTCATGATCAATGCGGTCAAAAGCTTTGCTGAAGTCAGTGTATCGATTTGACGCCCTTTTTCCATATTGTAAAGCACATTCGAGACAATTATTATTAGGTTTGAGGTCATAGACCGGCCAAAGAACAAGTATAAATCTTCATGCAGAACTGTCTGCAATTACGCCTGCTGAGACCCATTTGAACAGATAAACTCCTTGTCAGAACCCCTGGATTGGCTTGTATGTCAGCAGCTACATCAGCGATGGTTTTCTGCGTTAAACCTGAAGGATCTCAATTAAAACGACTTCTTGCGATTGTTTATTTACGAGCCTCATTATTTACAAATACAAATTATTTACGAGCCTCATTATAGTCCATCTGCTCAGAAAAGTCCCACTAAACCTGCGCCTAAATTATCTACAAAATTCATTGCATAATATCAGTGCACAGTCCAAATTCTTATTTCATTATTCATATCGCCCATTTTTGTTAAATTTAAAGACCAATCTGTTAAATTACAAAAAAAATGGAACCGAATTCAAGATAGTTGCTTAAAATTTGTTTATATAGAAAAAAAGCTATTACATTTTTTGGTAGCGTCTTTCATCAGCCACCTTCTATTTTAATTATAACGACCAAAGTTTTTTAGGATCCAATCTTTCTTTTAATCATTTAAATAGAAAAACTTACAATCGGCCTCAGATCGATGTTTCTAATTTCTATAAATATTACAAATCAAAATTCCAAGTGTAATATTGTTTCCTACTTTTACTAAAGTCTGTTAGGACATATTCTTTAACGCATTACATTTTTGCGTTTTCAGCGGGTTTCAACACGAACATATGCGTGTGCGTAAATTTCAAAAGCAATCCAAGCTCAAAAAAGTTCCCCTCCGCATGTACTTTTTTGGACTGTTATGTCGATTTTAACTTTACGTGCTCCTTCTTATGACATGTTTCACTTATGTACTGAATTCAGGAGGAAATGCAGAGTGCGTGTGCCATATAGGAATTTTCGTTACCCTACGTACTCTTATTTTTTCGATCACTGATTAGTTTCACATTTCTCTCGCGAACTGATGGTATGGTGTATGCTCTTAATCTCATTAAAATGAAATCTAAAGTGCTATATTTAGAGCTATAGTAACTGTATTTATTTGTGATATTATTTTAACGAATTTCATCCTTGTTGTGTGACAAAAAAATGTTCACTGACTTTCGCAGCAGGCCCAGATTAAGATCGTTCATGTTAATGCAACCCTCTTTCTTGAACAGGTTCTTTGGGCTTTCAGCCGTAAAGTCAAATTTGTTCGAGTTTCGAGTTTCGAGTTTCTTCAAACCTCCTTGAGGTTTCAACCATATATTTTACTCGTACGTGGTTCGATTGAATCATTGAGTGTATTCAGACCAAAGTATTCCCTCTACCCTCTTTCCTTAGTAGCACATCCTTTGCCAATCTATGAGGCAATAACATCAGCGGTTTTTCCAACAGAAAACAACTTTAACCATTCGAAGTAGGCAACATCAAAGCAAAAAGGATGTTCCCTACTTCCTCTTTGCTTTGATGTTGTCTTCTTTGATTGGTTCGCATGTGGTTGCACTGGTCTTGGTCTCTCGATATCGAGAATGGACTAGCATCGTATTCTTTTGAAGACTCCACTCTCCACAATGATTATCTAAAATAGCCATATTTTTCCGCCTTTATCCAGTGTCATTGAAAATAATAACGACACTGCTCCAAAGTTTTAAATAGGAACGCTACATTACTCTGCTTAAATACACAGTTAAACTGCAAAATTGCTGCATATTTCGTTACTTATATGCACGGTAGTAGTGATTCAATAACGTACTTTGAAAAGATGACCGAAAAAACAGTGATTTGAGTTTTAATTTTGATTTATGAATTTTCAAACATATACCTTTAGAATTGTTTTTATTGTATACCAATTTTTTTCCTAGCTTATAAAAATATTTGAATTTGAACCAATTTTTTCCTTTTGAAGCTAGATTTATTTTAATTACTCGACATGTATCGATATTTCGAGGGACACGGAAGAAGAGGGCAGATTACCCTCGAAATATCGATATATGTCAAGTAATCAAAATAAATCTAGCTTCAAAAGGAAAAATTGGTTTAAATTTAAATATACCTTTAATTAAAGTATTGAGTTTGTAAGATGAATCATATATTAAAATAGCACTTCAAATTGTGAAGAAATAGCATTGTTTAGGTTTTACTGGCTGACACGAGGTCACACATCGGCCTAATGGTCCATAATGATACCAAATAAAAGGTTCAGTTCAAGCGGCCATCGAAGGCCGCGACCTTTTTGCGAACTAAAGGATGTTCTTCAGCCTCTGCACCGCCACGTGCAAGAGATCCATCTACCAAGGCTCGCCGAAGCAGTGCTGTCTGGTTTTCCCCAGAGCCGAACAGTGACACAGGAGATGCTGAATTGTTTCTCATGCTCCTATCTCTTGACACTTTCAAAGAAAAAACATACTATGAAATATTTTCTGAAAAGTACATTTCTACGTACAGTTAGAAGAACATTGAAATTGAAATCAATGATTGCAAAAAAAAAATAACGGGTAATATAACAATATCTGCTATAATAAAATCGAATACGAGTTTTCATTATTATGCATACAACAAAAAATCAAATAACAAAACGTCAGTGACGGCGTCCAAAAAAGATTTAGCTAACCATTTATTGAATCTTTATTTCCAACATTCCTAAATAACCATATTCCAAGCACACATTGATTGAAAAGATAAACGAGAAAAAAAAAACGCGCAAAGAAGCTGTTTCGCTCACTATGCTGATCGCGTGACAACAAATGGAAGAACATTTGCCCATAAAAATGCAAAAACAAATCGAGCTATTTTTATAGAATGTTGATTGGAATGTTGCTGGAGTGTTGAGGTATTTTTAGACAAGCAATACATGGGCAAAAAATTTGTTTCACATAAATACAGAAATGTGTGATAGTTAAGATAACACGGATTTCATAATTTATAGCTCATCCTCATCAGCAATTCTGATGACATCATTTAGAAAGCGCTATAATGTTAATGCAATGAATAAATACCACCGCTAGAGTCACATGTAGTCGCGAAAATAATGACTGAAACTATAGTTATTCATATTGATTTGAGCATTGCCTGGTAGCATTCCAGTTAAAAAAGGATCGAAACCAGTGGAACGTTAGTTTCGTTACCTAGTCTTCTTACTCTAGTGACTGGTATACCAACGAGTATAACCTTCATTATATTCATTTCAGGGGTCTTTTACAAGAAACAATATATCATCTCTCCTCAAAGAATCCAACGGAGCTTTGGAAATACAGTTTTAAAGAATCAAATGATGAGACTTATTTGATTTATTAATTACCAAGCGTTCTCGCTGCTACAGAATTATAACAAGCAAAAAAAGTAAAATTGACTTTTTGGGCTCTCATTTAGAAATAACTAGTGTTGATTTGAATTTCAAAAACAAGCCACCACTATTGAATCATATTCGATGATGATCGATGAATGCGACGAAAGACTGCTGCTAAACTACTCTTTCAGAATGTGTTCCCACGATTCAATAATTTTTAAGAAAACAATTTATTATAATTTTTTTCATCATTTTTTCCTGTTATTTGTTAATTCTGCTTAGTTAGGTTAAATAAAAAAATCTGCAAATCAAACACAGGCTCCTGCGGTTAAAGGAATATTGAATCATCATGAATGGTAATTATATATTCAAATCAGCATGAGTACCTACATACTTACATATGTATGTATGAATTCACGTGGTCAATTTGTTTTTACACGCTATGGCGGGTTTTTTTTAAACACTTACACTCATATTTTGAGCTTTGAAATCGAAAACAAAAACAAATTTATTTTCGCATCTTTATTCAACAAGAATAAAGCTAGACTTAAATATTTAGTTAGAATAAACAGCAGTGAATTGCATGTACACATACAGCAAAAGTGTAGTTCGATATCTTTAATAATATGTAGTTAGATCTCACACTTCTTCAGTTTTTTATCCATTACTTTTCAGGTTTTCAGGAATAATTTCATGCTTCGTTTGATCGCGAAATTGTTGACCAACATGACTCGAGAACTACGCAGGTTTTAAATGAATACTGGCATCATACTGTTTACCTATGAAGCGTTCTTTTTATGCGTGAAACGTTCAATTCAAATATGCTGGTATTACCAAGTAATGGAAATACTAAACTCTGACAACCTAAGCTTTAATTAGCTATTGTCATATTCATAGCGTAGCAAATTAGAAATTTGCATAATAAATAGATAAATTACAAAAAAAAAAATTGTACGTGAATTACGTTTAATGTTAACCAAACTATTGAAAACAGATTTTTCTTGTTTCAAACCCGTTGGTTTTATTTCTTTTGTTTCAAATTCTTGTCAGATATATGTATGTACATACATATTTCGAGGGTAATCATTCTTCTTTTTTAGTGTCTGTCAGTCTCCAAAAAAAATCTAAGGAAATTCGAATAGATTGCTCTCGGTGTATCGAAAATAAATTGAAATTGATCTTCAAATTAAAATCTATGATCTTAATAGCTAGAAGATAGAAATCAAATAAATTCAATGACCCAATTGAATTTACGGTACGAGCCTTAATCTTGCAATTTTATTGTTGCATCCTTATGATTATCAAGTCTAATAGTCAAGAAATATTGGTTGGATGACCTTAAAAGTTTCACCGAGGTAATAAGTGAGCCCTGTTTTAGTAGTACCTGATATCGTTCTAGAAACAATAATTTATTATTACATAATAAATTATTTAATGCATTTCTTGTGTGATTAGAGATGGTTCGTACTGTATCAACCTGATACTTTCTCACTGATACATGAATGTCTCTGATACACGAAAATGATGCAACCCGAATGTATCAAGTATTTTTAGTAATAAAAAACATCTTATTAATTGGATGAGCCAATAAGTGGTACATTCAATCGTAAGCAACAATATTGGTACTTCTTTATGTACGTGCAATTTGTATGCCATGCATCTTGTGATTGTATGCGAAAACGTGCTTTCTGGTATAGCTTCTACCCGTACAGCATACTATTTGAATGGCGCGGTTTTATGAATGCTATTCTACTCGCTATTTTGTCGATTCAAAAAGTATCAGCGACAAAAGTAGCAATATATATTTACTTATAGCTGATACCGAAAATACTTGTGATAGGCCATCTCTTATTATAGTAATCATACAGAGTACAGGTATACAATTCGAATGGGCCGGCATGTGCAGGCGCCAACGATCTTTGAACGCGATGAAGGATCGCTTTATGGGTATCCGTCAAAAAAAGTATCAGTGACCGAAAGTATCAAGAACAAAAAGTATCAGCGACAAAGAAGTAACAGTATCAACATGTAGCTGATATAGATTTTTTTTGTCACAGCCCACCTCTATGTGGTACCCATATTTATTAATAGACAAGTGCTTCACATTACTACTCTGCTGCCATATCTCCGTTATATGAATAAAATAGATTTTTCTTAAAAAAATTTAGTCCAATTTTCTTGCTGTGTGATTTACACAATTACTTTTAAATGTACCCGCTTTGATCGTTTTATCGAATTTCATCTTCTTCAAAATAATTTTTTTTGTAAAAGTACAATTCCAGCCATTGTATAGGCTGGAATCTTCTTTATAATTGAATCTAAGCTAAGAATTGAGAATTGTTCACATCTTTAATTTAACTTTAATTGCCTGCAAAAAACTTCTCAACTTTTTGAGCAAGATAATAACGAACGTTATACCAACTGAGTCTGCGTTTTTCGGATGAGATTTTGCATCAACATCCCTTTGAATTGTTCACAGTTAAGCACAACTGATGATTGATGAAAGGCATCATCTTCCAGACAGAGTAACCTATCACATTTTCAAATCGCTTTAATAAGCCTGAATTGCCAACGGAAACATGATCTGTGCAGTAAAAGATTAAATCTTCATAAATATTGTTTTAATCTTCGCCGATAATCACGTCTAATCCAATGAAAAAGATTTTAGCGGTTTAACAGCGCTGTTAAATCCATTGTTATGCTTTTTACAGTAATTGAATAGAATGTCAGAGGCGAAACCGATTATATTGTACATTGCCAACAATAAACTAGAACCAACTTCGATATCCTCATAGGTTGTAATTAAATTTTCTATAGATAGATGAAGATTGATTTACTTGAGAACCATAATCGACGGTGAAAATGATCATGCACTATGCCCTCGAATCGAATGATGCAAGCAAAGTGGAAATAGGATGAATTGTTCGAAGGCGTTGCAAATATTTGCAATTGATAATACACGGCGAATTAGTATGGTATATTTACCAAGTGATTTAGCTTGAAAAGTTCCGATGAATTTTTATGTTTACGTGTGATATTCAATGTATACTTGAATATATGCATTTTTTTCTTTAATTTACGTTATTTGCATATTTAATTAAGGGGTTACCCCCACTTGTAGCGCAATAAAATAGGTCATTTTCATGAATTTTTTTTGACAAAACTACGAAATGTTTTTAAACGACTGTAATATTTTCTTAAAGAACATACTTTAAACAGTACTTCAGTAATTTTTTTATTGAAAAATAGTACATGATTTAATTACAAATGACCGTCAAAACAATGGAATTTTAATTTTCACCTTTTGTGGTGACCAAAATTGTGTCGAACTGGATCATCTGAAACAAAAAATAGCGATGGACTTAGTTAAATAACAGTATAAACTAGTGTTTGATCGAAGGATTTAAAACAACATCCATTTTTCACAAAATGGCGGACAGTCAAAATTAATATTTCGATTTTCACTTAAAAAAATGGTCGTCTTTTGGCTATAAAACGGCCATTTTTTATTTTAAAAAAAAATCGAACGATCAAACACTACATTTTTATGTATTAAATAAGCCTGCTAAGCTTCAAAAAGATCGGTTCAGTAGTTTTCGAGTAATTTTGGTCACCGACTTCAAAGATGTGATTTCGAGAAAAACGCGTTTATAAGTATAAGTAATGGTTGTATAAGCAACAGTTTCTTCTCTTTCAACGCTGATATCTCGGTTAATTATGTTTGGATCGACTTCAAATTTGAAGGACGTATTCTCAGATAGTTATACTTCAAAAAAATGCAACAAAAAATAAACGAAAAACTTCAAAGTTACAAGTGGGGGTAACCCCTTAATGCATATATACATCTCTATACATATATGTTACAGAAATATTCAAAAGCTATTTTTGCGTAGCTTAACGGTACGCAATAAATGCAGAAGAATTTTTTTTTTGTATTATATTAATCAATCTAATATCAATAAAAAAACAATTTTAATAAAATTAATCAAAAAACAATGTTGCCATTTATACATTTGATTTATGACAAACATGAAGCTTATATACACAACTCTAATGCAAATCTTACTTTTGTTGTTTACTTTTCGTTGTTTTTTTTTTAAAAATAAACAACATATAATCCTTCGAAAAAAAACAACATGTCAAAAATGCGACAATTGGAGCGAGCTACAGGTTATTTTTAATTACTTTTCATAATTCATTCCTACCGATAAGAAATAATACAATACGCACGTTTGCTGTAACCACTTTCACGATTCAACCATAGTTCGATCACAATAGTCGTTATTAAAGTATCGCAAGCAATAAGGCAGAGTAATATATTGTGGAAATCAGCGACGGATGTTTTATTTCATAAACTTAAATTTTTGGTAAAACAAATAAAATTTGACCTTCGTGGAAATTAATGTTCCAATAAAAGCCACGAAAAAAGCTTGAGCATTTTTGCCAAGAATAAGAAAGGATGTCATTGCAAAAGAATATGGACAAGTGAATTACAAATTAATGAGTCTTAAATAAAATACATCTCTAAAAATAACAAACAAGCGCAAATACTATTTCTCCAAAAGAATGCATAAAACAGTAACATTTGTTATATTAATTCTTTCATATTATGATTTTAATTACCATGAAATAATTGATTATTTCAGCATAAAAATTATCATTTCTCGTTAACTGACTTTCGTTATATTACTATTAAAGGTAAAGTCTTGGAATGTCTTTCTATCAACTGAAAAAAAACTGAAAATTAAACTATCTTATCCCGCCTTACTAAATAGATTGCTAGTTTTCAAAATTAAAACACAACCTGAAAATAAAAAAAAAACAGAAATATATACAGGGTGATTCAGTATTAGGTTTGGTTTTTAGTGTCAAATAAAAGGCGCAAAATTGAAGTCTATAGTAAAAAGTTTATTGTGAGTCGAAAGAACAATTTATGATATTTACTTTTTAAAGATTATCTCATTTAAATGTTGACCGGGACTACGCCGTAAATGGTTCATCCCGAGGGTCCAATTTCGGACGACGCGTTCCAGCATAGCGACCGCTATCTCCCGAATGACACGAGTAATGTTGTGATATCACAACATCTAAAGGCGTGATATCACACGATCTAGGCGGCCAATTTACTGGTCCAAAACTTGAAATCAGGTTTTCACCAAAATGATTTCTCAATAAGTCCATTGTTTCTCTCTCTGTATGCAAAGGAGCGTCGTCTTGTTGAAACCAAAGCTCTCTAATACCACGGGCTTCAATTTCAAGTAACAAAAAATCTGTTATCATGGTGCGATAGCAGTCGCCATCGACGATTACGTTCTGAGCGGACTCGTTTTAAAAGAAATATGGATCCCACCGGCCCATAAACCATACCAAACTGTGCATTTCTGTGGCTGTAGTGGTAGCTGTTGAAGCTCTTCAGGTTGTTCATCAGCCCGAATTCGGCAATTTTGCTTATTGACGTACCCATTGAGCCAAAAATGCGCCTCATCACTGAACAAAATTTCCCGATAAAACAGCGGGTTTTCAGTACGTTTCAGTGTAAGTCTTCCCATGATGATTTATCAAACAATACTGAATAAAAATTATATTACAGTTTGACAGGAATCACGCGCGATTTGTAAAAAAAAAGCCTATTGAAGATCAAACCTCATAATTAATCACCCTGTAGTTCACAAGCTAACCACGAACGTTAATCGTAAAATGCTACGTACGAATATGTGCAGCTTTTCTTTGGATTAAGTTTTTTTTTTCGCGAAAAATTTCTCCATAAAAAGATGATTTGTTGAATCACCATTTTTACTTGTACTATTCCAGTTTCCCCATTATCACCTTTACAGCTCACTTCTCAATAAAAACACTAAGTGTGTTTTTTTGCGTATCGATCAATAGCAGGTTAGGGTAGGCAGCATTGAAAACCACAACAATCCAACCTCAGTTGTTGTTGTTTTCAATGCTGCCTACCCTAACCTGCATCTCTCTGGAACATGGAGTGACACGGTAGGAATTCTTTGATCCGACCACGACTCACCTTACCTCTGATTTGACTAGGTAAATTCTAAACTTGGTGCGCGATTCCGCAATTCTGATGAATGAATTTTCACTAATATAACACTTCGGAAAACCTCAAAAATAAAACATTTTCTGCATTGCACTTTACCAGAAGTTGCTGATGTGAAATAGATGAAGTGTTTGATGTGTCTATGTTGTACATATGCCATGTTAAGAAAATTAATTTGTAAATCTCTAAAAAAAAATTCTAAAGCGCAAAAATATTACATTTAAGCAGCCAACTTTTGTTAAAATCAAAACCTTATTTTCTCCCGATTTGACTCTTATTCCAAACATATCATAATATATATTGAATATATATTGAATGCAGTTTTGGTGGTATATTTTTCTTATATTTTAATGTCACTTTTTCAGATTATTCTGTTAACATGAGCTTCAAATTCTGAATCGGTCATGTTAGTATGGTCTTGCTGCTTGTTAAAATGTTATCACCACAGCATATTTTTGTCTGCCAGAAATTCCCATTAGTATCCAGTTTATGTTACGGATGGGGTTCTCTGGTATATAAATCTTAACAGGTCCTACTCTCCTTAGCACATTTAATTCTGAAAACATTTACTTTATACCATAGGATTTGTAACTCATATTTGACTGGAAAAACCTCATATATTAATTTGGTCATGTGAACAAACCTAAAAAAAATTAATTGGACATTACTAACGAAGCGTCTTTTGGTGGTCGAGTTTTGATGCATGTATGTGTGGTTTTTATGACAGTTGACTTTTGTATATTACCATATTTTGGAATTTATCTTATGGATCTAAAGAAAAAACTATGGGCATGGAAAAATATCTACACAAATATAACGAGTTCTATGATTTTGCATAAATTAAATTGCATACAGCTTTTGATGACTTTTTGAAGTTTAACTATCAATTGGTATCACGAAACCTTGACCGCGAAACAACTTGAATAGGGAAGCTTACAAGATAACAAAAAGTATACCATCGAATATATCCACTGCTGTTATCAAACATTCTTATTATTTCATTTTCCTTTAAATTTTAATGAATTATCAAAAACACTTATACTTCTCAATAAGTAGCGTACTAATAAAGTAGGTCTATTATACAAAAATTAAATTATCTCATTTCTCGCCCACACAAACTTGCATGAACTTGTCATAATTTTCCAGCCATATTTACATCGTCCCGGATGCGCTAGATGACTATTTTAGTGATAACAACATATCGAAAAACTTTTTTTCGCTACAATAGCCTGATAAATAATACTGAATAATTCTGCGCTATAAATTTGAAAATATTTCAAATGTACAATAAAACCAAGATCAAGCTCTAACAGTCCAACCACCTTTTTTCGATTATATGCATTGTATTGCTAACAGTATAAGTATACAGAAACCCTAATTAATGCTAATTATGTGGCTTTTTTTGCCGATTGAAAGAAGTGATTACGTTTTTCTCAAAATATTAGTAAACTTCAGAAGGAATGGTATATTTGCATAAAAAAAAATTGAACAGATAATTGCAAAGTCAATTCAATCTTACATGTCATTTTCGCGAGCTCTATTCCAAAATGTCTGCATAGATCACACATAATTTTTTTAGCCAAGAAAACTAAAGTTTTTTCTTGATTATTGTATAGATGATTTTATTCCGATATTATAAGCCTTGGAACATAAAAACTGAACCTGATCCTACATACTTATATTTCAAACATGTACCTACATACACACGTTAATAACTCGATCTAGCTAGGTAATAATAATCAACTCTGTCCCTCCAGAAGTCACATTCAGCTGGTTAAACACGTTTGTCTAGACGTGTTAGTTACGAGACTCTTCTCATCAATGGCAATAAATCAAAATAAACTATGATGAATGAGAAAATGAAGTGTTACTTGTAAGGCATCGTAACACCACGAATCATTTATTTCTGCAGAGAATTCAATATAATCAGGACCATCGTAATTAAATTGATAAGTTTTAAGTATTGTCTCCATATCATTCGATTTACAAAAACTTATTGCATTATCTGCATAATAGTACCGTGGTCATTGAACTTTTGAGTAAACTTTGGTGATCACGAGCTCCATAGCTTCAAATGACATTGATTACAAACTTGTTTCTAAAAATTAATTCAGCGACTATACTAATTTTCATTCAGTAATTTACGTTTTAATGTTCAAGTGTGATATGCACTGGGTAACTTTTCCCATATATCATACGGGCTTACGTAATCAACGATGTGTATTAGTATGCATGTACCTACGGATTGGAAAGACGTATTTAACTATGTATATTCTGCGATGACCTTGGCATTGATCTTGCCGAAAGCATTTTCTAGATGCGAATATTCGTTACTCAGCGCTATTTGGACATGATCGTAAACCCCTTTTTTTCTGACCCTACGAAACCACGAAAATCAACATGCACGTGACTACTCATAAAAATTAATTGCCTGTTTTTCGTTATTGGCGGCGAGAAAACTGAAATTAATTTGGTGGATGATTGTAACGTACGTCGTTCAGTTGCAGGAGTTAGTAATTTCTGTTAGCCTGTCTTTAACGCAATGAGATGTTTTTAAAATAACAAATATTAGAAGTATGGATATAATAAGCTGGGTGGTCCGAATGATTATCCGTCGATGCGCTTCTACTAAAAATCGCAAATGAAATTTCAGAAAATCAATAATTTTATATTCCCAGTTGAAAACCAACCATGTATTTTTATTGCACTCTGACAACTTGCGCAACACTAAATCTTCATACATGCGGACTGCATCTTAGCTTCAAAAATTGGCACATATGATCGAGTGTGATCTCTCAAAGTTGATGTATCGGAGAATTTCTTCAGTACGATCACCGACTCCTCCTTTTAGCCTTCTAATTCAATCGTTAGTGAATTTATTCCGAGGAATTGTAACTCAGTGGGACACGAGTCCTCATCAAAAAACAAGTCAAGGACTACTCCATCAACTGTATGTGAGTAGTGGCATGAGACAGAATTAACGATTTTTCTGCCTTTTCAATTTTTTATAATTGGCATTAATGAAACTTTTGCGGGAATATCTCAAATATCAATCTCTTCACAGTGTTCCGCAAGTATTGCCACTGTGAGCTTCTTAATGTCCCACTGTCCAGTGCGCAACATTGATAATATATCAATAGTAGAGGCACTTAACGTCGATAGCTTGGAACTTGTCTGTGCTTTTGTGAATTCAGAATCGTGGAGGTTATACCTGTCTGTAATTGAAATTCCATCAGACACAAGTCTGATTTAATAGACGCGAACCACGACCTCATTATCATAGAAAAATTTAATGTGCAGAAAATTGTTTGGTGCCCTTCTAACGGCAGCAAATTCTTAGCTCCAATATTCGATCCTGATACTCGCCACCATCTGGAAGACTTCACGAATGAAATGCTAGATTTGGATTAAACCAATAGGCTCGGTAAAATCCTACATGTCATTTGTGGTACCAGCGCTTCCATAACAAAAATCACACTCTTTCCATCGGCTCTTTATGCGACTTAATGCTCACTCATCAACATTTTATTGCATTTATCTGTGAATAGCTCCGATTCTACAATTTCACCATTTTTTCAATCTATTTTCAAAAATGTTGACCTAGGATAGCTGAGCCATGATTATTCCCCAGTATTATCAGAGTTGTCAAGCTCTGACTTTATTTGACTATTTAATTTATATTTATTGCTCTTACCGTACAATCTATACCAGTCGTCTTTTCTGGACGAGCTAAAACTTCGCCATGGCCGATTTACATCTTCTGAAAAATTTTAAATCTAAAGCATCTGTAAAATATCGTGCCATACATTCAGAATCAGCTTTTATGATTTTCTCAAAGCTTAAATTTTTTTTTCAGTTTGAGTTTGAATTGGGAGCTTGGAAGTAATTTTTGTAGGCAACGAAGAAATGTTAGAAAAATTTTTTAGTTGTAATAAGTATCACGACAAATACCCCACAACTTTTATATATGCTACAGCAATTACTGACCCAATAACTATATGTAATGATTTTTTTTCTTCTAATCATTGCCATGAAGCGTATAATACTCTGCTAATACTACTCTCCTAATACTTACAATAATTTAAACTTTAACAGCTTCACAATGTCCCCCAGCACTTTTTGAGAGATGAAACATTTGATAATTGAGGAAGGTACAACTGAAGCATTTTCAAAAAAAAATGGTCAGCAAATTGCCTCTAAGTCCTGATGGCGTCCAAGATTTCATTTTGAAACGTTGTTCTTCTGCTTTGTCACCTATTTCATAACACGTCTTTAACCTATCTTTGTGTATATTTTTCCGTTCCATGTCACACCCAAACACAAAAAAGTTGATAGAAACGCGATCAGTAATAACCTTTAGATCGCCATAATACCTTGTCTCAGTAAACTTTTTGAAACAATAATAAGTGATATCGTAGCATTCGATTATAAATCTTTCATATCTTCCTACCAATTACCTACCAATTACCTACCAATTACATGGTTCCACAAAGGTATTACCAACCACAACGAACCTGTTGGAATTTTTCAACATTATTATTCTACTTCTATAACTCTGCAGATAAACTGACTTTACAAAAGCTTTTGATGAACGGGATCATCTAATTTAACTGGAAAAATAATCAAATCTCGATTTTGCACTATAATTTGCTCGCTGGGTTGCTTCTTTCATTCTCTTTCTCTTTCATTCGCTTTCTTCGGAAATCATCGTCTCTCCAGGTGTTCCTCAAAGGAGCTATCTGGATCCGCTTCTTTTTGTTATGTATCTTAACGATTCACCGTCCGTCTGGAATAACTCATCTTTATTACATATAATCCTCGTAACAGTTAACTCTGCGTTAGATTTCATACAGACGCGATCAAAGGAGTTTTCTGTTTTTCATTTAGCAAAAATGTTATATTGTACTTTTATGAGACCAATCCTTGAGTATGATTGCTTGTTTTGTGCACCTTTTGACATGTTTGATTTGGGTACTGCATCGAATCATTTCAAAGAAAATTCTTGTTTTTCTCCTTGCGTGAGATGTCGCAGTATGATACGCTTCGGTTGTCGCCTTATAATGGGCTTAATCATCTTGTAATTGACTTACTCGAAACAAGACGCCTGCAGAACCTCAAAATTATCTTTGCTGCTAAGCTTTTTGACAGTTCAATCGGATTATGTGCGCTCCAGATAATCTCACTGTGTCTTTTTGTTCTGTTTCGCGATTTTAGACCTGAATACAAACCTCGATCCAAGTGGCTTGATGATGATGATAAACTTCCGACCAGTCTTCGAAAAAAAATCCATATCAAATGGCTAGGGAAATTGCGAACAAGTTCGGAGTTCACTGAACAACTATACTCAGATATATTATAAGTATTATATGTATCTGATGATGATTTTATTTGACAGGAACACCACTAGAGGAGATTATAGCAACGCTTTTCAATAGACTGATCGTCAATGAAACTCTGGAGAATTTAAGGGCCAGTGGCTGTGAGGTGATAGCGTATGCCAACATTGTGGTACTTGTGAGAGAGGGGTGTTCTTACAAATCTTGTCAGACCTTATGCAATCGGCGCTGGAGTAGATCCAAAATCGCACCAGAAAAACCGGTCAAAAACTGAGCTCGTACTCTTCACAAGAAAAAAACACATTCTCGTTTTGGCTCTTGTGGTAGAAGGTTGTAGCCGGAGAACTGCTGAGTAATTTGCTTTTCTCTGAAGGACGGTTTTTCTCTGGAATTTTCTCTGGACAAAACAATATATTTTGACAGGAACTTCCAGTTCAAGATACCAAAAGGACCGACTGGAGGAACAAGGTAGTCACTGGTGACAATGACGCCTAGGTTTACATGAATGGATCAATCAGCGGAGCATCAACAAAACCAACGACGATTTGCGTCGACAGCAGGGCAGCCATTCTCTATTTTGTGTCTCACAAATGCTCTTCAAAAACTTTAACGCGTGTCGAATCACTACAACGAGAAGGCAAGGTAGCTGCAATTAAGTATGATGCCACATGCAACGAATAAACTGATGAGGAGAGGCTCAGAAGCTAGAAACAGCCCTTATATTACAGTACCGCGGTCACTTGCTGGCGCCACAAGCAAACCAGATGCGCCCATATAGGCTAAACTGAAATCGGAATGGATAAACAGAACGGACACTATAGCCATCATCTGATTTATGCGGGAGCAGAAAACTGCTCAAGGTCAGCAGAAACTGCTTGAGAGCGACGGTTGGCTTGCTCACAGAACATTCCTTCACCGCATCTCATGCGAATCGAGTAGGACTGACATCCAATAAACTTTGTAGGAGACGCAAAATGGAAAAAAAAACATTTATCGGCATCATTATTTTGATGATTTCATCAAAGTATCTATATCTAGAGATTCTGAGAGAAAAAAATATTGCGTGTCGCATACATTTTTTCAAATTGGTTATATTTATTTGCGTAATCGATTTTTTTGCGATTGGAAAGCAGCTGATTTATTATTTTATTGCCGGTCTATTATATTTTAAGTATTTGTAGCAAGCTCTGTGTAATATAAATGATTTTGATTTTGAAGATTAGAAAGAAAACTTTTGTTCTTCTGAATAAACGCTTCTGTTCTCTTGTGCTCTTTGAGCGAAATTCTGTAAATGTTTTGAAATTATTAAAAAATTACCAAATTCAAGTACTCAAATGACAAAGAGGACTAGAAGATAGCAAGAGAAACAAATCTTAAATTCCAATTAGATTAAATTGTCTTTGTGTTTAATATCGTCAAATTTTGTATTAATAGCTCAATAATTTTTCACGCTCTCAATACTCACCCAATTAAACCAAATGCATGATAGTAAAGTAAATTAATCCCACGACAAACCCCGTACGGGTCTAGGGGCTGAAGCTGGTAGAGAGCTTCATTACCAATTTACAAGCAATGTGAATACGAGTGTGAAGTTATTAGTTCCACGACTCACTTGACTCCTGATTTATTCAGGTACTTATTTAGAACTAGGTGAACTCGAAGCTTGGTGCGCGGAGCCTCATCCGAACCTGGATTCAACCCAGGAACCCCACACACAAGAAGCCAGTGCTCTACCCACTAGGCTACTCAAGCTTCACCATCTGCATGATACTGGTATGCAAGAAAGCTAGGGTTTTTCAAGAAAATTGAATGATACCTTAAGAAATGTTTAACTAAGTTTTGACTGTTGGACTGTACCTAAATTTTAAGTGTGAATTTTAAGCTCTAAACTTTAATTGATAAATTATAAAATTAACTTTGGAAATTCTATCGATATTATCAGCTCTAAAATATGAACTCGTCCTGCAGACACAAATACAAAAGCGTAAATTATTTGTACGTTTTTAAGGCATCGAAGCCTGGAGAAAATATGCTAGGATCAAACCAAATTGGTTCTTGAACTATGAATATTTTTCTCGTAACATATATAGAAGAAACCTTTCTACCCAGTATTTTTCTGTACTGTCTACCCAGTATTTTTCACACACAAACTGCATTTCTATAACAACAAAGGCTACAATAACTACATATAAGCATTTAAAGCAGCTTTCCTTAATTTTCTTTTCTAGATTTGGCTAATGATTGCGATTCTTATCTTCGTACAAAATATCAGTGCATAAAGAAATCATTAAATACATTCAAGTGACCTAAATTCGATATTTATTCGAAAAGCCTTTTTATGGCTGGAGAAATTACAAAGCTCACTGGTTCAAAGGATTGAAAAAAGTCTAACTATGCAGGTAAGTTATGTTTCAAAATATGGGCATTAAACCAGACACTTCTTACTGTTCAAAACTCCTCACTGTTTTTAACTATTAAAATCGGAGTGGAATATTATTTATGGGATTAAGCTACTAGCACGTATAAACGAAATTATCAATTAAGCAATTAATAGAGTAATTTATGTACCGAAATGACGCAGTTTGCTGTACTGAGCAGTAAATTATTTTTCCATGGAAACTTTAAAATTTTAAGATTATGAAAATAACTAAAGATGTGCGCTTGAAGATTTGCAAACAAGTGCACTTGAGCCGATCATACGTTTTTCTTAGCAAGATTTTCAGTACTCTTTAGGTTGTTTATTTCACTAGCACTATCAACTTACACAGAAAAATTCAGCAGAACTAAAAAACTAAATCCAATAGGCCAAAATCACTATCACGAACTTTGTACTGTTTTAATCACTTGTGCGAAATTCCAGAAGCACTAAACGCACCGAATCCACTTTAAAAATTCATTCAACAATCTGTTTAGTATGCAAAGATTGCTTCTTAACCGGATTGCTTCTATTTCGTCTCTGTTCGTAGTAGTGAACGAGAGTAGTAACCACGTCGAAGCTGTGATATGATCCCGACTCGACTAAACCGTGTACCGATTCCGAATAACCTTAAGTAGCTTCAGCAGAAACGCGAAACCAAAAAAGCACCATGCGCATCCGTAACGTTCTAAGTCAAGTAGATAGTAAGAAAGGCTAGTCTCAGATAAAGAAAGACTCATCCGCGTGAGAGTGTCAGAATTAAGACGTGCTAACAGTGAATGAAAAAAGTCAATCTCGTAGATTACTTTACAATTAAGCTACAATCTCACTTCTCAAAGTGATTCGGCTAAGTTAGCACCCAGCTTGCAATTGTTCCGCGACAACATACTAATTTTTCATTCAACCATAAATGGAACTCTCCATCAAAAGATTTACATACGAAACTAATAAAATCTATCCATTTACATAGTTGGATACAATTGTCACTGGTAGTGCCACCCGATGCTGTTGTTACCAAAATTATCCTCTTACCTGAACTTCGATGTATACAAAAAAGTTTTCTTTTTTGTGGATTTTCCTATATACCCAAGAAAATGGGCCAATGAATCTCGTTTCACCTATGCAGTTGGGAGAAGCGTCGTCATTAGTGTAGCTAGTGAAGTCATAATACAAGTAAAGTCTTGATTGAAAATAGCTAAAACAAAAACCTTATTTGTTGCCGTTAATGACTACAGCTAAAGTCATAATTTAATGTTTCCATCAATATGTGGATAAGTATGTGTTTTTAAGTCTATAATATAGCTTTCATCAGGCAGTAAATACTTTTCGGATATGGAAATTTCCTTACCTGTGCGTCATAGGGAATCACCGTAAACAGTTCCACACATCTTTGATGAGAAAATACAGATGTACTCATTGAATGTATTTTTCTCAGGCAACTGATCCATATTCAAGGTCCCACTATGAACGCGAAATCAAAAATCATAATATTGTTTGATTTCAATGATTTTGCTAGAAGCTCTGCCACGAGTGTCATAGACCTCATCAAAGCAGCAACAAATAATCAAAAGATGTTTTAATTTATTTATTTGAAGGTTTGCAAGCAAATGCCATTATCGATTCATACATTGATCGCTTAGTAAAAGTTAAAACGAGAGTATACTTACTTGTTTGTATACAAATTGAATTTAAATAAATAAATGAATCCTCGTTTTAAGTTATTTTGTTGGCTTAGAAGTAATGAAAAAAGCATCAGTTCGCTCAAAAGGTACGCTTAACGCAAAAGACGAACGAATGCGATGCGATGTATTACTTCACGAACATGACTAATGATATAAAATCATTTGAAGAGGAGGCACTCATCGAGGAAAAGTCTCCGTAATACTAGAGAAGAAAAGTGCAGGAATAAAAGGTGATCACTGAAAGGACGATAGGGAGGCCGTAATTTAAAAAAAACCCTAGCGCATCAGAACCGCTAGAAATACTAATGTTCGAAGAACAGTAGAGGATTTGTGCAGATTTTGAGTGTATTGTTATATATTGTTGTTATTGTCTTAAATATTATATATTGTATGTATTGTCATATATATTGTTATATATTATATATTCGCGATGCAAGCATTTATTGGTACGAAAATAACAAAAACACCTCGTGCTAGCAGTCCTTTGCTAGCACTGAAGCCAAAAATAAGTCATATCTGGCTCACGTTGAAGTCAACCTGCTCTGCGAATTTCGTATTGATCCGATTACTGCATTGGAAGTTATAGGGATAAAAAGAAATTTAGGGTTACCATTCGCAAGAGCTTTCAAACTTTCTAGATCTTAGTATTTGGTGTGTATTTTCACTACAAGACTACTACGATTTGAAAACTTTATGACAAAATCGCTTACTAAAGCTATGTCAAAAAATACAAAAACAATCATAGCTGGCAACCCTATCATTGTTTTTCAAACTAGATTTCTACTGAATATTGTCTACAATAATTTAAATATGCCATATGAATTTCGTTATGATACCATGACTGTACTGGAGGCTATATGGCAAAGAGCTTTATTCAAATAAAATAACATTATATAAACAATTTGGTGCAGTTGCACCAATTTTTGACGATTCTAAAAGCATATAGATACATAACTTAGATGCTTTGCTTTTATATAATCTTTTAGTGCTTTCATATAATCGAAGTCGTTTGTCATAAATTATGCTTACCATAGAAGGGGGATGGTGCAGATGAATAAGCTAATAAACTTGGTTATAGATTCTAGTAGCAAACAATAAAATTTCCAAAACTCGGAACATTTAAATATCGGTTGCTTATTTTATTGTAAATGGTTTGCTTATGAATCGAAAATGGAAGCATCTGTTGGTACGATATTTACGAAAGTGTCCGGTGCTGGCAATCATGTGCTAGCACCATAGCTGCTTCACGTTGCCTTAAAGCTAGCCTATGAATTTCGTTTCGATTGAATGGCTGCGCTGTAAGCTATAGGAGTGAATTAAATTTTAGGGTTACCATCGTCCAAACTTTTTAAATTTGTGAAACGTAAATATTTGTTGTTAATTGTCATTGCAGGATCATTCCCATTTGGAAATTTTATGACAAAATCGCTCGATAAAGCAATGTAAATAAATAACGAAATTCATCATAGCTGGCAACCCTTTCACTGTTTTTCAACAAAATTCCTATAGAATTACAATCGCAACAAGATATGCTTTTCATATGAATTTCGTTTTGATTTCTTCACTGCATCGGAAGCTATAGGGAAAAAATCTTTATTTTCCTGAGCAAATTTACAATATTTAGGAGACAAAAATTACCGTAGCTGGCGTCCCTATACTAATTTTTCAACCAAATTTCTATGAAATCTATTTCAGAGTAAGGTTCACCTACTGCGTGAATTTCGTTAAAATCTGGTGGTTAAATCGGAAGCTATAGGCCAAAAACCAGTGTTTTTTCTCAGCGATTTTTCCAAATGGCACCGCTGCCACAGTGTTGCTCGTTTTTCAAAATCACTTCTATCAGACCTGGTCCTAGTAAATTCCAACATGTCCTATAAATTTCATATTCATCGCATTATCCGATCGTCAGTTCTCGTGAACAGAAGTTTTGGGTGCTGAAAATTGAGGTAATCTGATCACGGGTTGCCGTTCTTGTTTACCGTAGAATTTTGAAATATTTTATTGGACTTGGTGGGCAAAAGTCAAAACTTATCAATAATTTAAATTTATTTTCAAAAATCAAAAAATTTTCAGGAGACTCGATGATTTGAAGGATTTTTGCTCAGGAGCCTGCTGTAGCTACAGATTTGCCCGCAAAGTTTTGAAAGTCCATGTGTGTAAAGTTTTAGTATATATCAATACGCTCTAAAAATTTCACGATGATCTATTGTTTTTCTTAGAAGTTATGACAAATCGAAATTTGAAAAAAAATCCTTGCCTACTTTTAGGCACTCAGCGCCTACACAAGGCTTAAAATTTCCACTTCCTTATCATAAGCAAACTTAAAACATAATAAGTTTTCATTCCTAGTACTTTTTTTTAACAAAAATTTACACTGCTTGGAAATATAGGAGCACCTGAAAATTCACTTAAATGCCTGCCGACGCCAAAAGGTTTAAGATATCTGAATTCCAGCAAGTCATGGACCTATCTGTTATATACATCTATGTTCTCCGAAAATTTCAGCTCAATCGGATCGGCCTCTCCAGAGATTATCTCTGTTAACCATTTTGCTGATATATATATATATATATATATATATATATATATATATATATATATATATATATATATATATATATATATATATATATATATATATATATATATATATATATATATATATATATATATATATATATGTATATATATATATGACGAATTTTCGGCGAAGCGATTTTAATACTAATGTTCTTCGAACATTAGTAAAAACATGATACAGGTAAATCTTCGTTGAACAGATTCCATTGCATTATTTAGATAGACGTAATGTGGACACCAAACTTGGCAACAATACTCAAGGACGCAACGGAAAAAAGAATAGAATGAGGTGTAAACAGGTGAAATGATTAACAAAAGCACTGGATGATTTGATGATGAAACCAAATAATTTAGTGACATTGGCTGTGGCCGTCATGGTCTTTAGATATTACGCCATGATCTTTAAGTTTGTCAACAACGTTAACAAGGGAGCCACAAACAGAGTAGGAGAACATTAAAGCGGATGTTTTACATATATATGATATTTTGTGGCATTATGCAATGCTTGATAGTTAAGTCAGGTTTGAGAGAAAGGGCGTACCAAGTGCCGCCACTCTTCTCCTTGCCAAAGCCGGGCATTGGCACATGAGATGGAGGACGTCTTTAGAGCCACAACTTCGACAGAATTCCTTAAACCCTGCACCCAATCGTTGCGTATGCCGCCCTATGAGTCAGCGGCCCGTAAGGACGCCCACAGTGCAACGCAGGGCGCTTCGAGCTAAGCCTAAAAGCTGCCTGGTGTGATGCGCATGCATGGATACTCAGAACTGCCTTGTTATCGCATAGGATGATTCATTTACCCAGGACTTCCCAGCGTCCTCAAGATTTTTTTCCTCATGGCCAATTTGACGGATGTCATCTATTGAGAAAGAGCAAGAGACCTCCGTTAGCAAGGTATCAAGCCTTGTTAGCTAATCGGCCTCACAGTTGTCCTGAAAATCCCTATGTTACTCGTTTTGATAGTTTGAATTAATGTAAATGAGCACATTCTTAACGCTGAAGTGATTCGTGTGAAAATTAGAAGAGCTTCACCTACTTTTCAATATATTTGTCTAACCCTTCCAGTATCCCCTTTCGATGCTAACACAAAATGCACCATCATTTGGCTAGAACATATAAAATCGGATCAATACTATTCTCTTTAGGATACTCTGTTGGAATAACAACAGATACTTCTTGTACGCTTATGAGTTCAATGCCCATCATTACTGTGAATATCTGCCTGCAGGTTAGATCAATAGCACAATCAGCAGTGTTAGTGAAAAACGGGTTAAATAAACTGAAATTGACAAATAACAATGGCTGTTGTTTTTAAGAACAACTGCGATACTCTTTGAAGAGTTTTTTTTCATGAAAGCATTTATGTATTTAAATAAAACAAGATACGCATCTAGAAAATTCAGATAGGCATGAAAAGAAATGCAGACAATATGCAAGTTCATTTTGCGTCAATGAAACGCTGAGTTGATATTCAATTTAGCATTTAAAACATATGAACAAATATTTTCGACTTGAAGAAGAACTGCGGAAAATAATTGAAACCAGATCGTTTCAAATAATCAATTTTCGAGCCTCACTACCTCTTTGAGATGTATGAATAAAATTTACCGAATGCTTGACATCAATCAACAACATGAGAATAAAACAAATAATAACAGCACAAGAGATCCAAATTAAATATTGATTAGAAGTAAACTAATAGATCTATTGTTCTTATAGATTCATGCATATTCTACTAACTCCCTCCAAAAACCAAATATTATAGAAGCTGTTACGAAAATATTTGTTAAAAAATGAGGCAAATGTTTTCGGTTTGCTTTACCTTTAAATTGTTATTAAGTCTACTTTCCCCATAGCACTAGAAACCTAAAATTGAAACTTAAATTCACCAAAAACTTAAATGCACCATTGTATAAAAATGCTAGACTTAATAGATGAAAAATTATTTTAATTTGCATGTGATACAACAATATTCAATAGCTCTCAATTCTCAATATCCAAGTAACATCTTTCAAGCTTCCTGAAGATGAAACACGCTAATCTACATTTCAGGGTGAAAGGTGCTATAGATGTGGCACAATAACGAGCAATACATGCATCCTAAATTTACATGAAAATTCTTCCATGACTTTCAATATAGAAAGTGTTCAACGGTCGCTAATTAAAGTTAATTAAAACAAAAAACAACTATGTACTCTAACGAAGCTCTAACTGCTATTCGACCCATCTACCTACATTTATAGTTCTACAAATGAAACATGTCGCTCTCAATCTGCCTCGATTCTTACCTGATAATCTTTATCTGGGTCTTTCCATATTGAACTTATGCATCATATTGCAACCAAAAACAAAATCAATGAGTATACTGGCTACGTGCAGGCGAAGATGTCTCTTAATTAGGTTTAATATAAAAACTCCGTTCGAATCGGACATTCATACGCAATGAATGAATCAAAACAACAAACAACCATATTGAGCTGTCTTATTATTTACCACATCGAACGTTGAACTTGAAACCGCAATCCATGTTAAAAACGAAATCAAGACTTATTGGTGTATTTGACAAGCAAAGCATTAAAATAATTTTTCCATTTCATTTTAGTACACTGGTGATGAATTGGAAACATTGTATATCTTATGTTTTTAGTCGATTCCCATAAATTCCTGTAATGGAATCTCGAAATAATGCATAAATATATGAAAAACAAACTTTATTGGAATAAGGTTCAATTCTTTAGCTGGGATAATATAAAATATTCATACTAAAAACATAAACGTTTCACAATTTAATTTTTCGATTTAAATCACGGCCATCTATCCGTAAGCAAATTTAAAATAAATTTAATCAAATTGTGAGATTTGCTGTATGGGAAATTTGAGACTGATTCCAAATACAGGCTAAAACCAGCATTAACGACTTGAACCATATCTAAGCAAGTTTCACTCGCTTTGCCAATCAGAATCACTGAACTACAATTCGAAATCATTGTCTAGGATAAATAAGATTGGTTTAAGCCTACGGCTAAATTAAACCCAAATTAATATGTAAGAAATGTACATTATTTACGCTAAAATCGAAAACAAAACATTTCCAAGCATTTAATTATTTACGACGACGAACGACGAATAATGTGCGAAAATGACGAAAATGGAAGTTTCGATGATTTGAAAAATATTCCGGAAGCTTAAACTAGAAAAAAAATATATTCATCGGTAGAAAAATATATTCCAATATCATAGGTCTTCGCTCAGTAGTGTTTAACCCTTATACGCATTAGACTCCATATTCCATTATTTTTTATTATATATATCTTTATTGTATATATGATATCTTGTTGATGTGTTTAGTTATTTTATCTTTCTGCACACAAGGCTATGAAAAGAGAAAGCTCTTCTTCCACCAGTTTCACTACCAGTTGGTCACCAACTGAAAGCACGTTGGGGATACGGCTGTATTCTAGCTCTAGAAATTAGTAATTTGTTGCTCTTTACAAGAAAAGTATTTTGGTTTCTTTGCGGGTATAACATTTTATGGGCACCTCGGTAACACGATTTTCAAAGTACAGTCTTCTATCAAAGATAACATCGCGTCTTAGTCATTATCGGCTATCCACTATCAAGAAAATTACCATTCTTTCACTTTCTAGTAAAAAAAACATGGCTCTCGTTTCCGCAGTTTATTTTAATCTTCCATCCATATACACTTTCACATATTTTTTCACGAGCATTTTATAAGATACTCGTAGTTTTATCTGGGAGATATTCATCAACTTATGTTCCTATTTCTCACACACTACTGACATATCAGGTCCTTGTCGAGCCCCGGCTCATATTGAAAAGGAAGAGAAGAAAACATTTTTATTACTGATTTTCGAAGAATATTATTGTTAGAATCATTTTGTCGAAAATTCATATCTCCATGGTATATATCATTGATTCTCAACGGATGCGGTGGAATGATGCTTGCTTTGAAGTGTAAAGGTGCGATGAGCATGTTTTCTCAATTTCTCTAAGGTAATACATACAGGTGTCGTACGGCGGAAGATTTGTTCATAATTTGTTCACTTAGGGAATTTCGCAAGAAAATAGAAGCACTGGAAGATACTTTACGAAATCTGCTGGGTGCGTATAGGTGGTGGCTGGCGACTTCAACGCAAAAGCCTTGGAGTAGGGAATGCCAACCCAAATCAGACGGGAAAAATTAATTTGGATATGGCGGTTAGCTTAAGCATGGCTGTACTAAATAACATCTACATACGTAACGCAGATCGGGACTCGGAGAGTCTATACCGGATATAATTCTCAATTCGGAAGCATTAGATGCGTTTTTTTGTTCCTCTGTCCAGCAGCCCAGAACAGAACAGACGCATTGGAAACAACAACACTCCTATTGCAGTGAATTCTCTAGTACATAAATTCTGTTCTGCAGATGTAGTTCACGTGCTGAACTATAGAATGTGCTGATAGAAAAAAGAAAAGCTCATGAGTAGTTGCCTTTTTTTGCTGTGAGGTTGCTTTAAGATTTTTCAAGGCTATGTTGAATGTTTTGGTAGTTAGGAATTCAAAAAAAGCCCCCATATTGTGTTGAAAGTTAAAAGAGGTAATTTTCTGTTAGTTCTTTTTCTATTTTCTATCGATTGTGGTAGTTTATACTCGTTATTTTTTCCCTATATTTTCAGTTATTTTTCGCTACCACAGCGAATACGGCAACGTATAGAAAACTTACCGAATGCATCAGCTGTTCTATGATGGATCGTTTTTTTTTGCGTCATTGCCCTATTCTGTTCTGTACCGGAGCAAAAAAACGCACCTAATACACCCAATAAGTGCCATCTACGAGGTAATCGGCACAATAGAGCGCACTGTGGCTGCATGACACCAGGCCAGTCCGATTATGTTTCTAGTTACGCTGGATGTCCGGAACGCCTCTCATTCAGCGAGACGGGCAGATATTTTAGAGGCACTTGAGCCAAATTTTCAGGTGCCCGGTATTTTCCGTTTTGAGGATATTTTGTCCCTAACAGTTCTTCAATGGACACTATGAACCCTTTTATGAACATTGAGGTAGCAGAATTTCAGATTCATGAGCAATTTGTCAAACTTTCAACTAATGAAATTTAAAAAGATTGTTGGCTTCAAAGTAACATTAGTATGAGAACTGTCGACAATTGTGACACCATTTTTAATTGCCTTCTCGTCTGTCGATCTTGCCATTGAAGATTCAGTATTGTCAACTGTCACTGATCTAATTACAAAACAACGAAGTCGCAGTCGTCTCCAAATTGTCGAAACAACGGACTTGCGTCTTCATCTCTCTAAAAATATTGAACCAAATAATCAGCTCTGTACCATCAAGCACAACCATTCCACTAACATACTGGTATTTTTTGTGTTCTTTTTTATTTATATAATTAAGAATAAAGAATTTTTTAACCTAAAAGAACCTTTAAATACTTTTTTGCATTTGTCATTTTAATTTGAAAAATGGAATGGAATTAACTTCCAGGCTAAAAGAAGCGAGTTAAATGAAACAAATTTGGTTCGTAAGCATGCTGTAAAAATATTTAAAATGTTCACCTTTTATAATTCAGAAACTAGCCCTACCCCACCATACCCTATATTGCAGGATTTTCATAAAAGGGCGCATCAAAAAAATTTCTGCAACTTAGGGGGCGGCAGCTTCAACAAAGTTGAGAGTCACTGGTTTATATATACCAGCAAAATGGTTCAGTAAGGCTGATGACAAACACGGCGGTTCCAGCGAAGCGTTTCCCGAGAGGAAAACCGGGTCAGCTTAGTCGTGCGTTCATTTAGCATTGTGATGACACACACCGCGATTTGGACGCCTCTCGGTTTTGTAGTGCAAAACTAAATCGACTCGGTTTTCCTCTCGGGAAACGCTTAGCTGGAACCGCCGTGTTTGTCATTGGCCTAAGATGATCTCTGGAGTGCGTAGTCCAATCGAGCTGAAATTTTCAGGACATGAAATTTTCAACTTCGAGGACATGAATGCACATAAGAAGTAAGTTGAGTTGGAGTTTTGTAAAAAGCAAGACTGAAGAATGGAAATTAATAAGGTTTTATGTTTGCTTATGGTAAATGTTTGAAATTTGTAACTCCATGTGAGCTCTGAGTGCGTCAAATTATGCAACGACTTTTTTTTTCAAATTTCGATTTGTCATAATTCCTGATAGAAACATTGGATCATCACAAATATACATGCATAAGACCGTGCGGGCAACACTATAGATACAACAGTCGCGTGCAAAAAAATCCTTCAAAACATCGACCCTCCTGAAAAGGTTTTACGTTTTTCGAAAAACATGCAAAATTATTGATAAATTGTATCCTTTATTGATCCTGTCAAGTTAACAATTTCAAAATTCCGCCTCGCTTAAGAACACTAGCTCTGCACGAAATCTCATATATAAGTTTTGTATGCCAAGTTTGACAGAAATTTTGTGAAAGATTTACAAAAGGTTATCCACATTCTTTTTGCTGCTAAAACTTCCAACGCAGTCATGAGATCCAACCAAAATTCGCAAGGTGAGTTGGCCATAATGTCAAGCAGCTTTAGTATATTTTTGGCTTTGGTGATAGCTAAGGGCTGCCAGCAACAGACATTTACGTTATTTTTGCACGAATAGATGCTATCATTAGCTATTCATGTGGAAAACATCGACAACGAAAATAAAACGTCTTTCTATGTCTGTAATTTTTGATGAAGTCATCGAATGGAAAGGAAATTCACAGGGGACGTCGATTTCGTTTTTATTGCAGCAGTTGTAGACATTTTGTTGCAGCACTGACAATTTGCATTGTTTATGGCAAAGAGGATGTTGTGATCAAATTCTTATAGGATAAGCATCTTTTTGTGAATATAAGTAAGAAGAACTTTACTGTGCATAATAAACGTATTTGAAAGGTGCAGATAATGTAGAGAGAGAATGCCAGTCATGAAATCGACAAGTTCATCTAAATAGTCTACGTTGCGTCCTTCTCTACAATTCTGCTGCTACTTAAAAATTAACTTTTAGCACAACAAACAAGATCGTAATTGCTTCCTTCTAAGGCCCGCCGCAAATTCAATCTAGCTCACGCACAGCCCACTCACTTTTTAAACAATACCAACAACCAAATAAAATCAGTTTATATTGACCATGTATCTTTTCAATGTACATACTGTACGACCGTTGAGTTCAATTTTCAATGCAAACGGCCTTTCTAAGCTGCAATTTACGGTGAACGGAAGAGTTTAAGAAAGCGACGAAACAGGGGTATTGGCTGATATTTCAACACATTTTTAATGTCAATGTGAAAGAGGAAATGAAAGATGAAAGAGGACATAAAAAAAATCTAGCGAAAACTAATTTTCTAAGAAATTATCCTTGAGGAACTTAAAAATGTGTGAAGACGTAATACACTTCTTTGTATTATCATATTAACCATTTCTTACTCAAAGGAACAAATATCATTTTCTGACAGCATTTCCTATAACACAAATGATGAAAATGTTCAGTGCTGGCAACACAGCAGCAATAAGTCTACCATAACATGCTCGTGCTTAATCAAGCTATCCTTTGAATTTCGTTTTCATCCACGGATATCATCGAAAATTTCAGCGATTGAATTATGTCTGGGAATGGCATCCGAAAAATTTCCAAAAATCGGAAAATTTAAATATTGGTTGCTTATTTTATTGTAAATGCTTTGCTTATGAATACAAAATGGAAGCATCTGTTGGTGCAATATTTACGAAATTGTCTGGTGCTGGCAATCATGCGTTAGCATCATAGCTGCTTCACGTTGAGTTAAATCCACCCTGTGAATTTCCTTTCGTTTGAATGGCTGCACTGGAAGTTATGGGAGTGAATAGAATTTTATGGTTACCATCCTCAAAACTTTTCAAATTGTCGAAACCTAAATATTTGTTGTTCCATTTGGAAATTTGATGACAACAGCGCTTGACAAAGAAATGTCAATAAATTACGAAATTCATCATAGCTAGCAACCCTTTCATGAATTTTCAACAAAATTTTTACAGAATTAGAAATACAGCAAGATCCACTTATCACATGAATTTCGTTTTGGTATCGTTACTCCATCGGAAGTTATAGGGAAAAACCTTTATTTTCCTGAGCACATTGGCAATATTTAGGAGACGAAAATTGTCATAGCTGGCAACCCTATACTAATTTTTCATATCTATCTTAGAGTAATTTTCACCTAATGCGTGAATTTTGTGAAAATCTGGTGGCTAAATCGGAAGCTATAGGCCAAAAACCAGTTTTTTTTTCTCAGCGATTTTTCCACTGCCACAGTGTTGCTCTTTCTTCAAAATCACTTCTATCAGACTTGGTCCTAGTCAATACCAACATGTCCTGTAAATTTCATATTGATCGCATGATCCGACCGTCAGCTCTCGTGAACAGAAGTTTTGAGTACCGAAAATAGAGGTAATTTGATCACGGGTTGCCGTTCTTGTTTACTGCGGAATTTTGAAAAATTGTATTTGACTTGGTGGGCGAAAGTCGAAATCTATCAATAATTTGAATTCATTTTCAAATATCAAAAAATTTTCAGGAAGGTCGATGATTTGAAGGTTTTTTTTTCAGGAGCCTGCTGTCGTTATAGAGTTGCCCGCACATTCTTGAAAGTCCACGTGTGCTACATTTTAGTCTACATCAATACGCTCCAAAAATTTAACGATAATTTGTTGTTTTTCTTAGAAGTTATGACAAATGGAAATTTGAAAAAAATCCTTGCCTACTTTTAGGCACTCAGCGCCTACACAAGGCTCAAAATTTCTAATTCTTTATCATAAACAAACTAAAAACATAATAAGTTGTCATTCCTAACACTTTTTTTTTAACAAAAATTTACACTACCTGCAAATATATGAGTACCTGAAAATTCACTAAGTTGCCCGCCGCCGCCAAAAGGTTTAAGATATCTGAATTCTAGCAAGTCATGGACCTACCTGTTATATACATCTATGTCTTCCGAAAATTTCAGCTCAATCTGATCGGCCAATCTAGAGATTATCTCCCTTAATCATTATGCTGATATATATATATATATATATATATATATATATATATATATATATATATATATATATGTATATATATATATATATATATATATATATATATATATATATATATATATATGTATATATATATATATATATATATATATATATATATATATATATATATATATATATATATATATATATATATATATATATATATATGTATATATATATATTTAAAACGCCTTTTTACTAATTTTCTTCCAAAATTAGTAAAAAGGCGATCGGTATGCGATTAGGACTGCAGTTGTCTCATAGGCCTAAAAGGGCCATTCGTATTTTCACTTAAAAAGTCTTTATTGGAACTTTACCAATAAAATGCAATATGAATTTACTAAAACCATTGGAGGGAACGTACAAGGATCCAAACGAAGAAAAAAAGAAAGTAGCAAACATATTGAGGACTGGAGCACTACGACCAAACGTTGCAATGTCTCGACATTGTCTCTTTATTTTTAGGAGCAAATACAGTAACGAAAACGCTAAGGATTGTTTTGGGTGAAATTTTAAAGGTGTTCTTTAAAATTTCTCCCAAAAAAATGCTGTTGGTCTTTGAGAAGTTCCCATCATTGAACTTAAACTACTATAATTCATCTCCTGAAGAATAACGAAAGCAGCAACATAGTTTTCTCGAGGAACATTACAGCAGAAACCAAAACCGAACAGTTATATTTTGGCGAGAAAAAGTAAGACCATTACACTTAAATATAAGACTATATAAACGGACAAAATAATGTAAAGTCGAGATGCTTTTGAGCTCAGATGTAAATGGGTCTAAGTCAGCTCTGAAAAATTTTTCAATAAAAGCAAAGTTTATCAAGCGGTGTCGGTCATCATTATTTGTAAAATTCAACATACTCAACAGGATAAGACAGAACTGTGGTATCTACCATCTTTTTGCTTGGCAAAAGACGATCATACTTTATGACTAGAAAAATATTGCAGAAGTGAATTAGAACATATCATGACTAGCCTAAACTTTAGTCGGGTAAACAAAACTATCGGAAGTTGTCCGAAACTGTCGCAACTGCATAAATGAAAATCAATAATCACTCACCTTGCTGCAAGTGATCACATGAGTCAGATATGCACTATGAGCTAATTTCTGATGTTCAAATCTTTTAAACTTTACCCAAAGTATGCACAGAAAATTCGTATATTATCTATAAAAAATATTTTACTTTATTTTCTCGATTGTACATTTTTTATACAAACATTTAAGTATTTACATAAATACAATAATATTACATAAATTTAAAACATAAGAAATTATTGCAAACACTCTATTTACAATGCTCAAGATTCGAATCCAAGTGTCCAATCTATTCTTGGAACAGAAAGCTTATATAACGAGAATATTAATTCTTACAAATTTCCTTACACGCACTTCATATGTTTCGAATGGCAAGTCAATTCTAAAAGGTACTGCTAATTTTTTCGAAATTTTTATACTGATATACTTTGATGAAACTTTTTGCGATCGTCTCAGCTTATAAATATCACTTAAACATCTTAACTAAAAATTTTGAAAGATAATGTCACTGCCGAAAGATATTTGAAATTAGAACACAAAATGGAATGTTTTTCGAGTCAGAAAATATATGTTTTTTCAGGACATTTTACTTTCAAATTATGCTCTTTTGAAAAAGTGTACATTGTTGTATGAAGTTCCAGTTGATGGCTGATGGAACGATGCGTATGAGGTGCTTGGAAAGCCTGTGGTTGATTGAGGGAATCTTTCGCCTACATTCAGGCCGACAAATGAGCTAGCTGCTGCTTTACTGTATAAATTAGACGTTTCTAACGGGAAAACTGGACTGGCTGATTGCAGATTTGATGTCGGAAAAATGTATGTTCCAGCTGAACGGGTTGCGGGCAAATAATGTCTATGATGGTGTCCGTTGCGGTGGCCGTGGTGGTGACCAAATGGAGCGAATGAGCTCGATGAAACTTGTGGGATACCCCTCGAAATTTCGATTCGAAGAATGCGAGTATTTACCTCATTAGCATTCAAATTCTTCAGGAAGAACCGTTGGAATTTTGACGAGACAACGTAGACGCCTGATGGATCATCTGGAGCCAAAGACATGTCTGCAACAAATTGCAGCTGCTGTGTATCGTATGCAATAACCCTGTGGATATCAAATGAAGAAAATAAAGAATCCGTATAGGACTATTCATATCAACCTACCTTTGCTCATTTGAAATTGGGTTCCATGATGCGACAGCGGTTTCGGTAATAGGACTGAAAAATATGCTCCCATCCAATGGAGAAACTGCAAGGCCTATGCCTTGTGACGACTTTCTGCCAACCAATCTAACTGGTATAGCCTGATTACGTGGGAATGGACCAGCACGCAGAGCTTCAGTAGAGATTGAAAAGAGTCTGAAACATTTTACCGATTATAAAAACATATCTTCAAGTTAAATCTAATTTTCAACTAGATTGTTTTGACTTTATGCAACTTACCTATCTGTGGCCAAAGGTTGAAAGTATACTAGACCAGCCTTTGGATCAAATGCCAATCCTACTACTCCATCAAGCAATGTGAATCGGTCCTCACCAATTCGTGATTCAGCGAAATCAGGATCGGGGAACATAGATGGATGAGATAATCTCCAGGTCAAGTCACGACCGCTGTCGTAGACGACGATAGCTGTAAGAAATCATTCACACATATATTTTTACTTTTCATAGTTATTATGCTTGTTCAAAATTTCGGAATATTAAGTGATGAAATTATGATGAATAAAACAAAAAAAAGGCTACTTCGGCGTGAACCAAAGGTGTTTTTCTGCTATTTTTTCTTATTTATTTACTTCCATTTATGGCAACAGAGCAGAACAACATATTATGTTGCTCACCAAAAAATTGATATGTTGTTTGTTGACATAGCAAATGCATTGAAGTAGTACTGGTCAGTTCCCTATACTTTCCACCATAGCTCAATATAGGAAGAGTCAACGCCAATGCATTAACGTTTATCATGACAGTGGTTATGGCGCATTTAATTGTTCGGAGGAAATTTCCTTCGGAATGTGTTTAATTCAACTGCTACAGGTCCAACAAACCCTCTTTGTAAGCTATATAACATGTTGACTTGTTAAGCTAAAGATTACCATCAGATGCTATGATTACGACCTTTCACTCAGATAACCAGTTACGTGAAAACTTTATGGTCAACTATGTAGACTATATATTTGCAGCACATCATTTACCTGGCTCCACAGTGTCGCTGATATATACAAAAACATCATCGCATTTGTTTTCTGGCTTCGATGTGGTTTCGTCAATAATTAGATTGGTAAAAAGTGTTTCGCCTCGTCGCACTTCGCGAGGAAAATCAATACTGGAAAGTAATAAAAGATTTTATTAGACCGACCGCAACACAAATTCAATTAATTAAATCAATCATTTACCGTCTCACCACCTGATTTGTGGCCAGATCGAATATCAAGATTTTCGGTGGACAGGTGATTTCATAATCTTCCAGTGACCGTGAAACGCCAGCATCTAAGGCCCAAAGACGATTACAAGAGTCAACGCGAAGGCGATAGACAGACACTAGCCCAAGATCACTGCAATTATAAGAGCCCAAGCTTGTAGTGTGGAACGACCAATCTGGGTAGGCCTGCGGGTAATTCAAATTGAATTGATTTGATTAGATTAGTCAAGTAAGAGTATATTATGTTTTTAAAAATTATGTAGTGTTATTTGTTTTAGAAAACCAGTATCAAAGAGAATTTGAATGTTAATTAAGTTTATTGAAAAGTGTGAATAAGCTGTCCGCACTAAATGTATAATTTTTTTCTTTATTAATTTGAAAATGCGCATACGTGTTTAGATTAAGTCAAGTAAATACATTTTCAGAGCAGATTTAAGTACAATCAAGGAACTAACGCGATAATGACAACTTCAAGTGCAATCACATAATATATCCAATAACATTGTGTTCACCATTCTCCTTTTTCTCTGCTATTGTTGTATCAACGCGATAAAGCTTTAACGCGAGTAAATTAGTCGAACAGAAACGTAAACCTACGACTACTTCATCAATTGTCATAATTTGATGGAAAGTGTTTTCTCAAATGAAGAGCATCCGTAACCTTTACAAGACTCACACGATAGTGAAGTAGCAGATACATTCCATACCGATTTAATTAGTTTTGCGAAATTCATAGATAAAAATACAACGCGCTGGAGGACTAACTGAACGACTGAAGGAATTATTCTGGACAGCAAGCAAAAATTTACCAGAAGATCTCCACTGAAGAGATAAAATACCATATCAGCGTCGGAAAAACAGAACAGCCAGAGTGCAGTAAGAAAAAGCCAGTGAGACTTTAGAGAGAATTGAAATAATGACACTGAAATCAGTTATCATTATTGGTGTTACAGCCAAACTCCAGTTTTTGCCTCTTCTAGCGTGCAATTAAGCACCCCTCAGCTCTGAGCGTTCTGATTAACGCCATTCCTACAACACAAACAATGAATGTTTTCACTCTATTGTCTGTTTTTAAATCTGCCACAAAAGGTTGTAAGAAATGAGGCCTCTTTGTTCATATGAGCTAGATGCCCAGCCTGCTGGAGTCTACCAAACTTTTCCTTTCTAACCTTGTCTGTTGATATGTAGTACACGTTCAACTGATTCGAAATTACCTTTCCTCACACATCGGGTCTCAGGCTCTCCTTAAGACTTTTCTCTCAAATGTGACTAAGAGTTTGTTAAGCACTCACATCTCAGATCCAGCACTGAAAAGACCAGTGTCAGCAAAAACTTTTTCCTTACATACCAGTGGCTTTGAAGACATGGTTAAATTTCTAAGTTTAAAGAGTTCTGATAGACCGTAGTAGGCTTTGTAGGTTTTGAGCGGTCTTCCGCGCATTTCTTCTCTTGTACTATTTTTAGCTGCTTCTATTGATTTAAGGAAGTTAAAAAACTGCACCTTTTGAAATTTTAGCTCAACTCTCTGATTGTTTGAGTAAATTTATTCGTTCTTTTTGCCATCATGTACTTCGTCTTTCCGTCATTTATGTTCATCCCCAGCTATTTTTTGACGACAGTACATACTAAAAAAAATACACCACTCACGAGACTAATGCTGGTAGGATAACTAAGGGATAATACTAGTCTCTGTAATTAAGCCCATCCTGCTCAAAGTCACCAAAAAGTCAATTGATCTTTCGTTAATCTCATTGTCGCAGCACGGCTATAACAAAGGAAGTCTGTCGAAACTACTCGCCATGCTCTCTTTGAATAAATTGGTAAATCCTTTGCTCATAAAGAGTATACGCTGAGGGAGACGTTGAGGGAGCCTTAAACTACAGCAGATATGATCCGATTGTTGGTAGGTGTTGATATGACGCTGACAGCCTTTATCGAACGGTTCCTCAAGAATAGAGTGGTGCTCGCTTCGCTGGGAAATCCTCACTTGCGACGAGGGATCAACACGGGCATACCGCAAGGAAGAATTCTCTCTCTTTTGTTGCGGAACATTACGGGAAATATTTTTCTGAAGCAGCTGGGCTGTGCCGGTAGCAAATTGGTTGCTTATTCAAACGACATAGTCATAGCAGTGTCAAGAAAGTATATATTTATGCTTTCAGAGAGGCTAAATTACTATGTTGATATACTTTCACGTTGAAGCCGGATTTGCGGCTTGAATGTGAATTTCAGTAAAATGGAGCTTGTACTATTTGCAAGAAAATGTAAAGTTGCTCGTTTTAGCTAACATAAATTAAAGGGAGTCTCCGTTAAGCAGAGCCCAAGAGTCAAATATTCAATTAGCCCAAAGGTCAATTTTTCTGGACCTGTTCCTTGACTCAACGTTCCTGTGAAACACCAACGTAGCAAAATGAAAAGGATGCCTACCAGCCAGTGCTTGCAAAATTGCGAAAGTTAGGTGCACTTTTTGTGACAGGGGTACTCCAAACCACTATCGCTAGGATGCTTTTTGTACTGCTTCATTGATCACCGACTGTCCCAACAATCTTGCTGCAAGCTAATTTGGACAGTTCGGAGGCAGCATTGTATCTCGGCATGGACTAGAAATGAACTTGGCCATACTATTATCTTAACGAGTTCTCAGCTCTCATTCCGGGTAGATATGAATAGATTGATGGTATCACCCTCGATTATGGACTTATTCAATTGTATACTGATGGCTCAAAGCTAAACAACAAAGTTGGCATCAGTCAATACCTCGGATGAGCTGGATTTACCGTTATTCCTTCACCTTCCGGACTATTGTAGAGTGTTCCAGGTGCAGGTGGTGGCCATCAACTGGCTTCTGTGCTATCAAATATTCAGAGTGTATATATGCATTTTAACAGATAGCCAGCGGTTATTAATTCCCTTGTTGGTCTTTGACCAGTGTCCAGAATTGTTGCGGAATGCCGTGCATGTGTTATGTCGTCTCTATATTATGGGCCATCATTGGGCACTAGCCTGGTCGTTATGATGACCATCATCACAAAGTTGCCTCTTCACACTTGGCCACTAGATAGGCAAGCCATGATTTTTGTTTTGCGCATTATGGCCCGCTTTAATGTGTGGGAAAAACCGCTCCGGAAGCCCTTCTTGACCATCGCCACTTCCATGCTTCACCACAGTTGGCGACTACAAGCCATTGCTCGTCTACACAATGGTGATGGCCACATGGGCCATAATGTAGTGGCCACATTAGGGAGATGTCGAGACATTCAGCAGTGCAATTGATTTGGGCACCTGGACATTAGGGTAGTAGGTTAAGCGGCCGACTAATTGACAAGGCCTGGTACCATATTACCAGATGTATCATGCCCCTTCACATAGGTATACCGATGCCACCAGTCAAACTTGCCATTAGGCAAAAATACCTCAAGAACGCTAAAAAGCTCTGGCCTGAGGAATCATCGGCTGCGATTGCAAGATAGACCTAGACCTGGCCCTTCAAAGGTAAACGTCGCACGAAGTCGCTGTTAACTTTACCCGTAGTGCTTCCCGTTGTACCAGAACCGTTTTCACGGGCTACTGCCTCAAAAGGTGGCACAACTAGCGGTTAGGCGTAAATTCAATGATTTGTGTTGGAGTTTTTGCTTGTAGGCTTTGTTCGCTTGTTCGATAGCATTTCTGCAAATAATAGGCGTGTTTTTTTGCTCCTCTATCCCGTAGAGAATAGCATTGGAAACAACAACACTCCTGTACCAGTGAATTTGCTAGTACAGGAACTCTATTCCTCATTTGTAGTTCAACTATAGAATATGTTAATAGAACTATAGAATATGTTAATGAACTATAGAATATGTTAATGGAAAAATAAAAGCTCATGAGAAGTTGTCATTTTTCTGTGAGGTGGCTTTGGGTTTTTCATGGTTATGTTGAATGTTTTGGTAGTTGGGAAATTAGATATAGCCCTTGTAATGTGTAGACAGTTAAAAGAAATAATTTTCTGTTAGTTCTTTTTCTATTTTCTATCGATTGTGGTAGTGTATATTCGTTATTTTCTCCCTTTATTTTCAGCTGTTGTGTGCTACCACAACAAATACGGCAACCTATGTCAGTCTTAGCGAATGCACTGCTGTTTTATACTAGATCGTTGTTTTTGCGGCATTCTGTTCTGTATCGGAGCAAAAAAACACGCCTAATGTAACCGGGGTATCTGCAAAATGCGAGAAATTTTCATGTTCCACTGAATATTTCTCAATTTTCACGAGCTCATTTTAATTCAAATTATAAAAGCTATATCGAGTAGTGTGACACTTGCACTTTTGACTCGCACTGTTAGAAAAGGTAATAGCCTTTGCTTCTCTCCTAGACACTGTACTCAATTAGTATTCTTTTTTACGAAAATTGAAATGGGAAGTTAATCTATTTTTGCACTTCAAATTTTTTTATTATTTTATTACTTATTTGCGTTTATTTGTGTATTTTGAATTTCTATTTTGCCATTGATTTATTTATATTTCAACTTCAGAATCCTTTTCTTCTTTTCTAAAAAAAGAAATACATACCTGTAAATCAGGAGAATCGCCAAATTGACCACGAGGTACTGTGCTAACTGTTGCAGGAACCCCAGAAAATAGACGCGGGGTGGCAATGAAGATACGATCAGGTGTGACAGCTAAACCGGTTACAACAACATTTTCCGGATTATAGAAATTCTTGTCATTGACAGGTGCATTAAATTCGGTGTTGTATGTGATGAGATTCCATTGTTTTACTAACGCTGGTGGTATTTCAGGGGCGCTAGCTTGTTGTGAGCTTGCAGCCAAAATAAGAACCCATAGAAATGTAAACCGTATAAGCATTCTGAATCTGTAAGAAAAAGAAATGTTCTCTTAGAAGTAAATCCTTTTTTATGAAGATATTTATTAATGAACAAAATAAAATGTGGCAATATATGCATTTTTAGGATTATATTTTCACCAGTAATTTATGCAAGAAATTTCCTTGATATTTTGCTCTATTTAATTTTTAGGATTATAATAATTATAATAGTTTATTTTATTTTGAGTATAAACTAAGTAATCAGAATTGTCAAATGTGTATTAAATTATGTTCTGTTGTCATTGACCCAAAACTAAAATTGTGTCTACTGTTTAGGTGCTAGAGAGACAAGTGACGAACGCTTAAAGAAATTTTTTGCACTGATGCTCTAAATCGACTACTGAATTCTTCGGAGCTCTTTTTTCTTAATCCAAAAAAAAGTATTCAAACTTATTGATTGTAATCCAAGAATTATATTGTACTCATTAATATTATAATAATTTTTTTGCATTATTGACGCAATGTAGTTTCACTTGATCATCTAACCATAGTGTGATTTAATGTGTTTTCACTTTCAGGCGTTTTCTTTTTAACCTTTCGAACAAAAAAATTGCGTGGATTTTCAACGCAAGGTGATTTCCATAAAAAATGCATGCGCATTCCATGTAAAACCATCTTTATCTGCATAATCGATCACATTTTTCAATATTCAGGCCACCGCCAAAGATATATCACCGTGCATATTGTTTTGAATAATAAGCTAATTTATTTACCAAAATATTCAAACAAATATTTATGAATCAGTACAAAAGATGTAAAATAAATCTTTGACTCATTTATTCACGGTGACTTGAAATTATGTATTTGGATAAACTGCGCATTAGATATTATTTGAATTTGCGCTCTTATTGAGCTGATGAAACATTTCTTCGATATATATAATAATGAGGTTAAAATATTCTGTTTGAAATGTATAAATGCTAAGCATTAAGTTTTTTTATCAAGCTGCATTGGTGTATATGATGTTATACATTCTCTATGGTATCAAAATGGCGATTTGCGTGATTGATATACTTTTGTTTTAGCTAATAACGCTTAAAATCGTTGTAATCAAATTCACCGATTTAATTTTATTCCATTCATCTGTGTCAAACTGAAGAGTTGGCAATGTTCATAAAATTACCAATTCGTTCAGCGTGTAATATGCGGTGATTATATTAAATCTCAGCCAAATAAAATGCATCTCATGGGGTTAAAATTATTTTAACGTGGCGTAAAATTCCGCTCGCTTTGAATATACATATATAGCCAAAACTGGTGTACTTCGCACATGAGCAATTGACATGGTTACCCACAAACATTTTTAAAAGCAATATTGGCTCCAATAAATTCCAAATCTCGTCACCGCAGACACACGTTTTCTATTACCACACATCAGTTTTTAAAGACGGTAATCGATTCCGTGAGAACAGATTTAAAGTAGATGCTGACTCAGATTTGAGTAGCACATCTCCAAATCGGCCCAAGGGGATTTCCACCCGCAGCACTATAATAATCTCATAAACACTTCGAGGTAAATTTGATTTAAAAAATTTGGCAATTTTCGCATATTATGGCACCAGAAACCACCTCTAAATACAGACACATGTGGATCTTAAGCTATTAAAAATTTAGTTGGTCCATAAAACAAATTCTTCATTTCAAAGCCATTTCCATTTGTTCTATTAAGCATTATTGCATTTAGCTCATGTGTCACTGAAGTAGTTTTTTTACTATATTTCGAATATTGAATTCTGGCAAATTTTGAAATAAAAATTCGTTGAACTCGCCATAGGTAAACAGTCACAACAGTCGCTTAATGCATCAAAGTGGCAATTACAATGTGAGCAATAATAACAAATGTCAAAAATATACAAAAAAAAATTATTATCATAAATAACAGAAGCTCATGATTGTTAAATTCACGCTTTCAATTTGTTCAGCTTAGCATAGCACTATGTCTGAGAACGCTTAAAACGCTAATAAATAACAAGGAACAAGATTATAATGACTGATTTGCATAGCTAAGCAGCATTTCGAGCATGTTTTAGTTTAAGAATTTACATTTAAATCGTTTCTATTGACAAAATTAAGTGCAACAAAAATTAAAGGTGCAATATAAAATCACTTAAAAATTTGCACATCAATTGTTCGTTTTCTAAAGAATTCCTCAATTATCTAGTTTTTTAAGTTTTATAGAATGATAAATTTTTGCCCTCAATGGGATTCTTTGATTTGAATAAATTCAATCAAGTTTTATCTTATGCGTCCCAAAAAGTCATTTTGGCTTTGGTTTTTTTTTTGTGTGTGAATTTAACAAATTTCATACGTAAAGAAATGAAGAGAAATGGAAATGCCAAGAAAGGAAAGAAAAATATGCACCAGAGTTGAAAATTTAATTTTATCAGAAATAATTTCCATTCCCATAACAAAGATAGATCGTAAACACAATATTTCTTTACTCGCTGCGAAGCAACTTCATATCCAACTGTTGTTGTTGACTTGCGATTTGAATTTTAAAACGTCTTTTTGGTGTTTTTTTCTTATCAATGAATATCATTTTGAATCTTACGGAGTCTGTCAATCAAAGTCAAAGAAAACAAAAACAAATATTCAATCAATTCTTATTTATCATAGAAATAAAAAATCTTTGATCAAATCATTATAACACTTCAAAATTAGTTCCATACTCCTTGAAAATATAAAGTACTTTGCTATATTATCTTAATATACTAGTTTTCTGAATTCAAATTTGTCAGCTGAATCTCAACTAGGTTTTCTTATTATATCATAAATAGTTTGTTCCCATGAGAAAAAAAATCAACAATTTGATTCCGCTTTCAGTTCCTCCACTGTCATTATTATTTCTTTGCAGCACTACCAATTGTTTAAAATATCTATATTTTATTCGCGCTTCTTAACTATCACCTTCTTAATGAGTAGGACAAAGTAAATAGTCTGATTAATTGGGACGGATACTAAAAAAATTGGCGAGGTTTGGTAGTATTTACGTCCAGAAACTTGATTATGAGTGAGGACGAAAAACACGGGGCTAGTATTCTGGCAGTTAAAATTTGAGTTGCATTTCTTTTGTACTTTAAGAAGTTTCGAATATGTTATTTCCCCCACAACGAAAATAAACTTAAAGGATGATAAATGACTAAAACCTGAGAGATAATAAAGCCAAATAGAGCGTTTACACGTTAAGCCCTATTTATCTGAAAATATTGAAAAGCTCTAGGGCTAGAATTTTTTCATGAAATGCATATTGAATAATAAGAAACTGAGGAATCTACTTGAGGTGGATCTTGGCAAAGATTAGCATCAAATCCATGAATCTAACTTGACTGCAAATCAACTGAATGATTTTTTTCCCTTTCAGTTAAACTACAATAAATCAAGTGTTCAACTTATTAAATGAAATTAAGAACACATATAAAATAAACTAGAAAACTATTTTTAAGGCCAACTACGATAGATGAAATAACAGGAATTGTTGCAAGCCTATCAAACATAAGCAGCTTGAGTAGGTTAGTAGGTAGAGCACCAGCCTTTTTCGTGTGGGGTCCCTGATTCAAATACACGCTCGGACGAAGAGCCACACACTTTGAGTTCATCTAGTTCTGAATAGGTACCTGAGTTAATCAAGCGTAAAATGAGTAGTCGAACTAATCACTCCGGACTTGTATTCAAATTGACTGTACATTTTTGATTAAGCTCTCTACCAGCTTCAACCCCTAGTCCCAACAAAGATTGCTGAGATATTACTTTACATAACTTTTATCAAATGAAGCTGCAACTCCTAAAAAGTGTATGATTTAAATGATGATATAAAGTTTATGAAAAATATTACTACCCCACATATTAGTGTATAACCCAGTGATCATACAGAGAAAGGCACCTTCTTGGATATTTTAGACAACACGATTATCAATCACTTATCATAGGTTACGCTAATGACATCGTAGTGATAATCACTTAGGCTTAACCAAGTCATGGGGCTAATACATCTTTATTTCCAGCTGTGATAACTTGCTATACAACGAAAAAAGTAGATTAGTGGAGAACACAGCCTCCAGCTGACAATCTCAAAGCCAGAAATTGTCATGCTTACGAAGCGGAGAAGACAAAATGTCATGCCAATGACAGGTGGCTCTATCGAGGTCCAGACCAGAAAGTCAGTCAGCTATTTGGTAGTGACCTTGAACACAAAACTGACGTATTGGGGTTATATCCGCAGGGTATGTGATAGGGCTCTAGTAGTCGTGACTTCACTCAGTAGGCTTATGACCAACGTCCATCCCAATCGATCTACTAGCGCGAGAAAGCCATGAAGGGCACCTCTCTCGCTCAGAGCTGGGCAGAACAGAGGCTGTGACGCGCACGCGTACACTAACACTCCAATTTTGGCAACAATGTTGGAGTAGAAGTGATAAAAGACGCTGAACTGCTAAACCAATTGGTCTTATTGAGCCTTGGCTTAATCATAGCCATGAAAAGGTGAACTTCTACTTTTGTCTTTTCTTGACAGGTCACAGTTACTTCAAGAAATACCTGAAAAGAGTGGGCAAGGAGGTCACATCGTATTGTTGGTACTGTGTGACTGACCTCAAGGATGATCAGCACACATTCTTTGCGTGCAATCATTTCGTAAGCTTGTGGCGCACCATTGAGTCCACGATCGGCCTGGACATTCCTGAGACGATCGTGGATGCAATACTGCGAAACGAAAAGAACTGGTGCTCAGTTATATACGTTGAGAAAGTAATGCGCCTAAAGCGGGAGGAGGGTTGACTTACCGACCCATAAGCTGTGATGGTTTTTGAAGTCCGTGGTTACCGATAGATGATCAGGTTGAAGCGATGCTGAGGCAGATCCCGACTCGGAACTTCGCGGGCGATCTTTTTTTAGTGAGTCAAGTCACACATACCTCGCGGTCTGATAGGTCTCCCGGGGATCTGATATGCAGTTTTTTTTAGCCATCTACACTGGGAAAAAATCCCTTTGAATAGACCCTCTAAATAGCCTATTCAATGGTCAATTCATTAAAAAGAGAATCAATACACTTAGCAGAAAGTAATACTAGTGCAGCTCTACCAGATATGAAACATTACATTGATTCTTATTTAGGCGAGGGTCTTTATGTTGTGGCTATAATTATGAATTTAAAAAAGTGTTTAGCACTGTCGTTCAAAATATCTTAAGATGCATTTTGACTGAGCTATGTATTCGAGGTATATATTACATGGTTATAACCCCTGGAGCCTTTTTGTGAGAACAAATTTCGCAGTAGGAGTATTTCTCAAGGTTCAGATCTAGCTGTTACTCTTATATTACTGTGGGTGATAGACTTTAATACTTTTGGATTGAACTCTAAATACATTATTCATGTAGATGACACTCTGATTCCATGTGCTAGTCACGACCACAATGAGTTGGAACACAAATTAATTAAGTTAAATATTATATTTATAATTGGCTTGTTGGGCACAAATTGAAAATAAACAGAGCGCAAACACACTATCGAACTTTCAAACAGAAAATTAGGGTTGAATTTGCAGTATATATTTTCAAAAATAATGAATACTAATCGAAACTTCATAGTTTCGGAAGATTTAATAGAACAAAAAGTTTTATAGGGGGAAAAATATATAGGAATGATAATAGATGATAGGCTAAAATGTTTGACAATATTAGAAAAATGAGAACTAGTCTTTGCACCCTTAATAAATTTCCATTGAGAATAGTTAAAACAAAAACTAATTGATATTCATGTATGCCTACATTTTTTGTTCTACCTCAAACGCCTACATTTTTTGTTCTACCTCAAAATTATTCTATCAACATAACGAAAATCCTATTCCTCAGTGTAATCAAACTCATGACTATCATTTTCCATTCGTAATTGAAGTGGGCTGGAAAAGTAACTAGCTGCGTTAAGTTAGGACATATTCGCCGGAATGGGCGATTCGCTTTTCATTCATTTTAAAAATGTTCCAATTAAAAGTTATCATTGTGGAGTACAGGTCAAAGTCAGACTACTTGATATCATGGGTTCAGTCTCTGCTTCCATTCAATACGAATCAATAATCGTAACAGCAGCCACAGCTGCAAAAGGAAATCTTGAACGGGGTCGACATGGATCACGCAATGAAATAGATCTCATGCACATGCCATATTGAACCACAATCTTTTCAAAAAGTTTCTCTTCAGAAATCACGCAACAGCTCAGGGTTATTCCAACTCGGAAGTTGAACTCAAATGAAGCCTTTAAAAGAAGTCATTGTGCTACATTATTCGCTAAATTAAATGTGCACCGCAATGCAACGTAATTAAAAGTGCTATAAATTGTTTGTCAGTAATCGAAAAGTGAGTAAGGCAAAATAATGAGCACACATGAAGTGATACCTCCTTACGATGACTCAAATTATCAGCTCTATTCAATGAAAACGAAATTTTCTTGCATGATATTTAACAGTCGTTAAATACGGTGCCGCCTCCATGATCACCGTGCAACAGTTTGGTATGAAACCTATTTTATTCACACACCGCACAAAAGTTGCTAAAGTTATACTACGACCTTGCTGATTTTCGAGAAATATTTTTAGTATTCGATTGAATTAGTCAGTGTCATAGTGCACGCTTTATCGCTCTCTAACCCAAATTATTGCAACGTATCATATTAACGACCGACTAACCAGCTTATGCACTATGAACTAATATTTTTGTAACCTAGTTGTGAATTATCGTGCAAGTGAATTTTCCCAAATCAGATACATATGATAATTTAAGAGTATTTAATTCAAGTTCGATATTCGTGAGCATGGAATGGTACTCGATTGCTTAGCTTTATTATGTTCTCGTGAGTACTTTAATCTTGACCTAAACCCAAATACCTAAGTATATTTTTCATTTAAATAATTTCTAATGCGCCAAGACTATTTGCACTTGAAGACTGATTTTTGCTGATGATATAATTTTATTGAAGAATTTTTCCAAGGATTCGTCATACTAAAATAAATAAGAAATTCAATGCGAAATATAGTGAAACATACTCTGAAATATTTGGTGAGTATATATATTTCTCTTTTACGCCAGCATCTTATTTAAAACAACTCTACTACACTCGACGGTCTACTCCTTTTAAAAATAATTTGAATATTTATCCTATAATCCGAGACATTCAACTCATTTAAATGATGGTCGAAACGCATGTTAAGTCATAATTTACAATCAACATACATATCTTCGCTACAAACAGCATGCTGCAACCACCCTGTGCTAACAAAAACCTCAAAATGAATCAAAACCCAAAGAATTTCAGTGCAATGATCCAAACTGAGGAATTTTAATGGTGGTTTCGCAAAAAAATATTTAAGTATCGAATTTCCAAAAAAAAAGCACGCACACAAAACAATCAAACAAATCCTGATCAGAATTTATGAATTCTTTTTGGATTCGAAATAAATGTTGGCCACCTAAAAATAAAATATTCGTGTTGAATTTTTTCATGCAGATTGTTTTAGCCAAAGCTGGCAATGAGTTTTCGATGAATACGTGTTTTTAAGTTTGTGGAAAGAACTTAATGAAAATCAGTAAATTATTTCGGGCCATAAATTATACACAGCGATGACATTTTATTTTATTTACAGAATGTGCTTGAATAAAAATTAAGTACAGTATAATTTTTTTGTACAATGTAGTCAAAAAATAAAGAACATTAAAGCTCTTCAACCGTTTCACACAAAAACTCGCCAGAGTCAAAGTCAACTTTTCGAGCTCTCGTCATTCTCCAACTGCTAAGTGAAGAAAAAGAGTGAAAACATTAACAGTAACCAGCGCAACCATCGGTTTCGTTTTCATAGTTAATTACCTATTATTCCATGGTTAACACCAATGCTAACTCGAACATTTTGACAGAATTACGGAATGAACGCAACGATTTGAAAATTCCAAGCTGCTGCTATATGTACCGAAACAGCACCTAATTAACACGTTTGTAAATTTAGGCATGCGTATAATTCGGCCCATAAGTTTCACATTATAAGGCAAGAGAATTCGAATCAGTCCTTTTCAATTCAATTTTATATAGAGATTGTACGAGTTTCGTGTCGGAATGATGTATTGCCGCCAATTATCGATTTTTATCAAATTCAATGAATTACTCAACTGAATTTTCCGTTCAGTGAGCATGACTATAAATTGTAACTAGGAACAGTTTTCTACTCAGCACGCACTTAATACATCAAAGTTTCCTCTAATTGCAAATGTTTCACAAAAAGCTCATATTGTTGCCAAAAGATTAAACACAAAACTATAAACTCAGAATAACACATGGCTTTTCTATTTAGTAATTGTTTGGAATATTTGAGTAACTTTCTTTTGTCAGTATCATTATGCACATGATAATTTGATGATTGCAGATTATGCATCCCTAACATAATTTGAATTGTGGCTTGCCTAATTTAATGGCTTAAGTACTCGGACTTGGTTTCATTTTTACAACCTATCACAAGATATGTACGTAAACAATCATCAACTAATTGCAGAATTTCTTTTATGCAGAGCAATTGTCGGAAGAATACAGTAACATTTATCAACTCACAAAAGCGGCATCAGTTACCATAGCATTGTTATGGTTGGTCATGGTAAACTAACTGAAATAAGTAACTTCAATTCCAGGAAAGTGTATATTATATTATGTTTCGAGATAGATTTTAGTAGAAAACATCGAGTAATATGTAAAAAAATTGAGGATACATTTTAAGTTGAATTAATAGCTGAATGCTTATAAAAAAAAATTCGAAAATTGCAATCCAAATTATCATAGGCATGATATAATCTTGGCTCTAAATTATAAGAAAATTAGTGTCGCAAGCTCACGCTAGTTATTTTCGCACATTTAAATCATAAAATGTTGACTAATAGCAAAAATCATTACCAATCTTGAAATATCTTTTTCACATACTAATCTATCAACAGCTGATCTCAAAAGCGCAGTATTCAAATAGCACCCATCTAATTCATGACCATGGGCAGCAATAAACCTTGCACATAAATGAAAGTCATATAGAATGCATCATCCGACATTTGCATAAATCTCAAAATCCCAACTCAAGAAATTGTCGCTTGGCGCATTATTTTCATCGTAATTCGCTTTGTCGGCTTTAGTCAATCTGAAGAAAGCTACAAAAAATGATGTCCGCAAACAACTGTTCGTGATTGAAACAATCAAAAGTTTTTTGCAAATTTTCTATAAGCACTGGATAAATAAACTCGTAGCTTATGCTTATTTATTAATCATAGTTTGAAAAAACAGTAGTCTAAACCACTTAAAATCTAGGCTCGTGTGTACAAAATTTAAAATTATGAATAAAACTTGCTTCTTATCGATCTAATAAAACAACAATATTAAAATCTTCCAGCAATAGATTAGAATATGTACATCTTAACTTCAAGTGTAATCTTTTGTGTTCGATGGGCTAATGATGTCAAGTCTCCGACTTTGTATTAACATACATATGTACGTAACTAGCTCTTTGATATACAGTCTGTCAAGAATGAGTTTACACATAGGAACAAAATTCAATTTTTCATCTTTCTAATTATAAAATACTACTTTTTATTTATGTAAATGAATGTTTTTTTCTTAATTATAGTTACTTACATTATTTCCAACCGATATATACAAAAAAAAGTACAACTTTAATGCAAAACAAGAACGAAAAGACCAACGAAAACAATTATTGCAATTCTTGAAGTGTCAAGAAACTCTTTACACAAATTATTATTGTATTTAATATTTACATATTTACAGGATATTTAATATTATTTGCTATATTTAACATTTGGTATGGCCACCTTTGGCATCCACCACACATCGCAACCGATTTTTCATTGAATGAACCAACTTTTGCAGGTCATACGTGGTTGGTATTTTTTGCCATTCTTCGAGAATCGCAATTTTTAAGGCAGTTCGGTTTTTGGGTTGCCTTTTAGCGACTTGTTGTTTTAAGTAAGCCCATAAATTCTCGATGGGATTTAAGTCCGGACTCTTGGCTGGCGTATCCATCACTTTTCCGCAGTTGTATAAGGGCCACATTCGCACCATGTTCGCCTTATGTTTGGGATCGTTGTCCTGGTAAAGCTTAAAATTTGGTTTGCTGTTATGCATAAACCCGAATTTCTGCGCACTGCTTGCCAAATATGTTTTAAAGATATGCAAATATGGTTGGGCGTCCATGGTTGACTCGATGAATGCCAAGTCTCCTACTCCTCTGCTTGAGAAGCACCCCAAATCATAACGGACAACTTACCAAATTTTACAGCCGGAATGATATTTCGATTTTCCAACCATGTTAAAGGCTTGCGCCACACTCTAGCCGGTCCATCATTATAGTACAACATCATTTTCGTCTCATCGCAGAATATGACGTCGTCCCAGAAGTCAACGGGTTGAAAAAGGTGCATCATAGCGAAAGAAAAACGCTTTTCGATGTTTAGTGCAGAAAACAGTGGTTTCTTTCGTGCAGCTCTTGATGAGACCTTATTTCGTCAGATGGCCTGTCGTACTGTTTCATGGGTAACAGCAGCATCACACTCTTCCTTGAGTTCCCTAGCAAGTGTTCTGGTCAAAATCCAGAGGTTTTTATGAAGCTTCCTTATCATAAGGCGCTCTATACGTTTAGATATTTTTGGTTTTGAGCCACCTCCACACTTTGGCTCCAATCTATTCTCATTTTCAGCACGATTTATAACGTTATAGACTGCCATTCGTGCTACACAAAACATTTCCGACAGTTCCTGTGCACTTTTACCTAATTGGTGATTATAGTATATCATCTGAACTAACTCAAAGGATAATCTTTTGCCTGGCAATTTAAAACACAATATCTCAGTTATTTATGCGTATTAGCCAAAAATTAATCACACACTAATGATCAAATTTATAGAGCTTTACAATACAGACCAAAAATTACCGTAAATTTACCGTATCGTTGCAGTAATGCAAAAAAAAAACTTTTGTGTAAAGAGTTTCTTGACACTTCAAGAATTGTAATAATTGTTTTCGTTGTTCTTTTCGTTCTTTTTTTGCATTGAAGTTGTACTTTTTTTGTATATATCGGTTGGAAATAATGCAAGTAACGATAATTAAGAAAAAAAAAATTATTTACATAAACAAAAAGTAGTATTTTATAATTAGAAAGATGAAAAATTGAATTTTTTCCCTATGTGTAAACTCATTCTTGACAGACTGTACCTCACACGTGCAACTGGATCTTTGCTACGACTGAACAAGGATTTATAAACAGCGGATTTTAAAGCAAGATGCCATTAAGAAACATTTGGGGATAACGAATATTTGACCAATGAAGACATTATTAAGGTACTAATCGCCTTTTATAATACTAATGAAAAGTTTAAATCAAATGAAATCCAGAAAGTAATGAAAGAAGCGTAAATGAAAAAGGAGACGAATTAAAAACTTCAAAAAAAAAAAAAATACGTTAAAACAAATAATGAAATATGAAAAATAAATACGTAAAAAAGATAAATAATATTTTTGATTCGGAGCAAAGAGCTTAATGGACATGCCCAAATAACCTCCATATAATGTTCTAAACAGAAAGACGACGAATTTCGCAGCAAATTAATGTAATCCCACGACAACCCTTGTACGGGTCTAATTCAGGTACTCATTCAGAGCTAGGTGAACTCAAAGCTTGGTACTCGAACTTTCGTCCGAACCGGGATTCGAACCAGGGACCACACACACAAGATGCCAGTGTTCTACCTACGAGACTACTCAAGCTAGACGGCTGTGAAAATTGGTTGTCCAAAATTTTGTATGCTCTGAACGACAAGAAACTACCCACAATCACGCCACACGCCAACAAATTTCCACAGTTGATTACGAAGTTCTTTTACTTTATGTTTACAGTTTAACCCTTTTCGGTTTAATGGGATTAGTTTTTATGTAATCAATCCACTATTCTAATCACAGTATGATTCAAGAACATGAAAAAAAGTGAACATATTATTCTTTATCCTACTTTTGTTTATATAATTTGGATTTGGATGTGAAAATGTATGATGTTAGTGGATAGTCGTAGATTGTTGTGTGAAATGAAACATGATATGATTTTCACAATAATACCTCGCCAGCGTAATACGCATTACCGAGAGTTGCCGCGAGGCATAGGGTAAAGGCATCCTTCTGATTCGACCAGCCAGAAAGACTTATGAGGCATATTCCTTAGCTTGTCGGATCGTTCGGGTGAAAACACACTTCTATGATGGGAGGAAATTTACAGAGAACCAGAAAAGGAAGCGAAAGGATTTCAGGTAAAAACTTACAAAACAAGAAAAAGAGCCAACATTGACGTGTCCTTTTATATTTCCGTTTCAATTATTCTAAGAAAAACAACATTAATTAAATCAGCTGTGGGACTAAATAAACCGTCAACAAGAAAAGTTCGGACAAATTCTAACAAGCAGAAACTTTCCCCTAACCAACAAATGAGGCTATTTTTCGGTTAGAGGAAAGTTGAGGAATGCATTTTGGGTAAGCTTCATGCACCCGAAACTGCACGCCCGAAATTTACCCAAAACTGAGTTAGCAAAAGTTAAGTTGTCTAAAGATAAGTATTTTCAATGTTGAGTTATGCGCTGCACCATAGTTGCCGAAAGTTCGGAGGTAACGTCCGTTTAGATGATCTTTCTATGAAAATTGCTATAAAAACGCAGGTTCTCTCCGTAAAGGAATTGCGCCGGCGACGCGGTGAATTCTTCTCGGATAGAGATTTTGATCTAAGAATAGTTATGGGTAGTGTGCTGGTTCATGACACATGATTACGAGGCATAATAGACAATTTGAGAGTGCGATGTCATCTTTCTAAGAACCGTTGACCAGATTACATTCAAAGCCCAAAAGTCAATGAAGCTCAGCGTTAAGTGCTGACTCGAATTTTCTTCCCTGGTCGGAAACAAGATACAATTTTCCCAAGGGCCATTGCCTTGAAAAATTTAGTCAACACGTGCTTCCGTGAATATACATATACTAGGGTAAGCTATGTTTTGTTCCAAGTGAGACTCTGGTTTCCTGAACGCTGAAAGAATGTAAGGTCGAGTGATTGGGCCAGACACTTCAAACAAACAAAAATTGTGACACTGGTACCAAAGATTGATTGTTTCCTTAAGCTGTATTTTGAGTTCTTTTGGATCTCTTCTAACTCGCTGTCCGATTTATGGAATAATAGCCAACATCGAGAATTCTGGGAGCAATGATTACTAATAGACGAGAGTAAGAGAGAAGTTAAGTGTTTCGGTAACAAAATTTAAGCAATCAGAGACATGCCGAGCCGATTGTCAAAAATGAACTCACATAACTTAGCTGTCTAAGTTGGCGAGAAGGAGTGTTTTCTGGGTTTTGCTTGAGTGGAAGAGCTAGTGGTATTTGGTCAGTGTAAAATGTAAACATCTGGGGCTCAAAAAGTATCGAAAATCATGAATAATCTGATAAGCCGTGATACTTCTGTTGTGCTTCGGTAAATTTGGTCGAGCGAAATTAAGGTGATACTATGCGTTTTGAGAGTAGTGTTTGATGCGTCTAGAGTGGCTTCTAGTGTTGACGTGGTCGAAAGTTTTGCTGGTTTCAGGTGACCAGGGAATTGTTTTAGCACTTTTCTTAAAGAGTTTTTCTTAGACCTGTAAAAATAGGCGTTGAATCGCTGCTGCATCTCTGCTATGTGACGAAGAAAGCGATGGTAGAATCCCTGCCAAATTCAAAGTAAATTTCCAAGGTAAACCTAGCTGTAAGAACTACGAAAAATGCATCTTGAAAATATTTTGAAATACCTCACCATGCCGGAAATGACAATTAGAAGTGACAATTTAAAGTCCAGGAGAGATTTGAAAATTAACATTCAGCTCTTCGGAAAATACAACTGAATTTGTAAAAACTTCGCCACAGAGGGCTAAAAAACTAATCACTTTTTCAATAGAGAGAAAAACTAAAAATATAGTCTGTCTAAAAAGCATGTAATAGCGTATTTTATTAGGTCGAAACAAAAATTGCACCCATTGAGCAAAAAATCATCAGTACTTCGGCAATAGCTTACAAGCACTAATAAAATCATTAATAGTTCTGTGATAGATTCCCAAATGAGCTGTACATTATTGACTGGTTGAATTGAAATCCGATATTATTTACTTTCTGAACTCCAGTGTTTCAAACCACACAGCTATGGTACACTACATTTTAGAATACACTACTCATAGATGATGTTAAATTAGATTAGATGGTGTTGGAAAAAAAATATAAAAAAAATATTACTGACAGTTTTATGATTGGTTGACTCAATTTTGTTTGAGCGCGCGTCAAAGATGGACATCAGCCAAGAGATAATACGTCATATTTTACAGTTTTTCTTCGATAAACATGAAAACTGCGGCTGAAAATGTGAACCCCTTTTATGGTTCTGATACTGCAATTGCCAATTACGCGGGATGTCGGTTTCGTCGAATCCGTTCCGGTAATTCTGGTGACATAGATGCACCACGCTCTGGAAGGCCAATTGTCGAAAATGTCGATAGAACCATGGAAATCGTCGAGTCCGACCGTCATGTGAGCACTGTTGCTATTGCCCAGGAGCTAAACATTGCAAAAAAGATCCGTTTGGAACCATTTGAATAAGGCTGGAAAGAAGCTCGATGCATGGGTGCCACACGAGTTAACCCCTCAAAAACTTCCTGGACCGAATTTCCATCTACGAATCGCGACAACGGTCGGGGTCAAATCATGGTGAGCCGGCGCAAATGGCCAGCATTGACGGCCAGGAAGGTTTTTGCTGTGTGTTTGGTGGAATTGTCAGGGAATCATCTACTATGAGCTGCTTCCCAACGGCGAAAAGTCTAATTCGCACCTATACCGTCTGGAGGAAGCAATAGCCCAGAACCGGCCAGGTTTGGCCAATAGGATCAGGACAACCCTAAGCCACACACATCGATAGTAACTCGCCCGAAGCTCCGGGAGCTTGGTTGAGAGATTTTTATGCATCCACTTTATAGTCCGGACTTAGTACCAAGTGATTACCACCTGTTCCTGCCCTTGTGGAAAACTCGCCTCAAGAGAAGCTTGTGAAAACTGATTGTCCCAGTTTTTGCCAGTAGGGACGAAGGCTTCTATGATAACGAAATGACAACAAGCTATCAAACAAAACGGCGCATATTTAATCTAAATCGGATCATTCTAAGTATGCTAAATAAATTACATGCAAAATTACATGCAAAAATTACATGCAAGAATAATGGATATTTTTTTACTACACCTAATATTATCTCTTGGATAAAATGCACGATGGTGCCCAAAGCACGTTCAACAGGTCAAAAAAATCCCAATGCAACTGCACTATATTGTGGTTTTACCCGCGATTTTACTCTGTTGCAATACTCGTGTCGCAATCTTAGAATCTTGCATGTCATCGGAGCTTAAGTTGAACAAAAACGTTTAATGCAACATTATGCAACGTTCACCATGATTGTCATCGCTGATTGTGTTGTTCGCACCACAGAAAAAGTGTATAGAGCAATTTTAGATTATCATAGACATTTGCACCGTATAAGCAACAAGAATAGAGTTGCCTAGATCATTTAGAAAATGAAAGTTGAAATATTAGATCTCTTACCAGTTACATGTAAGTATGCAAGTTAAGAACTCTGTAAGCGGCGTTGATTCATATTCAAGTTTTTTCTCAAAAATCTTGTGTGCCCATTAATAATCCCAATTGCACAGTGATCATAATATCATAATCCAAATTACACACTGGCCACTCTATCATACGCTCACACCAGTCTGAGGCATTGAAGCAGCACTACTTGTAACAGCATGTTGTACTATTCATATAATTACATGTTCACACGTCTCTGAAATGGTACACTCAACACATTGTTCATAATGGTAACATGTGAAATATCCAACATATCTACATGTTGTGGCTTTATTCCACGACAAAGATTAGTCAACATCAGAAAATTTCTAATGACACCTTTCAATCATATTTACTTAGCATGGATGAAAGCCAACTTACTGCACAGTGAAGAACTTTGAACGGATGCGACATGATTGATTAAATGTGAAATATTTGTACTCAACGTAGAAGAGAAATTATACGTTTTTAGATAGAAAGTTGTCCAATGATAATTTATTGAGTGAACTGGTTATATTAGGAACTGCATGGGTATTTACGAACAATAAAATTTTATGAATATATGATTATTGGCAGAAAAGTCAGTATGCAATGAGTCGGCCAATTAAAATAATCGCACAACTAAAACAGCCACTGACTTTAAAAACAGTCCAATAAAGGAAGCATGCTTATATCAAATCACACCAAATGATTATATATATTGGTGATGCAACGACAGCTGAAATGCAAAGCAATATTCAGTATTTGTCCCATTGGTAATTGGAAGCATAAGCTCAATATGAAAGTTGTTGAAGTTTTAATTGCTCAAAAAGTATTTCTGGTAACATCGATCAAACTTTTGCACAGTTGAATATTTGAATTACTTGAGTTCTATCATTTGAAATATTGATCGTTTCACTTTCAGCATTTTTTAGGATGATGCCACGGCTCAAAGGAAGCTCTGTTAAGCTACGGCTCAGCCTTAGTGGAAGGGAAAGTTGGAGGTAGGAAAGATTCCGGTGCCCATTTTGCTGAAATAAATGTAGCTAGTCCAGCTAAGTTTTTTGAAGATGTTCAAAGCTAATAGGTTTAGTGAGGGTGAATGAGAAATACCTACATCATCAGTTAAAATAGAGTGGCTAGTAGGAGGAGCCTCAAGCTTGAGTGACAGAAGGTAGCACTGGGGTTTGGATGCATCGAAAACAGTACACTTCGCTGAGCTCCAAGCAGCACTACTTAATAGTATTGCCAACCGAATAGTAATGCCAATTGACAATGAAATTTTCGCTGCCAATGTGGTTCACCACATTCGAATGCGAAATCCTGCATTGGAAAAATTCGCCGCCCCATTCGAAATTTCGCAGTCAATGTGTTTCGGCTTATTTTCAATAATTCTCTTGTGCGGAAAAATAAAGACCCTTGTATGAAAGCTCAGATCGAAAATATCAATTTTGTTATGTAGAAAAGATTCATATACCAACTGCGTTTTTGAAAAAGCGAAAATTTAGAATTATGGTCGATAATTTGAAGATTTTTCTTCCCATGATTGCCGTAGCTAAAGTGTTGCCAGCACATTGAAAAACAATTACTCTATAATACAACCTGTACAATTCGTAATGATCTGATGACTCTATCGAAATTTATCACAACTTGAAATTGCAAAAATTTTCTTTGTGTATTTTTAGGCACCTATGGCTCAGACAGTGTTAAAAATCTACAAACCATTGTTATAGTTCCGTCATTGTTTTCGTTATCGTACAAAACATTCAGAATTCGTTTCGCATATTTAATTTTTTGGAAAATTATTTGCTGTTAGAATTATTGGGTTACTTAAAATATCCCTGAAATGCCACCTAGTGCTAAAGGTATAAACAACGAAAATTTGATGTCTAGACTTATTCGACATACAAATGAATCAATGCGTCCTGCAAAATTCTGCTCAGTCTTACCATACAATCACGACAAATAGTCACTGAATTTAAAACAGCAAATATAATTTACATTAAAGATATATTTTTTAAATTCTTCGAGTGCTTGTTTCACATTTGATTGAAAAACTTGACGTGCAAATCATAAGCGCGCATAAAACTTTGAAATAGAGTAGACAACCACCAGAATCAAGCAAATACTTCCCTTACTTTTTATTGAAGTACTGTGCAGGCACAAAAGTGCAACTTTATTTTCAAATACAATTATGCAACAGATGAGGCAATTGGTCTCCCTCCCTTTGTTCCCGTCTGTGCACGCCATTGGTGTAAATGTTTTAAGCACTGATTTCTTGCGAGCAATGTGAAATGTGCATTATGAGTATCTTAATGAAATTTAATTAAAGCTAATGGACATCTAAATGGTTCACTTTGCACCGATGGCTCATTAAAAGTTTTAAGCTTGTATTCATCGCTCTTTCTAAGAGTGAATAAGAAAAACGATTTTCCATCAATATCCCACAAAAGCAAATCTGCCTTTAACTTTTTGACTAAGAAAAATGCAAGGATCTACAGCAGATCTGCTTTCCACAAGTTTCGAGTGAAATCACGGAAATTGCAATCAGATACGACCAGTTTGGAACACTTTTCGTTTGTAATGACAAACAGGTTACTTCATGACCTACGGTCCAAACTTCACTAATAATGTTAGTGAATTGCTGTGCAGTCATTATGACTTAGATGTCGGCTACAGATCATACATAACTTCAGTTTTTTATTTCAATATCTGCAATTGTTTTTTTTTTTAAATATATTAAATATTCAGTGCTCACATGTAAAAAAATCTATTTACTATACCAACCATCAAAGCATCTCATAAGTCCTACCGAATTGAATTAAGCTACCTTAGTAAAGTAGAATTGTTTTTGCGGGATGATTAAAATTGAAAATTTGATTGAACATTTTTTTTGACAAAGTGGTTTCGAAAGTATGCACTGATTCTCATCAGACATCAGCTCACAGTGCATACTTGACTGATGTGACCACTTGCAGTTGGAGATCATTAATTTTTCTTTACGTTAGCTGTGTCAAATTTTAACATCTCCGACTTATATCCGTCGACATAATTTACTCATAAAGGTTATTGATTTGTGATCATGGTTCCCTTCTTGTCTATAAATCAGCATAGACAACGTATATCGTCTCTAAATTATAAAAGCATATTTCCTTACTGAATCAAGTTTCACTACTTTGTGACAAAGTAATAATAAATTCATCTATGGTATCGAAAAAAATATAGTGATTACGGTGAATGCAATTCAGTCTAATTTGAGCGCGAAACTATCTTGTTAACATATCAAACAATTTTTGCATACGGCCATGTTCACGGTCTTTCAAAAAACAAAAAAATAAAACGAAACTTTATATGATGAGCGGAAAGACAGCAGATTTCCTTATTTAATAAGTCAATGAATGAAACCAACACCCGAGTTTATTCATGATTTACATTTCTTAACAAATTAATCCCATTATATTATGAACAAAGGAAAAATGTTGATGAAGCACTATATACTTTGGGTATATACATACTTTACTTCAAATCTTTTATTTGTTCAACATTGCCTAGACTTAACACATATTCCTAATGAAAATAAAAAGCAAATAAGATGGTCAAGGTTTAGATCATCTTCGCCCTTGTTAACATAACTGTGTTACGTAAACACTTTGAGTCTTTCCACAATATTTTGAGTTGGTACTATTAGGTATCTTGTGAAAACTATGATACTGCATTTTATTCATAGCAGATAAATTATGGGGAAAGTGATACAGCTGTTATATAAAAAATTGTACGCATCACCGTTCCGGCTCAGTATTTCTCATGCAAAGCAGATATCCAAAATTCATTATGTTTGTAACTTTCAGTATCAGATCCTCAGACAAAATTACCATAAAATCAAATTCATTTATATGCGCATACAAGCAATGTGTGCACAACTGTGATTTAACAAAAAGTCAAGTCCAGCGAAACGTAAAACCTACATAAATGCTAAATATTGATACCTACATTTATTACCAACATTTAACGGTCAATTGAACATTTCAGTGTGCAAAACCTAATCAGATTTATCATTGTAGTGTGAATAATTATGCAGTTAATGTTTGCTGATATTTGAATATTCAGTGTTCACTCATTAATTATGTATTTACTACTCTGTGCACGCATGTATAAATTCATGAATAGTTTATGATCTGTCAGCCACAAGACTGACCACTGTTGGCATGTCAGTAAGAGAATGATACATTTCGAGCAAAAACCTAGCCTTGAGCTTCGAAAATTTTTTTGAAATTTTGCTGGTAATCTTTTAGCTTTTGCAAGATGCGGAAGCAATCATGAAATCATAGAATGGTTTCATTAACTGGATACCAACTGTGTGAAACTACTGTTTTTGTTGACCGAATCTTCGGACAGTTTTGGGAAACTTCGAAATTAATAAAGGCCCCGAAAATATCCATTTGTATTAAAAGAAGAATTCGTAGTTACTCGCTTATTATCTACCACAAAAAAAAACGAAGCCTTTCGCTGCTGCCAGTTTTGCAAATAGGTAAAGCAGCCGATGGTGCGAACGATGAAATAAACATTAGTGCCAATCAAATTGTGCTTCGATTTGCTAAGATACTATTGCCTGAAATCATTCAGTTTACGCTGTACGCGCTTTGGAATCAAATTACATAAGACACTACCGAAGTGTCCGACATTCGTACAAGATTTTGATAGATTGTTGTGCTACCGACTATGCTCAAGTCATGCAATGAAAATCCCAGTAACATTCAAAATATTTCTTACATATTTTCAAAATACATAGATAATTGAGCGACCTCGATGCATTGAATTTCATGTGGATAAGACAGAAATGCACATTTACGGTCCGTTGTCACGTTCGATAACGCCAAATTAAACTTATAAGATTGTGTTTCTGTTTCTGGAGTCTATATATGCACAAGAACATGTTATTCAATTTGAAAATAAAGGCAAGAAATTGGGTCTCAGAATACGATTTGCAATCAAAGTTACTCACACTAACTCTGTTCCACTTCTTTTGTTCACCAACAAGCTCGTTGAAAACCCAATAAATTACGCTATGGGTGAAAGATGCAGAGTTACGTATGCAGTATGAAAATGTGGTCAACCATAGGCGATTGGGTTAAATACTAATATTGCTCATTTAATGAGGGAATATTAATGAGGTATGTAAACATGTTGCGCACGATCCCATTAATAATAGGAAGGATTTAGTTGAACTCCCATTAAAGAAAACATGAAATACCATTAGACATATGTACGTAATTAGGTACATCACTTTAATAGTCTGTTTATCACTTGTAAAAATCATTAAAATTTTAGTTGAGTTTAGTTGATTTGAATTGCGATGCACGCACACTAGTGTTGCCTAAGCATGCGAATATTAACGCTCATGTGCTCATGTTGCTACTTACGGGAAAAATTATGAGAATTATACAGCAATAGTTCTCAAATGCTGTTATTTTTGTCCATATGGTCGTTTCCAATAATTGATTTCAGTCTGTTAATCCATTTATTATTTTCAGCAACTGAGCATTATCATTAGTTTATTTGAAATCTTTTCTTGAAATCATTAGTTTCGTAGTAGTAGCTTTAATTTGCTTACTTTCGTCATGAGAATGCTGAATTTTGAAAACAACAAGACTGAAATTGAACACAAAACCTCCAACCTACTCAGAACAGGTCCACGTTTAGAGCTGATTTGGCGCTGAAGAACTATCCTTACGTTAATTTTTCGAAATTTTGAATTTTTATGTAAGTAGAGGCAGCAAAATTTGTTATAGCCTGGTGTTTAATATTTTCGGCACTAAAATAAACGCAGAATTAAGAAATGCCACCGATCTCGGCTTCAAATTAATCAGCGAGCTCAAACCCACGCTGAAATGGACCTACGGGCTTCAACTTTGAGGTTCAACAAGCAAACCAAACTGAAATATGATACAAAGGAGTTAATCGAAAATCCGTCGATATATTTCTGGAGATGATTTCCACTTTCACGCATACACATCCATTCAATGCACTTAAATTTTATTTATTTTTATTCTGATTTATATTTTAAGCTGGGCTCTCTATGGAGGAGCTGATCGCCGCGGTGTCTGGAATGAAAAACAAGAAAGCGCAGCGCCTTGATGGAATGCCGGTCGAAGCACTTAAAGTTGCAGGGGAGAGTCAAGTCTACTACTGGATTTATATAATTCATGTTTAGTGGAGGGACCTTTCCATGTTGCAAGACAGGAGGCTCCTAGACCGGTTGCTGAAGCCATGACTGCAAATCAAAAGATCAGCTGGTGATCTGTCTGGAAAAAAGGCAGTGGACTGTTGATGCCATCTCAGCGGTGATTGGGGCGGTAGCAAGAGCGAAGAGGCATGCCAGAGCGCCAGACCAATTGATCTGGTGGTGAGGATAGATGTTCAAAATGCCTCCAATTCGTCTAGGTGGACAGATTCTTCTTTGGGTCCGCGAGCATAGTTTCTGTATTCCTGATTACTTGTTGGTCATAATGCGGGACTGTTTTAGGTACCAATGGCAGCGGTTTGACACCGATGAAGATATTCGTGGGAGGCTTATCACCTCAGGGGCAGCATAGGAGTCTATTTTCGGACCTGACCTCTGGAACATCGTTTACGCCAGACTGCTGACGAATGTATTTTTCATGGATTACGCTAATGATATGTCTACAATAATCACTTGTAGAACTGCCGAGCTCTCCAAATCCAGACTTTTTCAAGTCATGAGGAAAGTGGAATGGTGGATGATCTACCATGGCCTGCAGCTGGCGCTGTCGAAGACAGAAATCATCATGTTGAAAGGCGGAGGATACCCACTATCGTACAGTGGGTTCCAAAGGAGACGGAACGAGACAGAGGTTTCTGATGGCAATGACTAAGTCCATATTGCTGTAAATGGCGGAAATTTGAGCGGACGCAGTCCAAGCAAAGAAGCTTAGAACACGCATTGCCAGCGTTAAGCGCTATGGTGCCCTGCGTATTGCCAGTAGCTACCAGATGGTGACGAAGGATGGCGTGTTTGTGGTAATGGGAATAATCCCCCTAAATATGCTTGCCCAAGAGCAAGAACTCTGTCTGGAAACAATGCTATGCAACGAGAATAATTTGCGCTCAGTCTCAAAATACGTCGAGGTATACTGCGCGTAAAGCGAACGGATGGTTGCAGTACCGACCCACAAGCTGTAGTAGATTCTGACATAAGTAAGCACCGATAGGTGAGCAAGTGCGACCGGGTTTAATTAATGCGTGAGTAGTATCCGACCCGAAACTTTTGAACTTTTATTTAGTATGTAAAAGTCTAACACAACCCGTGGTTGGTTGATTCGAGTATCTTTTGAAGCTCTTATAGCCATCTAAAAAAATGTCTCATAAAGCGATGGCACGTAAAATCATTGAGCCAAATGGATTGATGATTTGATTAATATTCAAACTGATTTTGGAAAATATTTGCCTTGGCCAAGACTTTGTAGCATTTCATAATGTCGACGTTATGCATCGAATTTCCAAGGCTTTTAATGAGCGTTATATATCCAGCAAATTGACCGTTATCCTTTTGTCGTTAAAACCTGAAAGGAGTAATTTAACATAATGATACAAGATATTACAAAAAAAAAACAAAAAAATTTGCCAACAGAGCTAGAGCAGTCATTTTTCAAATGTTTCGTTTTCGAACAAGTTGAGTAGCTATAAATTTTTCACATATACGTTTCATATGAAGGTTAATATCAGAAATCTCGGAAAAGGTGAAACAAATGGGTATCCGCTCAATGGAAAAAATCAGATTGTCGATTAGGCTGACACTTGTCGTACGTATATGAAACGAAAGTACTTGCTAGTTGTGTGACATTTCAAAACATAATACTTTTCATTGCACTATTTTATCAAGTTTATAAGATTTTTTCTGTTTATTTTTTTTTATCGCATTTGTTATGCACACAGGAAGAGGTTTCTTTAATGAGTGCCAATAGTTATTACGACGGATAATTTTTATACTTGCGGAATATTTGAAAATTTGAAAGGAAAAGGTAAAAGGGTGATGTTTTCCACAATTTACTCACTAATTTACTCAAAAAATGTTTGGTGTGTTGGCATGAACATCTCACACTTTCAGCTCATCAAGAATTATATAAAAACCGAATTTTCAAAACAAAAGTGGTTTCTACATGAACAAGGCTAAAAAGTAAGCAGTATCGATAGCGATGATCATTCTTTTACATTCCCTATTTGTTTAACAATGTTTTTCTGTGGATTTCTCCGTCTGTGCAGTCTGAATTTAATCGTCTCTTATGGGAAAAATGATTGTTTTCATAAGCAGACAAACAAGCACAGTCAGCTTTTATAGAACTCTTGAAATTTAAATCGCCAAAGAAGTTTGCACGAAAACTGCGTTAAATTTTGTAGCCAATAACTGAAAATTATTCGGCACTTGAACAAATTCTCGCTATTTGTATTGTGAAAATGAATAATTTATATATGAATCGATTGGAAACCGAAAAAGATCGGAAAATTTTTTGAATCTGAACTAGCTTTCAACTAGTTAGATTCTAAATAACTTTTACATACAAGAGTATGATTGTGTACCTATTTAATGATCTGACTTTTCTTGAGGACCAGTTTTCATTTTATGCCCATTGACTAGAAAGGATTTGTGAATATTTTGAAAAAAATTTTAAAACAAAATCAAGTACTAGTTCAAATGATGAGCAAAATAAATAGCTGACTATATTCATTTTACAAACAATGTTGATTTCCACTGCAACAAAACATTAAATAATATCCAGCAGACTAATTTACATATTTGCTGTAAATATATACTGCACATTTCTAATTTATTGTAAATATGCAAATCAAATGCAACGAAATTCACAGATTACTTCGATCCGCCCAAAAAAATAAGGTCTTCGCTTTATGGATTTAGCATGCACTAAAATTTTCGAAGGGAAGATAATTATCTCGGCTGGCCTCGATTCACATCAACAAAAATTGCTTCCGCGTATCCACGATCGCTACCTGGAGCATGCAATTGAATGAAAATGCAAATTAAGAAACGAGATATTGTTTAATAGGTCGGTGAAATTGAGAACGATGACTGGTTTTTTCGGCCGCCTATTAATTATAAATACCGTTGCCAGATAATTGCGGAAATGAAAAAATTTAAATATAATGCTACAGAACTCCTCGGGTGTCAATGTATCCTCAAACAGCACTGTAATCCAGATGCATTGCATTGTCTTTCGAAAAATGGCGCCATGTATCGACGAAATTCAAATCGATTCGTATGTACTCGAAAACCTGTTATTATCTCCATTAAGGTTCCCTACTATGCCTGGCACCGAAACAAAAGCGAGTATCGATTGTGTATTGATATAAAAACAAATTATGAGCACATCGAAAAATGAGAAATTGGCCAAAAAAATGAATTAACTTCATGTTTTGCAAATAACGCAGGCTGAAGTCAGTGGAGATTAGCTTTCGCTAATAATTTAAATTGTTGATGACTAGAGGCATTAATCACGAATAGATGTTGCATTTTCTCACACTTTACGCTCGATAGCTTTGGCAAATACATATATGTATGTATATAAGTAAGCCAAATTATTTCGCAAAAGGTGTCAAATTTTTAATAAAAATGCATGCATCAATTTGGTCACCAAATACATCTACATTTTATTGGCCGTAAAATATTTTGCCGTTACCGTTTCTTGCTACAAAGGACAAAATTTGACATTCAACCAGGATATGAAAATGCCAAGGTAACACCCAAAAATTATGTAAAATCCAAATGAAAATTGTTTAGTTTTTACTTTGAGGTTACTAAATGCAAATATAACTAGAAATAAAGTTGGCAAAGCAAAATTTATAGTCTAAATTCAAAATTCGGTTTCATATTCAAAAGGTAGATGACCCAGATTTACATAACGTTCCTGATACGCTTGAATAATGCATTTATATAGTTCGCCCATAGTGTGTATTTTGAGAAACTTTCGTTTTTATTACATATCAGTGACCTGCATTAGCGAGGTTAGTGAGCCTTGTACTAAGTTTATCCTACCGCTAGACATGTATTCTTCTCTTTTTTGAAGACTTCCTCGGAACCAACAATGAAAAAATAAAACCGCATTGAATTCACTGAATTGTACATTGCAGCTATGATGCTCTAAATATAAGGAACATAAGATTTAGAGGAAGAAATCGGAATTCTTTGGATATTCTATTCAAATTGATATTTTATTGAAGTGATTAAATTCCGTCCATAATTCAAGTTTTTCGGCGCCAATTTCTATTCAGCAATGATTTCCGATCACGAAGTCTCATTTTCAATTACATTCACCATACATAGAATCAGATAGATCGTTTTTCTATCCTTGAAATGATATGCAAATAAATTTTCGATAATTAATGCACTTTTTGCTTATTTGAGCTCTATATAAAAATCATCGACATCTGTATCATTCGTTAAAATGTTATATTCTCAAAGTTTTGATCTGTTTCGAACCAAGGTCGTCGTGCTCAGATGGTTGCTTGCATATCCATTCGAAGTGTAAGTTAATAAAAAATAATGAGTGTATCACGATCAAACAACTTTCGCTTAATGCATTCCTTATCCCACGACACTTGGTTATAGCAATGGTAAGTATAGATTCGTACGTGCTCTGAATATATACTAGACATTTTAAACAAATTGCAAGACCTTGATCTGGCAAGATAAATCTGCAGATCAATTACAAACGGGAATGGATATATCCTCGAAGCTATCCACGTATATACCGAGCATTTAATGAGAGCTTTGTTTCACAGAAAGAGTTTTGCAGTGGCACCATAAATTGTATAGGTTACTAAACTTGAGAATTCAAAATATATATAACAATAAAAACTCAAAGTCTCTGCTGATCATAAATTCAAAAGCTGAAAAATATAACAAGAGATGAACAGAGAAGCAGGTAACAATTAACCTGCTCGGTTTGTTGAACAACAACACGGCTCAGTAGTAAAATTTGTTACGAAAATATAAAAAACAAAAAGCACGTTTGAATATCTGACGCATGCGAATTTCGAATCCAATAGTGCACGCGAATGTTACTTGCTTACAAATGTGCAACATATAGTTATTTATACGATTATGTCATAGTGTTAATTTTTAACACTGGCGGTCTTTTGATTTCAAACCGTTTGTGGGCTTTTATTTTATCAGGAAAAATATCTGAATTCAGCATACCTCTTGAAGCACAACTTGGTGACACCAAACTATTCCAGATTGTCTGATTTCGAATGCACTTCTTCACGAAAGCACTTCTTCACGAAAGCACTTGCACACCGAATTCACAATTTGTGTTCAGGTATTGACCGTAAAGTATCTAATTAAATGTTGTTGTCTTCAGTCAATTTATCAATTCAACACGATTCACTTCGATTCCACGAAATTCCACCTCGTACGTAATTCGTAGCTATTCCGGTCAAAATACGCTATACCTATTCACAACTCCAAACCGACGAACCAACTGTTTTGCACGGATCCAAGTTGGATACCTTTATAGCCAACACCTTCGAAGATGTTAAGACGAAGTTTACATGTCCGTAAACTAAACTTGAGCGTTGTTTGCTTGGCTCTTGCTACTCACTTGGCTCGGGACTTGAGCTTGAGATACATTTTGCATTATTTGCCGGTGAATCAAGCAACAGTGCTCATCGAACGCAACTGTACATAGCAATTTCTTCAAATTGATTTCACGAGAAAATTTAGCTATTATTTATGCTCGGCAACTCAACAATGTAATGGTATCTTGGAAGCAATTTTGCACTAACTATGGATGTAGAAAACGATTATGAGTATGAATATACATACGTATTTTTAATATGAGCGAAGAATATCGTTTGCAGATATTAAAAAGAAGAAAATCATAAACGGTGAATTCAATCAAAAAACTCGCTTCGCAAATTTAGCTTCGGATTATAGGATATGAAGTGTTAAACCATTTACCAAAACCTGTGATTTCTGGACCATTCTGGACCACTTACCAAATTCAATAATTTAAGGACTCCTCTTTGAAATCGAATTTCGTTTCATTCATTTAAATTTCAAAACGAAAACTCTAGTTTCTATAGAAAAGATCATTTAAAAATAAATTGATTGTTAGAACAATGGGAAACATCTAGAGGTTATCTTTGATAAAAGAATCAACAGGGGAGCATTTATATTAATTTAACAGGCGTGATAACGATAAACTGTGTTGACAGAATTTGTGACATCCAACCCAATATTGTCCACTATTCAATAATGGCTTAAATACTCATTACTTTGAACTATCTAAGTTTTGGAAATCGATTTTTGGTATGGTATACTTAGTGCATGATTCCGTTTTTATTGCGGATTTTCGACAAAAATTAGTTTTACAATCATTTTGCTTGAAAATTCATATTTATGTAGACACTAGATAAAAAAAAAGTTGAGGCGCAATGCACTCAGTGGAATAAACCTGAATTTGTCATTCGTATTTTGAGGGAGAATGCTGTTGTTTTCAAATTATGTCAGGAGCTAAGAACTTGTGTTTGAACAAAATAACAAAATCAACGACACAACAAGCTCCAAACATAATAAAAAAGAAAACTCTTCAATAAAAATGAGAAACGAACTACAAAAAAATGCAACACTGTCAGATATTCATTAATATTGTTGTGTTTTACCCTTAAAACACGTTACGTGGATTCGATATTCTCCGCGTTTGTGAAATAAAACAGTTTTATTTTATAAAACTAATCACACATTTATTTAAACTCGAAATTGCGAACACACATTACTTATCGCACTATTATTAATCGCACTCTTAACAGTCGCGTTACAATTTTACTCTTTATCGCTTTTTAAAATAACCGCGCCCGGATAGGTACACTTAATTCACTGTGTCGCATCGTACCATTCTCTGTATCAGACTTTGGCTGTATACTAACTGTCGCTGTATACTAACTATCGCTGCCCCTGTATACTAACTGTCTTCTAAGACATCTCGCGGTGATATCTGGTGAGGTGTATGTTCTAATTTTGCTTCTAGAGGATTTGGATGTTTTCCATACTGTCAAATTATAATATTCGAAATTCCGCTTTCCACAAGAACCTTTAATCAAGCTACCTGAATTTTTGCCTAAATTTTGCTCGAGAGAACTCACGCTGCGACAATCAGATCAGACTGAAATTGTGATGATTTCAATATGTGTGCCTGATTGGGATGATGTTTGATGCAATTTGATATCATCTTTCCATAGTACTTTCGTAGCTTAACATAACGCCTTACTTGAATGCTCATATTCTAGACCTTATCCTCTCCCATTTTCCCTTTCCTGATATACCTGTATCAACCGTGCTCCATCCTTCTTCTTAGTAGCCCGTAACTACCTTCCTCTCTCTTTTTATACCCCGTTGACAAATTCATTCAATTCAAACCGCTGGTTTCACAATAATCAACAGCAGTGGTACAAACCGTTTAGAAAATTCTTACTGTTATCAGCACTCTACATGTAAGCCCATAAACAAGCGCTTCCGAGCAAATTTCTGCCTCAATGACGTGACATGTGCAGGATTTTGTTGTTGTGTTCAATATACTTAACAAAATTTGAACAATTATTTTTTTAACTCTTCAAAACATTTTTACTTAACCTACTAGTGTCTTAAAATTTTGATGTTGTTGAAGTGTAAAGTGTTTGTGGAGAGTTGTGGATTGTATGTGGAAAATTGTGAATTTCTGTAAGTGTATCCACAATACATATTTGCTCAGAAGTTTGACCTTCTTGAAGGCACTTGAACGGGAAAAATCGGTAAACCAAAAACTGTTTGTTGGCTTATATTAGCCATGCGCGATTTTTTATGTGGCTAGGTTATTGTAGGCTGTTAATATTGAACCTAGATAAGAATTTTGAATGATTTAATCCTAGCTATATTCAGCTAAAATCTCAGAAGTGTGACATTCGATATCTTCTTTTCCGTCTTGGCTAATGCCAGTATATGGTTTTTCCGGTCTGACGTTGCCATACATTTCCTTCATGTATGAACAGCTCTTTCACGGCTCTTTTATTTCGAAGAATCATGTTGGCAACCCAAATTGCCCGCTGGAAATGTCCCAGGACTTCTTAGTCTTCTTTTGCATATTGGTAACGGAGAGTCTTGACTTTCGAATCATATTGGTAACACTACCGACCTCCCTCAAGGTCACGTCAAATTTCACCTGATTACGTTAGCACCGGTGCTTTAAATGACATAATTTTTTTTAAGTTATTTATTCATTAAAAGTTTCGCTAACGAAATGATAGCTACATAAAATATATTAATGAAATTATTGAAAACAATTATTCGGTCGGATAAGCCTAGATTAAAACATTTCAATATTATGATTAAAGTCGAACATTAGATACGCTGAGATACGCAATATTCCGAAACTTTAGGCTATTGCGCAGATTGGTTCATTAAATCCATCATTGATCTTATGAAACGGGATGGATAAGGAGCTATCATGTCTACGCTCACCGTGACAAACATGAAACTTCAGTTTTGATAATAAAAACTCAGAGTTCACGTTTCCAGTGAGTAACATCGCAGCAAATAGAGCTTTGAAATTTTGACGTCGAGTTTCAAGAGTGTCCATGGTCAATAGCTGCAAGCGGCTTTCATTAAGAGACAAGCGAAAAGGTTCAGACCAGTGGGAAAAAGTAAGAGCAAAAATAAAAATCTCTTTTGGATCGACTCAACGCGATCTATGTGCTTTTTATAATATGGAGACCACATCAAGCATCCATACTCTAGGATAAGGCGAACCAGAGATCAGAACAGGATTTTCGCCATACGAATGTCATAAATTTCTTTAGATCGTTATTTTAAGAAGCAAAGTGCACAGTTGGCTTTTATTATTATTGAGTCAATGTGGTTATTAAAAGTAAAAGCAGAGTTTAGTAGTACTCCTAAGTCATGGAGTACTACTAAACTCTCTACAATGGGCTAATAGAGTGTCATTAAAAGAGTAATTAAAATTAATGGAACATTATTTGTGAGAGAGAGTGATAACTGAGCATTTGTCAACATTTAGTGAAAGTCGGTTTAGAGCGCACCAATTAGCGAAATTTGAAACATTGCGTTGCAAGATCGTACAATCATCAAGTGATCATATTGTATTAAAAATCTTTGCGTCGTCAGCGTAGATTAATATGGAGGGTATAAATAGCATAAAGAATGGAGCCAATGTGGCTGCTTTGTTGAACACCTGATGTGTCAATTATTTCAGTGGATAGAATAACATGAAATCGAACGTTCTGCTTGTGGTTTGAAAGCTAAGATTTAACCGAGTCAATAAACTTATTAAGGAATTCAAGAAGATGCAATTTACATATAACAATGACATAGGCCAGCTTTTCGAAAGCCTTTGTGAGGTCGGTGTAAGTGCAGTCAACTTGTTACCTTTTTCCATCGGTAGCAGGAATGACTAGGTTTGCAAGTTCTAAAACGTGGGTGGTGGTAGGTTTACTTTTAATAAAACCATCCTGACAAGACGAGATTAATGACTTAGAGTGAAAAGATACTTATAGCCTCAAAGAGCTTGGCAACGCATGATAATTTGGCCATTATTCTATAGTTGTGCACGAATTATCTGATGCCTTTTTTGTAGATCGGAGTTAGTAAAGAATATTTCCATAAGTATGGAAAAACACCGAAGGAAATCGATAGATTAAAAAGATGAGCCAATAGTTGTGAGAAGAAATTGGCGCAACGCTTAAGAACTATGGTCGGTAAACCATCAGCACAGGGGGTGAAAACTATTCTCAAGACGAGATATATGCCTTAAGATAGTGGCAATGTTAATTTACAGGTCTTCCATTCCCAAGGTCGTTTTAGGGGGGTCCATCAGTTAATTGAAATTAGTTTAATTGAAGTCGCAGAGAGATAATCCATACGCAGATTGGAAGTAATTTGCAAATAAGTTACAAATTACTTGCGACTTATTAATTACCATGCCGGTAGATATAAAAGAGCTAGGTTATGCGTCATGATACCTTTTTGAGTTTACAAAATTCCAAAAACGTTTAGGATGGCTTATGAAAGACTGCCTAAGCTCGTCCATATAGTTAGGATAAGCAGAAAAGATTTCAGATACGAATCTATTTTGTAATTCCTCATAAACTTTATAGTCATCTTCTAGACGCAACGAACTGTACACTTTCCACGCCTTGATTTTCAAGTTCGGCTTGATCCATAGAAAGCGTTTCAATAGTACAGAGTTACTCAAAGGTACATAGCGATCAAAGCAACCGAAGACGACAGAATGAAAGAAAAAAATGTACACTTCAAATTCAAATTGAATTACAAAGAAGCAGTTGAATTTCTAATATACATTTTTTGTGGTAAATTTCAATCTAACCATCGCTGTTGAAAACACATGCAATCCTAAGAAATCATAAAAAAAAAAACACTGATGATGCCTCATAACATATTATATTAAAAGGCAAATATCAAAGGTTAATTTGAAGCAAATTACTGCTTCTGAGCACTGTATCTGCGAAATATAACAATTGGCTACAAACTGTAATCGTTCAAGCGTACATGCATATGAGCTCCAAGAAAGCTAGTTTAAATTTAAAGAGCGTATAATTACACAATTTGGTTTATGCTCCTAACTCAAGCAGTAACTACGATATACCTATGTACGAATCTAACGATATTCCATGTGGATATTGCAAATTGTACCACAAATAACAGGAAAGGTCACTTTTAATCGAGCCGGCAAACACTATTCAAAGCACAAAGACCGACAATATGCATTCATCGAATGTATCACCTCAACTTACCAATAGCACAATTCAATTGTTTCTTTTTTGATTGGGCGTTATGCGAGACATATTCATGCTTTCTTGAATAATACCATACATAGCATGCTTAACAGTTTCATTCTACAGAAAACTGTAACACCGCTCTAAGAAAAACAACCTTGAAAGAACCGGAATTGTACTAAATGATCTTATAAAGCAACTTTTTACCATCAATCCATGTTCAACGCGATTAAAAAATTAATGGTAAGCTTGGTGCAGAGCTTGAGATATTTTCAAATTGAATTACTGAGTTAATTTGCTATGGCTTTTATTGCTATAACTAAATCAGTACGCTAAAGCGTGTGAGTTCACAGCTGCGAATTGGTATAGTATTTTTTTAATACTTTAAACTGTAACCTGACCGTCTTCTTTTCAAAAACAGACAACGTTACCAAAATATGCTCAGTGTGAACAGGTATATACTATATGGTGTGTGTTTTGTTTCCTATTATTGTTCAGCCATTGACATTTCTCAATATCATAGAAACTTGAAAAATTTACGATGTTACTACTGAGGTTTTTAGATGTCAATCAATCTGCCGTTATCCACACTTCGAGCCAACATATTTTACCAAAATGGAACCATGAATCAACCAGGAAATAACCACGTCAGAGTCACAGCAACTTCCTAACGACAGCATTTGTGACGATCAATCCATACAATGTACCATGTGCAGTAGTCAAAGACTTTCAAATTGAATCATTCCTCATTCCATCAATGCTTGCAGACGTATTTTCTTCTGGATTTATTCAAGCTATGTTTTACTTTTGTCTGTAAAGATTTAAACACATTCAGCTAACCAGAAATGTTACATTTTACGAGGCACATCGGACCAGACAGAAAAGTGACGACAAATTGTGCAGTCACAGTTACAATTAACAAATTTCAAATAGCTGCGATTCATTAACTTAACACGAAAATGAACGCTCACTTACGATTGCTGTGGTTTATTTGACTGTGGCACTCTTATTATCAATAATTAACTAAAACGTGTGATTCGACTTGGTGAATATTTCAAATATTCACGTTTCATTTTTTGTCATCAAAATGTTGGTACAAAAAGTGCTCTATTTTTTGTGTAAATGCGGTTGCAATATTCCACAAACTGAGCATGCCTCTTGATCAAATCAGTCATGTCTTCAAGAAAAAAATAAAAGGCAAAAAGGCAGGGCAAAATGTGTTAAATTTATTATTATTTCTAAATGAATGCGGAAATTTTTTTAAATTTATATTATATATCTTTAAATATTTTTTGCTGTCAAATCGCTATAAAATGGAAATGAATAATTATCTCGCAAGCTAGGTAGCCAGTCTGCTGTTAGCAGACAAAATGCTTTATTGTCATGAAATGGTTAAACACTATTCAATGGATTAGGTTAATCTTGTGTATCCTCATATATAAATACATGCCGCTCTATGGATGTAGACAGAAACTTTGCAATATTCGTATGTATATGTACTGCTAAAAAATTTACCAGAAAAAAGTTGGCGCTAGAAAACATACATACATTAAAATTTTTATATTTCGGCACTGTTTTTTTTCTACACATTGTTCCTTGTCAATCATCATCAAAATTTCTTTTGCATATTTGATACTCTTAGAAACTATATCTTTTGCGAAACTTGCTCTAAATGAAATTAGATGCTTGTACCACGTAACGTATCATTTTGTTTTTCATAATCAAAAGCTGGCTGTATGATTTTTTTTCTCCATATTATATAATTTACTCTGGTATTTATAAAAGCTCATACTTAGGTTTTTATTATAGCTTAGAAAAATGCTGCTATCAGCTATCTTCGAAAAATAGTGACTATATTACAAAGAAAATATATTCTCATTTAAATGTAACATCATTAGCCTGCATCCAAGCTCATTTGAATAATCCAGTCGTTACGGAATGTGAAAATAGAAACTAGTGTTATGAAGTCAATCGATTTTTTGTTGAAAAAATTTCTTTCGTGCACTTTAGATTAAATTAATTATTATCATATTTTATTTTATTGCATTATCATGCATCGGTTTTTTTGGCATATCAGATTTTGATATAATTTATTAAATCATGTTGCATCATATTAGACTAGATAACATAATGTTGTGTGATTTAAGCAATTCTCAAAAATCCTTCAAAGGTTTCTCAATGATAATAGATAGTTATTTTGCGAATCATTCACATATCACGGAAATTTGGATTAGAACCGTATTAATATAGGGTAAGTCCGGAGGAGATGGCCATAGTTTTTATGAGACGCTATAGAAATAAAAAATAGTGATCATGCGCTCAAAATATTTATTTTAGAGCAATCTTTAATCATTTAACTATAATAGAACACAAAGTAATCAACAAATTCTAATTAAACAAAATTATAAAAAAGAACATTTCTATAACTCTCGATTAGCCATCTCTCCTAAGGTATCCGGGAGAGATGACCATGTTAGTAGGAGGAAGATGGCCAGTACTTTACTTCACTTTTTTTTCATTTTTCTTCTTCTCTCCTCTATTTTTCTTTTGGCCACACTTTGAGCATGTGTTGTCAAACTCAGTACAGTTTTCATGTACCCAAAAGGGACAAATAATACATTGCAACCAGTCTTCAGTAAGTTGGTTAGTGTAGTAATTTACTCCACATCCAGCACAGTGTTGTCTTGTTCATTTTCGTATCAACATTTGAATCTTCTTCAACCTCACTGCTTTTTGATAGCTTCCGAACAGCCTTCCGCTTTTTTGCTACCATAGTTTTATCAGTTTTATTCTCTTTTTTTATTATTATTAATTAGAATTTTTAACTTCTCTTCTTTGGCATTTTTTCTCTTCTTTGACTTTTTTTTTTACCTCTATGTGAGTTTGGGAAGTTAAAAGAATACCCGCTTGCTTTGCCCGTTTTCTTGGTTTAACGAGTTTTTGTGGAATCGGAGATATTTCTTTCAGTATATGAGATGGTGTAAATTCTTCATCAGAGCTTTCTACGTTATTCGCGTCAGAAGCACTTAAATTTTTTTCTTTTGGTTTATTGGATGTAAAGTCCTTGAGGAGTGTTTTCTTTGAAATAATCAGGTGGTATTAGGTATTCATCAGTTTCGTTTGATTGATTATTTATTTATTTATTTCGCCAAACAAGGTATACAATTACATATAAATAAAAAAAAATTGATATTACAATTTAAAAAGCAAAACTAAACAAATTAATAACAGGTATAACATACACTGAATGCAATCCAAATACATAAATTAACATTCTAAAATAAATGCAAAACAGCAATATTACATGTAGGGCACAAAATTATTAAATACAAAAACGAAATTAAATATTTTATAAGTTATGGAAAGGATACTAGGCCGGTAGACTAGAGTGGGTAGGATAAGAGAGCCTTGGTAACTCTGTTTTTAAAAGATGCTTTCGAAATTCTGGGTGAACACTGTTGGCTCATGCTGTTGGATGTCTTGCAGAATCTATTTATTGGCTCATTATCAGCATATGCGGTGCTATGCCTATATTCAACTAGTATTTGTCGGGATCTAGTGACTCTCGCGGGCTGGTTAAGCACAAATCTTTCCTGTATGTAGTCGACATTAACAGCGTCACTAATGACATCGAAACTGAAGCAGGCAGATAACATTAATCTTCTGGATGCAAGTGGTGACAAATTTAGAAGTGTAAGGCGAGATTCATAAGGCGGTAAATTGCTAAAATCACAAGGATTGTAAAGATCTCTAAGAGCGAATAGCAAGAATTGCTTTTGAACAGATTCGAATCTCTGGCTGTGAATTTCAAAAATCGGGTTCCAAATAATGCAAGCATACTCTAGAAGAGGGCGAACGAGCGCGGTGTATAGCAATTTTGTATCCCAAAGTTTCTGCAACTCCCTGGCTCCCAACCGAATTCCTTTGAAATGTGGCCTTTAATATGATCGCACCGAAAGCTACGAGGCAAAAAGCTCTATTTTGCTGTGCAAATTTTCAAGATTCAAGAGACAAATATTACCATAGCTGGCGGCTTTATCCTAATTTTCGAGCCAAACTTCTATCAAACTTGGCTTAGAGTAAAGTCCAGCTACTGTGGCAATTTCGTTGAAGTCTAATGCCTGGATCGAAATTTATAGGACAAAAAGCACTTTTTTGCTTAGTGATTTTTCAAGATAGCATGACTGGCACAGAGTTGCCTACATTTCAAAATCACTTCTACCAAACCTGATCATACTTATATATTACTATATTATATATTAATACTTCTTGTGAATATCATATTGATTTTATTATCCGATCGTGAGTTCTTGTGAACAGAAGTTTCAATTGCTCAAAACAGACGTAACTTGGTGATGGGTTAGCTTTTTTTGTACTGCGCGGAATTTTAAAAATTTCGATTTGAAACGGTAGACAACGGGTAAAATTTATCAATAGTTTGCGTTTTTTTTTTCAAAAAGCTATATTTTTTCAGGATGTTCGATGATTAGAAGGGTTTTTTTTCACATGAGGCCCGTACACTAAAGTATAGCTCCAATCTTATATAGCAGTATGGCCCGCGAACTACGCGATGATTAGAAGTAATAATAAATCGAAATTTGAAAAACAATCCTAGGTTTAGGCACTCAGTGCTTACATAGGGCTCGAAATTTCCATTTCTCTGTCATAAACAACCACTGAACATCATCAGTTTTTATACTTACTTGGTTCTTACAAAAAAAATATTTGCATAGAAATATAGGGTTGTAGGCATATTCACTAAAATCACCGTCTTTCTTTTTTCAGGGTCTCTTTTGGTTGGCTAGTCTGATTCTTTGCGGAGAGATCTACGGCGAATTCATTTTATTAGGCCGGAGTCCCCCAAATTTTGAGCTGGAAGGTGTCTGCCTCCAATCAGGATCGCCTCTAAAATGCAAGCGAAATTCTATTTGTGTTTGTTATTTATAGCTCCATTTTCCAGTGAACGTCCACTTTGATGCTCAACGAAAACCAACAAGAGTTGAGAAATCTGAAAAGGCTCACCCGAATATACAAAGTAGACTTTGCGTACCCTGTTCAATTTCGCTTTTCCTTTTACGTCCCGATTTTACATCAATGCTCTAGTGATTTATAGATTTATTTCTTTAATTTTTTCCTGATTTGCTGATCGTTTTTAATAAACGATTTGAAAATAATTCTAAAGCAAGATCGTCATCAGCTGCTTTTATATGATATTCTTAGAGCATTGTCACTTTGTGTTTCCAAAATAGAATGATTCATGACATTAAATTTCTCAAAAGACTATCATCTAATAACTAGATCAAAAAGCTGATTCATACCATTTAAAATTTTCAGGAGATTTTGATATAAATAAGTTGTTAGGCGTTGTTGATTTACTGCTAAATATCTTTAGCCCTTTGACGGCGACGGGCGTTTTAGTGAATTTCTAGATATATGTCTGTGGAAACAAAATATTTGCAAAAACCAAGTACAGAAAGCGAAATTTAACCCTAGAATGGTACCGACTCAAGAGTATATATTTACTCACATAGCCAGTTGGCCACTTCGACTGCCATGAGGCTAGAAGCTATATAATCTTTTTATGTTTAATGATCAAATAAAAAATGTGCATAATACTATTGTTGCCTTCTTTTTAGAAAAAACATGTACCTTAAATCATTCAAAAATTTACCGTACCATTCCAGGGTTAATTATGTTTTTAGCCTGAAATTTTAAACCTTATGTATACGCTAAATGCCCAAAAGTAGGCAAGAAAAATTTGCGATAACTAACAAAGCGCATTTTGGTGGTCTAATTTTGACAAATCTTTTTTAGCATTTTGGGCTATATTATTGGCTCTCCGAGATACTGAGCGGAATATTGACTGCCACGGCCTTAATAGTTTGTAGTTACAGAATACGCTAACGACTTTAATTAGTCATACAAGGAGTAATCGAATGGGATCAAATCGTACAACTTCGATAGTGAATCCACTGATCCGTTTCACGATCCATCGTCATCGTTGATACCTCAAGAAGTTTATGTAGTCTTCAGTAAGTCAGCATGGTAGTTATCCTCCTGGAACAACATACCATTCAGGTTGATTTCGTTCCTACTTTCTAAGAGGCAGCTATTCATCACCGTCCGCTAACTTTGGTCATTACCTATTATGCCAGCTTCAGTCTCATTCTTAAGAAAAATAAGAACTGATGATGCCAGGCAGTGGGGAAGACCATACCAAACAGTACACTTTAATTTGCTCCCAAGCCCATTGAGTTAAAAGGGAGCCTCGGCACTAAACATGGCATTTCGAATTATCCAAATTTTTCTGGTGTAAGTCTATTCATCATGAGAAATAATAGTTAAAAATGGCAGTACACTGAAACTTCAATTTTTTAACATAGAACGGACGCTGGTTTTGTTAGAAAAATTATCTTAAGCCATGTATTGTACTTGAACGGATATATGAGAGCCAAAATGTGGAGTTGGATTTAAGAACCTATAATTCGCATGCTGTTCATTAAAAAAGAACTCATCAACAACTACATGGCATTCAATGCGGATTTTTAGCTGGTGGGACGTTTATGGTGGTGCTTTTTACATTGCGTTTCACATTCCGGAGCAGTTGCATGAGATATTCCTTTGCCGTGTTGTCTCATGCACTAGCAAACAGAATGAAATAAGAAATTCTTTTTGCAAGATTTTTAGGAGATAACAATTTTGAAGCTGGAATATGCAGCGTTTCACTAACAAAACTGAATAGACGGAAAAACGAAATACAGTGATATTTTTTCGGTCGTCACGTAAATTTGTATTACTTTTTCATGAAATATTGTCCTCAGATTTCAACAAACCAATGAAAATTTTTAAAATGGCAAACCTTTCGAAGTCAAAATTAAAAAATTTCAAATCATTTCCGCTATCATAATTGCCAAGAAAGCTTATCTGCCAAGATGAAGCTTACAGCGTACATTATATTTTCCGAAAATCAAGAAAACTATGTGTATGACCTGCTGGTTTCCCACGACCTTTCAAATCGAATAAGGTAAAATACCAAAGTTTATCAAATTAAATATTTAATATAAGTTTTAAAATATGCTGACAGGAGGCAACAAACAATTTGTTTGTTTCAAAATCGTTTTAGAAAGCATAACTGCTTAAGTTCACATTGAAAATATTTTTTTCTATTGACATCAGCAAACTAAAAATGTAACGTAGGTACTGAGCAATAACATAGTATGTAACTTTGCATTTTCACCAAGAAAAAAACTTGATTACTTCTGTTCTCATCCAATGCCATTTTACTCATACAGTTCTTATGCGCGAAACCTGCTTATTTTATTTTAATGTATTCAAGCGAGACAGGTTTTTAGACCTTTCACCTCTTCAACTCTGCTATCCATCCGAAAACAACAGATTTAAATTTAGTAGAATTTTAGAACGTACACCATATGCAAAATATTAGGATAACCTTGAACGGACGCCAGTCAGAGAGTACCTAATGATTGTATATTGGAATACAGCTTGGGGGTCAAGTTTAAGTTGCTTTGCTTGACTTCTAATTAAACACTGGCAACAGGTTTAACTTGAGTAGTATATACGTACGAGAGTATTAATATTTTTTTACTGTTCAAATATTCAAATGCAAAGATCGATTTTGTTATTCTCATAACCAATTGTACCTATGGCAGATATTTGCACTGCACTGTTGGTGTTTTTATAATGTTGCTAGTTAAGCTTAATAAAGTTTCGTTGAACTATCGATTTCGGACTTCTCGATAAGAACTATCAGACAATAGAGACATGAATGCTCTAATTCGCTCATCCCAGATAGAAGCACATGAACATGCTGCGCGGCTTAGATATAGTCAATGTCTTATATTGACTCCAATGTCTCAATGATTACAATCAAAACAATCATGCCAGCTATCATCGAAGATGCTATATGATGCTCTCCCGCTGCTTCAGTCATTGATTTTTTAGTTCCTACATACCATAGGCTTGAGGTCATGCACGAAACGTCAACAATATGGCACTAATTAAATCGTTAAATAACCTGTATTCGACGTAATGATATTATAGTAATAGTTCATATTCCACCACTTGATATCAGCATAGACAATACAACCACTCTCGAAGTGATGACCTGTCGTAGAATGCATTAAGATTCACCGTTAGGTCATCAATTCAAGATCATGTTTGCAAATTCGGTTGCTGTTTGTTAAGTTTATTTATGTTTACAAATCACGCAAAAATATTTTACTTCGTACATATCTTATTCGACCAAGTTTTTCTTTCTCGTTTCCGGAAGATTGAAAGATTGTATGAAGAGTTTGTATATGCTTTTATTGACACCGTTCAATGCCATGATTTCCCACACTCAAATCAAGTGCTATTCAAATTTTTCGAAGATTCCATATAAAATATATTTCCCATAGTATTCCTAATGTTTGTTAAGTCATCGATTGGAAGCAAAAACAGTTAAACGCTTGTGTAGCGTCACGAAACAATATACAGTGAAACTGAGAGCATATATTCTTTCCCATCAACGTACAAAGTGTTCCAAATTGTATTTCGAGGTCGTACATTACACTTGCATAGTCTAAACTGAATATTGCAAATTAATCTCTTTCATAATTTTGACCCTCAAAAGCGCAACTTGCTTTCAATTAGATCTAATCGCACATACATATTTCAGCGCAGCGAACGGAAATAGCTGTGCACCCAAACGTTATTCCCTGCATGCGTTTTGTAATCTAGTCATGAAATTGAATCTTTCACTACGGATTATCTTGATATTTTGCAACTATCGAAACAGAAACTGCTTATTGACACAACTGATAGGAATCCTTGTGTATTAGACCGAAAAATCACATAGGTGTAACTAGAGAAATTAAAATAGCTGCAAACATCATATGGTTAATAACGAACTTAAGTCAAAATGTTGTGGTTGAACCGAAAATAGATAAGAATAATTTAGTATTACCAAGGTTTCACATAAACTGTTTACTATTTTGTTTTGTCATGCACATTATTCGTACAATACAACAAACTGCGGTAAGACACCTATAGATACAGATATATTTTGAATTAAGTACGATCGCCGCTATGCTTTGTGCAGTAGATTGATTAGTAACCGATCGACATTTAATTTATCCACTGTTTAAGTCGTTGTGCCGTCAGAGTTTTGACCCTGTTACTCAGCAACGGGAATTTCGTTTGAATTTCAGCCACATTTGCTCGTTACCTGTTCGTTTTTCATATACTTTTCAGTATTTATCCCAATAGTTTCCTTATAGACTCTCTGCATACGCTGTGCAATGCAGCGTACCAAACCCATTCACTTTCTAGATCCGTAAATAAATAACTCGTTTCACCCACTTGAATTAACAGCGTCAATAAAAATATGTCACAAACAGCAAGGTCTTTGAAATTAATTCAATTAATTTTGAATTTTGAACAAAGAGTCATTTGAATTCAATGGTTTTGTTGTTATGATACGAAATTTGAAACTTAAACCTGATCAATATCAACGTAACAAAGAATGGCAATGTGTGTGTTATGTGATATTTCACGTTAAGTTGTGTGGCGTCCTAGTATGTTTAAATGAAACCTTTCATTAGGCAACTGTGCTTTAAGTGAATATCTGAGCCAAAAAATATACCCAAACAAAAAATCTGAATAGATGATGGATAGAAAAAGTGGCACGCGATTACGAAAAATCCGCGTCCATTAGAGCCGCAAATTCATTCACTTAGACAACTTAGTGAGACTTACCGTGGATCCTATGGAGGTGAATTACAAAAGCAACTTAAAACTTAGGTCCAGATATAAAACAACTTACTCCGGCCATTCGTTATACGTTCTAGACGCATGTGCCGACAATAAACTTGCCAAAAAATCTAAACCATTCAATTAAAACATTACACAGTTCAAAGATGTCTTAAAAATTTGTTAACATAACCATTACTCAGCTCAATTCAAAGATGACTTATAACTTTGCAGGCGCTTAAAGATTACTGCATTAATGAAAACCCCATGTGGTGAAATCATGTTGTAATGTTCGGGGCAACGTTTGACTCCCCAAAGAGTAAACGGAAATATAGATTATTCTGACTTCAGTATGTTTACGACCTTCATAACAATTCTAAGCTAAAGTCAAGGACAACAAAAATTTGTTCATGTATCAGAATGTTGCAGACAACAGTTTTTTTACGGCAAAATGAATGGGCTGACTAGGACTAATTCGTTATTATTAGTGACCCTACCGGTTTTCATTACATCATCAAACCATCAAGTTTTTAGTTTCACTTTCAACATGCAACTCATTATCATGTGAAAATGTTTTTGTTCCCTGCGAGTACAACGTGAGTATTTAAATTAAATGCCAATCTAAAATGAACATGCAATCCAACTGGCTCAGCCGAACTATTATTCAATTTTATTATTAATGAGATTAACAACAAATCAAATTCAGTTTATTGAGTGTCAAACTAGGTGTTCGTTATTGAATTACCTTGGGAATAGTAAAGTTTAACTTTTTTTATCAAAGTAAACTTATCATAAAATCTCGGTCTTTAAATTAAAATATTTGGATTAACATGACAAGCCTTCAAAAATGGCATCAAAACGAATTTCCAACTTTGATTACGTTTCCTGCAAAATTATATTTTATTACTCTTAAGAATCTTCTTCTCAAGAATGGTTTGACAAATCTTGATGAATCTTTTTGACTAAAATTTCTGCCATATTTTCCTCGATTTTCACACATTCCAAACATACGTATCCGACATGAAACTTACTATTCATCCATAACTTAATCCGGAAATTTTAGTTTATTGCGTCATCATCTTTTGGTGTTTATTTTTTAGTAAACTATCATGCAAGTACCATGTAAATATTATCAACAAAAGGTTTCAATCAAAAAGTATGAAAGTTTTAGGGAAACCGAAACTAGAGAAGTAAACTGTGTGACACCGTCGGGTCTCAGTTTCATTTGGGCTGTATCAACCTGAAAATTGTAGACAGTTCAAAAATTTGAGATATCCTCGTCTGAAAAATGTGGTTCAGACAAATTAGGGGCCAACTGGCTTGAAACTGAGCCTTAATATAATTCCAACTGAAAAGCAATACATCAGCCACGAAACCATATATCGTTGCAGTGGAATGTCAATTGTTTTGAGACGGAAGCCGAAATAATACTGAAACATATAATTTGGTTAACATTTATTTCATCCCATCGATAAGTGGAAACAGCAAAACAGTTTCCTTTACGCTAAGTCGTGCACAATTCCGGACATTGAATTCTCAGCTACAGAAAAGAAGCCAGCAATTGCTTGCTCTGTGGAAAGCCAATTAAAATTAATTTAGTTCAAATAATCAGCAGGCGGAGAAACAAAGAGTGCGATCAAGCGGAAGTTTGAAAAATACCATTAGAATTAATTTCCATTCTACCACGATAAAGCTCTAATTTTAATTTTTTGAAAAACACTAACTTCTATTAGACATGCACTCTGACTCGTTTTAATACATCGTAGCATAATAGGCATATGGTGCAGTGCTGTCGTTTTACTGCAATTGCAGTATATCTGTTGTAATTTAAGGCAGTTTACTGCAACATTGCATTCGAGTTTCATCTATTGAATTTTACAAAATTTGCTACTTGTTTAATCTAGCTAGCATATTTAGTAAGTTAGTTTCGCTCTGTTTAGTTATAAATGCAACTACTAGCCATTTTAAACTAAGAATAAATAGGAATAGGAATGAATAAGAATCCTGGAGATATAGCTGTATATTGCAATTTATTTTCTTTAATATGGAAAAACTGAAATTAACAATAGTATGTATTTTTCACCAAACGACTAAACTCGAATCTGATATCTTGAACAAAAAATTAGATATTTTTTGTTGAACATGGTTTGTTATTGCTATTTCAAATAGCAAAAGTTGTATTTTAAATGCATGTAAGAAGACTTACATATATGTGTACACATATGTATATACCTATAGGAAAATCAATCTATTGCAATTTAGAGCAATCTGCTACAACTTCGGAGTTTTATTTACTGCAGAAAAAAAAATTAAAACGACAGCACTGTTGAGGTGTGTACTGATAAATGTCTAGTATTGATGTCCACATCGTTAGTCTTAGCTTTTAAGTCAGATGCTTATTCTGCAACCTTGCCCAAAATATTATCTGTGCCACTCTTTCGAGCTTACTATCATATAGGCCAAGATTCAATTTGAAGATATAATCACACATTTTAACACATTTTAAAATGCAATCAGTGAAATTCACATATGCGTCAGACAACTGACTACTGAGTGGCAAATGATTGATATTACCGGCTTTTCATTGTTTGAAAATGGGTACAGTTGCAAGAAACGTGTGTGATACAAATACGGCATTTGTGGAATTTTCACGAGATCTGGGTTACACAGTGGCTTCGACAAGCTAACAATAGAACAAAAAGACTATAAATCATGTTGAGTCTAGAAGCAGATATTTTAAGAAGCGAATGATCGCGATAAGGATTACTTTTCCGAAATTCACGAATATTTCGACCTCCGAGTTTTTATAGCACTTTTAGAAGAAAAATCAGCAAAATTCGGAAATTTAGCCAATTTTTACTAAATACAAATTAAAATCAACGCTGATTGAAAAAAAACTAATACCAATAGAACTTGCAATTTTATTGAAAAATGTTTATTATGTTAATCAAATGAAAATTATTTATAAATGACCAAGTGCGCCCAATGTGGGCCATGCCAAATACATTGCGCAATCATCATCTGCACTGCGCTTCTCGATCAATCGGAATCACTTAATAAATATTATATGCCTAGCCAACGACAAATTTTTTTTATCATTCTAAAGGGCAAAAGGCCATGCATATTAAAAGGCCATGCATATTATTCCAGTTGCCAATATGTGTTGACGTTTTTGAAAGCTAAATTAACGGGCGAATCTTAACTCCATTGCTCCGTTTGCTTGGAGTTTCAAACCTGACGGCTCAACAATAGGAATCGAGATTGAGATGCGGATCTTCTGATGAATATTCAGCGCCCAACATGAGAATAGTCTACGACTTTGATAACACAGCAACCAAAAGTGAGCGATGCTTTGAACGTGCGGTCACTGACAAAATCAGGCTCAATAGACTGCGATATTCTGAGTGCTAACCTTGTATTCGGGAAGAAGATCTGGCTCTAAATGTATATGTAGGTAGGATTTTTTGAAGGAGACGTCAAACTTTGGTGTAAAAAAAGATATGCTGAAGATATTAAACTTGACGGCAGTGATATGACATAAGGACGTCTGATACCTACTGCCTATTTTAGCAGGCCTAGACAAAGCTACTTGTTGTTGCGCCAGTGATATTTTGAATGTGAGTTTTATTTTGTGAAACAAGAAATTTGAAGAGATATATACTAACGGCCGTCACAATAATTTTAGCACATAAATACATTGTTTAAAAATGTTTTGTTCGATTTCACCGCGCCCATAATTTTACTGCTATCATTGGGAAATTTTTGAAACAATTTTTTTACCAAATCTCCGTAAGGGGGCTTACAGTATATTTAGTAGAAAAAATTGTCACCTACTTCATTTTGAGAATATTTCAATAGCTAATAAAATACCACTTCAATGAAAAATACAATCAATTATACACCTTTTATTATGTCCAACACATCTACTGACTGAATGTTATTATAAAAAAAAACTACATATTCAGTCTAGAAAATATTTGTTTACTGCACATAAGGTACCTGTTCTTGTAACTCGAACTTGCACTGCATGGTGTCTGCAAAAATTGCATTACTATTGCATAGTCGATCACCAATCAGGATTGGTCACCATTCAATTAGTCTTGTCGACTGGTGGCAACACTTTTTTTTTAAGTTTTTAAAGTGCGTAATGCGTTGTAGGCAATTATCGTGCCACAGTTGGAATTTATGGCAACTCGATAGCTGACTTTCGCTAAATGGGTTCAAAAGATACTATTCTCAGGTGAAACCACATTATTTTGACAAGCTGTTAGCTAAACTCATTGAATTTTGAAAGGCACACAATGAAATTATGAAACAGACAAGAACTTGAATTTTAACTGATTAAATAATCTAGTTGCGAAACGAAACCATAAAAACTATAATATGTATGATCAATTATTCTTACTCTACCGTTTTAATCAACCATAAGTAAGTTTCTTATATCAATCAACCGAAACTTTATTTCATGCGATTAAACCAGCCCATTGCAAACATGAAATCATCGAATAATAATCTACCTGTCTACAATCACTAAATAAGTAAGAATGAACTGAATCGAGGTAAAGTGGCCATGGGAGTATGAACGAATAATTGGCTTGCAATTGGGAATGAGGAGAATGTATGCCGCATTGATAACTACAAAAAATATTTATATGTTACTAGTATAGGGGTGAAAATAGTTAGGTGGTCTGACTTAGTTTGTGGTTTATATTCATAAATTATTGTATGCAATGTTCATAAATAATTCAATACGCTATTCTTTCGTAATAATATATGATGGTATAATAAACAGACTTGCAGCACAGTGATTTTCTGTTAATCCTTTAATGAATACTTGGAAATTGTTTGAACAAATATGCTTTGAGAGATATATTATTTGTACAGCTTCCAATTCAAATGGTCTAAAATGGAGTTTGTGGGACTTCAAGAACCAATTTGAATTTTTATTAAAACCACTTTCAATAAAGTAAAGCAATATAAGAACGTTCTCTACAGTTAGCTCCGGATCTAGTGGATGAGCTTGAAGAGACTTTTTTCAAAATCAATGTTCTTAATTTTACTCATCTATTCACGGCTAGGTCAATTTGAAACACGATGTCGGGCAATAGTTGATTGTCAACCTTACATTCCCAGTGCAAATTAAGATCAAGTATTTAAGAAATATTTTTAAAGGGCATAACGGTGCAAATTCTTTACACTATATAATTCGGTAGTAGCCAAAAATTGAAGTAAATAAGTCGCTCCAATAATTTTTTTCTCATTAATACGAATAATTTGAAAACAACTATCTTTCAAAATTGCTTTTTTGCAAAATTATGTTTGCTTATAATATATCGGCAAATCACTTTCATATGTGAATAGGGAACTGTTTACACTGTTGAAGGCCAGTCAACACTAAGTTTGTTTCTATTTTAGTAGACTTATATTCTATACATCTTCTTATCGAATAATTCATTTTTTGATTTTGCAATACTCAACAAAAGACATCGCTTTTACAAATATTCAACTAATAATCAATTTCTGTGGAACATCAGAATATACATCTATAGATAAAAATGTGTACCCAAATCACTACCACAACTCATGAAATCGAAAGAAAACGCACAAGATTGATTTTGCATTGTATTTTCCTGAATGTTTTTCAAACCTCGATCCAAATCCTGAGTTTTACACACTATATACGGTGTGGTAAAATTGATACGACGAACTCAAGTGCGCTTAATGCAACTGCAATCAACTAAATTGAAAACCTGTTGAATATTGAGCACATGGTGCACCTAGCGAGTATGTTTGATCCATTAATAGCTCAAGTATTAAGTACCTCGTTAGTAACACCATTCTGGTACAATGGTATTCTCAAGTTCCACTAATAACAGTTATAGAATAAATGAAATGGTGACTTTTAAATTCAGTAGCAGCAGCATGTATTGCTCAATTGTTGAAATTATATTGGATGATAGCGCAACTGCTTACTTTTTCAAATTATCTTACTCCAGAGTGGCAAATAAAATTGATGTGGATTTATTATCAGCTCAACTTGAATTGCATTACCGCCAGTATGTTTGAAAAACATTTAATGATAATCATTGATCACCGGGTAATCTAGATATCAAATGGATAATCAATAATATCCAGGACGAGCTTGTAAATTGTTTTCCCAATTTCGATTTGATGCAAGACTAATTTATCGTTGACGGTTCGATTACACAGGCCTGCAATGGTTTTCCTCTTTCAGTTTTGATGATTGATTTGGATAGATTTTGGGGCGCTGATTACGGGAAAAATATTTAAAAAAATTCCATCACGTCACGTTTTTTTAGTTACTTAGCATCGTTTTTTTTGGCCAATTTCCTAGATCTTCTTTAATTAATATATTTTATTCAAATCGTTTCTTATTAAACGAAAAACGCACTAAATGGTTACATTAGGCACAAATGAATAAGTTCTCAACTATAACTAGTTAAATATATTTTCATTAACTAAGTGACATATCCTTATTATCAAACAAATGTGGATTTTTGAGTCATTTGCTAAAGACTTCATTTATAGTAGACTTAATGTTTCTTTTTTATAGAAATTAAATTAAATCGTTAGAAGAAGATTAATGAACGTAGATGATTTTGGTTTTGTATAAATAGCACTATCATTGTTTTTACAAAATTAGTACTTCCGTGCAATTCGTCACGCTCACTTGAAAAATGTCATCGCGAAAGTGTTTAAACTCTCTGGACAATTTTTGCTACATTTGTGGGAAAAAACAGCAGCATATCATTACCGAATTCATAAGTAACGTTTACAATATGTATTTCGGCCTAACAATTGCCAATCAAGCTAAACAGTGGGTCCCGCATAAAGTTTGTACGACGTGCGTTCGTGAGCTTCGAAAGTGGTTAAAAGGGAAGAACAATACCAATATCGCCTGTGCTATGGGAGAACCTCAGAATCACACTGAAAACTGTTATTTTTTGCTGCTGAAGGACTACAGGCTACAATTCAAAAACAAAAAAGGACTTGGTATATCCACCATTGCAATCGGTAACACTCGTTGTGCATCGCGACCAGAACGTTGCACCGCTATTACCGCCATACTTGGAAACATTGCAAGCTGAAGACAGTGACGGTAATGTCGAAGAGGTATCTCAACTTGATGCAGAATTTGAATCAAGTACAAGTGGAACACAATTATTTTCACAATCAGAACTGAACGACTTAACGAGAGATCTGAAACTTCCAAAAGATGCAGCTGAGCTCCTCGGATCAAGACTATCTGAAAAGAATATGCTTACTCCTGGCACTGCATTTTCTTGGTATCGAAACAGAGAAAAAGACTGTGTACCACATTTTGCTGAAGATCCTGATCTAGTGTATTGTGAAGACATTCCTGACTTAGTGAAAACGAAGTTTGAAACCAGTCCTTTTGCATAATGGCAATAAGTACGCTTCACTGCCAGTCGTCCATTCTGTACATTTGGAGGAATGCTACGACAGCTTGAAAAATGTGTTAGATAAAATAAAGTACGAAGAACAAGGTTGGATGGTCGTGGAGATCTAAAAGTTATAAGTATACTGCTCGGTCAACAAGGTGGGTATACGAAGTACCCTTGCTTTCTTTGCGAGTGAGATAGTCGAAACAGAGGACAACATTGGACGAAAAAAGAGTGGGCACCGAGGACTGAGCTGGTCCCTGGAACAAAAAATATTGTGAGAGACAATTTAGTCCCCCGAGAAAAATTTTTGCTACCCCCTTGACACATAAAACGGGGGATAATGAAACAATTTGTGAAGGCTCTGAACAAAGAAGGAGAAGGTTTGGCATATCTACACCAAATTTTTCCATCTCTGTCTGAAGCTAAACTGGAAGAAGGTATTTTCGTTGGTCCAGGCATAAGAAAATTGATGAAAGATACAGCCTTCGATGAAAAATTGAGTGAATATAGTTAGAAGCCTGGAAATTTTTTAGGGAAGTAGTTAGACATTTTCTAGGAAATCACAAAAGTCTAAATTATGAGGAAATTGTGCAGAAAATGATTGAAAATTTCGGAAAAATGGGATGTTGGAGCATTAAACTTCATTTGCAATGTAATTAGACTTTGGAATGTTGCGAATCAAACCACTTCAGATGAACGAAAAATCTCACGAAATGTAAAAGTAATCCGTGAACATACTCTCCGTAAGCATTCCGTACAATGCATGGAAGCATTACAGATCCATACCCGGTTCATTTCTTTTTAACATTGGGTGTCCTAGGCTGGCAAGGTATATACAAGCGGAACTTTGAGCTTTCAACTTTACAGCTTTATAAAAAGAACGTTTTGGAAAGCCCACCATTGTGTTCTTGCATTCCCGTCATCGATGGGAAATGCGTTTCAAAGCTTGGACCGGCGGCCGATCATATCTCTGCATGACCCGGAATGTGTGGATAATGCTTGCTGAGTGATTGCGATGCTCATTGGAAATCCTGCCTCAGTTGTTATTATTATTAATGCTGGCTACCCTAACCAGCTAATGATGTACGTAACCAGCTAATGTCTGATGTAGACGATTTAGAAGTGGCGATGTGAAAGACAAAGAACACCCTAGTCAGCCGAAAATAATCAACATACGTCACGCTCACTTGCACTTTTGATCTAATAATCAACATACGTCACGCTCACTTGCACTTTTGAATCGCTAGCACTTTTGATCTAAGACTATATTTAAAATTAAGGAAAAAGTTATATGTTAGGCCTCTGTAGATCGGCAGTCACTTCAGGCTACCTATGTGTTAGTCGCCAAACCAATTCTGATCGTCTGCATACCATGGGGCGGATCCGGCTGGTAGAAAAGTGGGTACTACTTGATCTAAACTATAGGCAAATGTCAAAGCGACTGGAGGTGAAATATAGATACACATAATAAGAAAATCCAAAATGCTAAAAAACATATGTTGATGAAGGATAACTATCAACATCGATTGCAACACCACATCGCTTCCGAAAAGACAAGACTGAGCATTTGATGGGATCAGAAGGGTGTCGTTTGCCATGAACCTCTGAAGCCAGGTGAAATAGGCAATACTGTTCGCGATTGGCAACCAATTACCCTTTTAAACCATACATTGATCGAGTAGCGCCCAAAGTTTACGGCGACGCTTTATTTATAAATTATATTATATATAAAATTCGTGTCGATATTCCACTTTCATTATTTGCAGTAATTTAATTTTACGCTGGTAGGAGTTGCATGCAAACTCTGAGCATGCAAAACACTCGAATAGTGCGGGAATATGATATTATCAATTAGAAGCTTATTTACATCAAAGGAAACCGACACTAACTTACCAGCGATAAATAATTAAATTGCATGATCGAAATTGCCGCAAAAGTATTAAGTATTAAACTAAGTGTGTTCGATAAAATTGTGTGTGTATGCTCAAAATTGCAGCAAAATCCATATACCATACGGCAATATCCGATAGCAACGGTGCGCCAGTAATGATCATTACTGTTTAAGAAAACTTGATTTCCATTTCGCAAATATTAATTTAGATAATTTAATATTATCTGACTGCCACTTTGATATAAATTTTAAATTTATTTAAATTGGATTCCAGTGGTTTCTCCTGCTGAACATAATGCACATACATAAGTAAGTGCAGTTTGATTTATAAAAAGAAATAAAAATGCTTGAGGGTTTGCATTAGACTTTTACTTCTTTTTTCTACTGAGTCGTACTCATTGGAATTGCAGTGACGCTTTATATATGCCATGTTTGGGTTTTTACTTAGTTTTGATACAGCACCAATTTAGGTCTACGAACTAAATCTGTCTGTTGTATGAATGAACAGAAAAGTTTCCTTTCACTGTGATGAATATTCGATACAATCCGGTTTGTTATAATAATGTTGAAATCTGGTTAAAGTAGACAAATACAAGTACCCGCTGTCAATAGCCAATCAAGTGAAGACATTAACTGTTTGGCCTTTAAATTACAAGCCGCATTCGGACCAAATACAATTGCAGAAAAACTCGCACGTAAGGAAGAGATCCAACTTGACTAAAAAAAAATTATATGTAGTGGAATTTTTCATCCATCTGAATTAGTCTTATCGGAACAGCTTAGTTTCGGAACGAAGATTGCTATCCAATCCCACCTCATATCCTCTACAAAACAAGATTCGCACATATACATGTGTGCGAATTTTTTTCTTGATAATCGACGACACACGGAACACTTCGATGTCATAGATGCAGCTCCGTGGTCAGAAAAATTATCATCTTGGCCATCCAAATACATTCTATAAACTTTCCTATGGGACTTATTCCAATTGGCTCCATTATATACAAACCTGATAGATTAATCAATTGAATCATTCACCATTCATTTGTATTAAGTGAAACGGCTTAACGCCTGCAACAAATCATAACAAATCATAATTTATGTATCCGTATCTTCTATTCTAAAGACTGGGCGGCTCATTTCAACCCCAACGATTTGGCCTGGTAAAGCGATACACTATAATCACCAGCTAGAAAGTTTCTACGAATAATATGCAGTTACTGTACATAATACTATGTTTGTTCAAATTGTATGCTTATTAAAAATGATTGATATGAAAGTATGGAAACTGGCACCATTCAAACTTAACCTTCGTTTCCTTGCGACTGATAGTGCGAACATGGTAGTTTTTAATTGTTGCTATGCAGGCATGCTATACGCCAAAGAAATGTTACGGTTATCTGATATACAACATTTTGATTTGAAACTGACCATTCTAAGTAGGAATTCGATAGTTATGCTTCATGATACCCGACACTCGATATTGGAAATCAATGATCACAATAATTAATCAGAGTTTTCTGGCGTCGCTGGTCTTTTGTTGCGAAACGTGTCGTGATTTTGAGATTATAACGTTACTGGATAATTTAAAGTCGATCTGAATATGGAAAGTAATTTTCTTTAAGAAAAAATCAAATCATAAATCTGTTACTTTATTTCAAAACCTCAAAGGAATGTTAAAACTTAAACACGCGATCTCGCACTGTGGCGCTTGGCAAGTTGATAACATTACGAAATTATAAGATGCTTAACTAAGAAAAATACACGATAATCGTTTTTATAGCTTCCTGTCGGGCTCGAAGTGCCGTATGAATAGTTCGTTGCGCTTTGATAAACTATATATTATTTATGCTTCGCGCGTCTCTAGTTTACATGCAGCGGCAAGTGATTAGATTTTGATGTGCAACATTGCATTTATATCATTTAATGAATTCAGATGATCAAACTACTTTTATTAGTTGTAGAAAAATTAATTACATTAAAAAAAAAAAGACCAACTGTAACCGCTTTCACAAACATTGAGGTTCGAAAAACATTTACTACTCAATGAGTATTAGAATAATCAACTAAATAGAATTTGCATTTTATGAATAAGATGCATATCTTGAAGTATTATGTACGCTGTTAACATAGGGCTTCCAGATACCTGATCATTAAAGGGGCGTGTTGGGCTTGTAAAACAGCACAATATACGATGGCAAATTATTTTGACATAAATTTTAGATAGCCAACTTGTGAGGAGGCTGATCACTTTAATTAGACGGTCAGCCATGAATAAATTAAATACCATAATTGAATGATTTTTAATTTTTTTTGCAATATTTTGCTTGTAATATTACATTACTACTTAGTCAAACGGTTAAAAGTTATAATATGGTTTAATTTGATCTGTCTTCCGATTAAATAATTTGGGTCCAATAATATCACCAATTATATTCATATTGAAGATGAAAAGAAAAGTAGAGCCAATTTAATGCTGTACTAACTCCGTTATTAGATTTTAAAATTTATAATTGCGATACAAATTAAAACTTGGATTTTTTGAAGCATTTTGGAGCACTACTGCATTGGTATTATTATTGACCTGAACTCCAGGTAATATACTAATTACAGCACATAGCATTACGAGGAATGAAGCTTTAAAGGATAACAAATAACGCACTCAAGTCAATCAGTTTGGGTTGGCTTCTGCCAAAATATTTCATTTCTTCCTGTTCAAAACAAACTCAAATTATATAAAGAAAAAACGATGTGTTAGGTCCAAAAAATATAATGTGATTTCAAGAAACATAACAATGGTAGTCAAATAAAATAATCAATCTGAATGAAACTAAAGTAAGCAAGCGAAATCAATTAAGCGAGTACGTAAAAATGAACCTAACTCAAAAAAAAAAATTTATAATAAATTCATCCAATTGTCCTATTCTGGGCTTTGCTTGAATGTTGCATAAAAGTACTACAGCTTCAACGTCAACAAAAAAACTCTAGCGCCCAGGAACCCTAGAAACACTGGATTTCGTGGTAAAGCAACAAAATGTGTAAATTTCATTCAAAGTTTTATATGGTTGAAATGTTTGTCAAATCACTTTGTCACACTCACAACCGGCTGAACAGGTCAGGTTGACATGGAAATCTAATGATAGCAATTCAAAGAATGAAAGTGGTCAAATTAGCCAGTCACCCCTACAAAAGTCTACTAGATCAGCTCTTTTTCGAAACCAACCTGTCCAGTGAATTTCGTTTTGATCCACTGAGTGAATCGAAAGATATATAAAAATGATTTTGAAAGCTACCGCCCGCAGAAGTTTCCAAATTTTAGAAATCGAAACAATTATCTCTTTATTGTTTATCTTATCAAAATTTTATGATAGTATTTCTAAGCAAAAAATCATGAAAATACTCGGCGCTGGTAGTCCTTCGCTAATTCACAATAAAAACTCTACTTTTACCTTACAATAAAACCAACCCACTCTATGAACTTCGTGTGGGAAGTAAGTAGGATAGGAGAAGAAATATTTTGCGGTTTTTTCAAAGTTTTGGAAATTACAACATCTGTTACTGATTTCTAGTCAAATATTTTTTCATATAATAGTCTGATAGTGGCATGACTTCAAAACAATATAACCGAAATGGCCCACGCTGGCAACTCTTTGCTAGCAAAAATCTATTAGACTTATTTCACGTTGAGATCAATCAATCCTATGGATTTAGTTTGAATCCAAGGACTGCTTGCAGAAAAATTTTAAGGGTTACCGCCTGGCAAGGTTCTGCAATTTGAGAAATTGAAACATTTATCGCTTATTATCATTTTGAGATGTTTACCGTATGAAAAAAAAATGGAAATTTGAGAGTGGTTGGATTAATTTTATTTTTTTTATCGCTTAAATATAAATTTTATTAAAGCTCCAACTTTACTTACATCTAATTCAATTGACATCCTATTTTCACTCATATGATTTACAATCTATTATTTTTTTCAACATTGACATCCCATTATTATAAGCCTATCTTCAATTTTGTTATCTGCACAGAAAGTATAATGTTTGTGGAGAATTGCGAATTATGTGAAATGGTCGTATTTTTTCGTAAGTGTAACCAGATTAGCATCGCTTAGTGCGAAAGTGGCAAAAATTCCCGGTTTTGGCAACCCTATCCTAATTTTGCGACCATCTGTATACCAAACCTACTGGAACTATCTACCTTGTGAAATTCGTTTCGACTCAGTGTCTGCAACGGAAGCTATAGATGGTGGAGCTTTGATTTTCCTTAGAGTTATTTCCAGATGGCGCCACAGCTACAGGATTGCAAGAATCTGCATTAAACTTCTGTCAAATCTGGTCCTACTTAAGCCCAGACATCCTGTGAATTTCATTTCACTCTAATGATCCGGTCGTCAGGTCTCGCGAACATAAATTTTAGCTGCGCAAAAAAGAAATGATTTGATGAAATGTTTTTTCCCCTGATGCTGGATATCAATAAAATCTTTATACCAGATTTCCGGGTGAGGGGATGTGAGGTTTGATTCACTAAAAAAGACCATATACAAGCCCACAATGTTCCGAGTCAGAATTCACCAAAGCATTGCTTCGACTCGGTCATGCTGATTCATCTATCAGTGTACACGGACTTCAACAACAACTTAGTTGAGTCTGAGTTGGGTTAAATTCGCGAATTTGGTAATGACCACCATATATAAATATATACAACATTTTCAGCAAAACCTACTAATCACACATCCGTTGCATTTCTAGGTGCAACAAATCATTGTACATGATGTTCCAGAGGTCCAGAGGTCTAAATCTCTGCTCAAGGGTCCGCAGGATATCCGCCCACCTTGCCGAGTTGAAAGCTTTATGCACGTCCAGCGTTACCAACAAAATGACTTGTCTGGAGCTGCTGTATGCCTCTTCTGGTCTTGCTACAGCCCCAACACCCTCTGAGACAACATAGATTGTTCAATGCCCTTTCCGGATGCCGTGCTTCCTATCAGAAAAATCGCCAGCCAGTCTGGCTACGGCCAGCAGCTGCGGCTTAAGTAAACCTTCAAGAACCTTCCCCAAAGTGTCTAGTATTCATAGCGGACGATGTGCTGATATGGTGGTGCAGGGTTACTACTCATATGCGCTGAGGGATTTTAAAATGTTTAAACTAACTGTGTAGATAAATTTATCATCCATTTGTAGTTTTTTTCCACGAGACTCAATAACTAGAAAAATTTCTCTTCAGATTTTCACGATGAACAAATTTAATGTCAAAAAAATTTACGTAAAACCAATAGTTAACCATATATTTGAAAACAAAACTCTGACTTTGGTGGCCGTTAACCTTGAATGAATTTTTGCGATTTCTTAATGGACTTTTCACACAGTGTTAATGATGCCACAATAAAAATAATACCATCGAGAGTATTCATTTGAATTGTTTTTAAAGAGAAAGTTTAAAGTGGTTGGAGCACTGAGGAGACCTTGCATTTTTTGAACAGAACTGAATTTTTTTTCAAATCTAAGACACTAGCAGTGCTTCAACAATAGGTAGCAGTCAGTACTGGTTATATCTCGATAAGCTCAGACGCGATCAGTATAACGACGCAAATTACAAGTGTATATCCGCAACGGTGCAAAACATATTCATTTATTTAAATTTAGTTTAGTATATGTTTAACACAACAATCTCTGAAATATCGAAGTTCAATTAGAGCTTTGATTCGTGGTAAGAATCAATTTGAAACAATTATTATTTAAGCTTATGCAGTTGTTGACTTAGATACTACCTCATGAATGAATAATGTATGCACAGCTATTTTGTGTACTATATTCTTCACCAAGTTTGCTCCTTGAATAAAATAACGTTTCAAACAAAATATGGACTTTAATTTATTTGTTCTCATAAATCAAATTACATGCTATTTTGATACAACTCCACGATCTTTGTAGGTGCTGCTAAATCGAATGGTGCTATTTGTCAGTGATAAAAACAGAAAAGTTACAGCTAATTCACACCAGGCTGATTTTGGTTAATGCTACTTTGAATAATTAGAAATAGTAAAACGGTCTATTATGGCACCCAAGTGTCCTTCATGACACTTATTTCAAGTTTTTAACTATGAGGTCATCGTAGCGCCACCCATCTAGAAAATCATCATGCACGCAAATTGAATACTGGGGCAATTTAATGGGAAAAACTCATATGTCATTCAAAACATAAAGCATGTAAGAAGCTATTTAAAAAAAAACGATTTTTCCTTTCGAAGCTAGATATATTTAGTTTTTTTTTGTGACAAATATCGATATTTCGAGGGTAATCTGCCCTCTTCTTTAGTGTCTATCGGTCTATCGGAGGGCAGATTACCCTCGAAATATCAATATTTGTCACAAAAAACTAAATATATCTAGTTTCGAAAGGAAAAATCAGTTATTTTTAAAATAGTTTTTACAAGCTAGAAAAAAATTGGTACACATTAATAACAATTCATGTAAGAAGCTTGAGCTGGATGGAAATTCCTGAGTAATGAATGCTATATACACAATACTCGTTATGAAACAGAACATGCTCAAATTTAATATCACACAATCAAATATTATTGCACACAATCAAAGTATTTTAATCAATTGTCAGATATCCTTATTCTGAGGCAAATACAAATAGAATTTCCATGCAACTTTGATCGAAAAATACATTTATCTTTTTATTCTGACGGAAAACCATCAGACTCGAAAATTCTACACAGGTAGTTTTGGTTTCGGTTCGAATTTCATAGATTTACTAATAACTTGTTCAACCTGGGATATTTTCTATTACCCACTTATTTCAAATACTAAAGACTGTTTGTTTGTAGCGTCGCATAGTTTGCGGCAATTTTTCCCTTCGACTATATTTACCTCCAAAGCAAAATATTTAATTCACTGGTTTAACTATGTGTGTACCTTTGCGTTTATTCACCCACAGCTGATTTCTTTGAAAATCAGAATTATATTGATCGTAAACTCTGCATAACTTCAATTCATTCTCTATTGCTTAACAGTTTTCGATCCATATAAATCCAGATTTTAGCAGCGTTCTTTTTTCTAGCCATTCTAAAAACTATCAACTCCAAAATCAAAACAATGAACGATATCAACAGCATGAAAGCGCTGATAACAAACACTCCATATAATTCCTGCAATTTCAACGGTTTCGGCTCATCGTCATTTATTCTGCTGTATTCTTCTCTCATTGTGATCAAATGATCCAGCTCAGATTTCCATTTCGTTATCAGACCCGCTTCGCTAATGAGACGGATAATACGATTGAACTTATCCAACAAATGGTAGTTTCTCACAGTAATGAAAGCGACCAAGTACGAATATATATTCTCTAGTATCGAGAAGCAGTAGATGTTCTCGCGTTGAATTCTGGGATTAGAAACCACATGCTCACGAGATGCTGCAACGGCTAGTTTCTTATTGTACGTCAGGGACTTGAGACAGTCGTCCACATTGTGACATGTTTGCAAATGATCCAAAATATAATCCTGCATCTGAAAAATCATTTTAATTCTACAAGTTTCAACTTAATGTATTTCACTCACCGATTTACTCTGATCCAGGTTTCTAGAAACCTCATCATTACCAAGTAATCGCATCTGCAAGCTCACCAATTGTTCTACTAGCTTGATTTGGGGCTCGGATAAAGGCTTAGTAAGAACGGTAATTAGCACCGACTGGTACATAACATTGATGAGCATTCCAAAAATTATGAAACCAAGCATAGCGAATTGAAATGCCAGCGTATATTTCGTAGTCAACAGTGGTTGATTGAGAATCAGCGAGATCGAAGCAAGTATACTTCGAACAATCATGCGCTTTTTGACGATGAGAAGTTGAAAGCCGAAAATAAACACTGTCGAAAGGGCTACAAACAAGAAGATAGCAAACCATGTTATTTGATCGAACATTCCGAAAATTTTCATCCACGTAACCGACGGGCCGGCTTTTGCCACACACCATGTCAAGTCGTCCTGATAGTAAGGGATGGTCGACGATGTATAATCTGCCATAGATGGATCCTTATCAACACCACCAATCATTAAGTCAACACCTCTGCAAATGGACGACAAGCTAACTCTCTCAAAAGAAAATGCTATTATTCAAATAATAAAATTTGAAATATTTGTAAAACAAATCTCAAAACGTCCAGCCAATCGCAAGCAACTTACCCCTGAATGACTTCATCATACACTTCATAAATACTTCCGTTTTGAGGCGCTATGGCTAAATCTAAATTCAGCGTGTCCGCAATTGTCTTCACAATGTTTACGTCAATGCCAAAGTTGAATTCATTCTTGTCTGCCTCGTAGAGGGCATACGGCTCCCACAGCCGAGCCGAAGCCATTAGTGGACATCGGTGCAAATTATTCGGTAGCTTGTTTTCATAATGGTTATTTACCTCCCACAAAACGATATTATCTATATCAACATTTAAATCCACCTCTGGGTCATATTCACAACTATCCATGATGGATATTGTCAAAACCCTATCCGCACAGTTATCCTCATCGTACGGAAACAAAGTGCTCACTTCAACGCGACTCGAGTTCTGTTGAATCGACAGAATGTATGCATTAAGGACACGATTTTGTAGCAATAGAGTCATCAAATTTCTCTTGTTTGATTCTAAATCAATCGTATTCAATTCCACTCCCAGCAGTATTACGACCTGAGCCAAAGGATTCCATGTCGAAAGTTTCTTCCACTTGTTAATTATTCCCAAAATATCCTCGAAGCTGTCGATGATAGTGAAATAGTTTTTTGCCTTTTCAATAGATTCGTAATTGTTCCTCGGATTCCGGTCATTTATAATCACTGTCCAATCATACGGTGAATTTTTGTATAAAACTTCTTTCAGGATTTTTTGCTGTAGTATAGGATTGTTGGGATCCAAGCTCACTAAAATTATGGATCCACCGATCGGTTGTCCGGTGTTAAAGTATTTGTTGGAAATTTCTAAAATACACGGAACAGTTTGTAGAATAGAGTTATCATATTCAGTGATTGCCATTAATTCCCATCCATTTTGACACACTGCTATTACAAGAACGCTTGCTACAAGAAATTCTTTAACGAAGCAACCAGCCATTTCGAGAACTTAGTAAAACTAAATATTACCAAGTATGTACAAAATCAAGTCTGTCTGTGGCGGCGCAGATATTTAATGATCATTGAATATCGAATTCTCTCGGGCATTAATAATGACCGCTAAGCAAACTAATTTTATTCTCATTCTTTATCTTATCGAATATAGAGGTATCTGTTTTTCGATTTTTCGAAGCATATTAAGCAGTAAGTGTATACCGATATGTTGTATGTGAACATGCAAATTGTATTCCGAATCTTATAGAACTTATAAAGTGAATGTGCAACGATTTCCCACGACAACGGAACGTTAGATTGAAAAGCTTTTCGGACTTTACCATAAAATATAAAAGTCTGAGTTTAGGCTGTAAAAATTAGAAAAAGCTTTGAGGATTCAATGCTTTTTACAATTTTGTGCTATAGAAGGCAAATACAAACCGTGTTCCCACTCCCAAATTTTCCGCCGTATCACATTTCTTCAAAAAGTGAATCAATATTGGTAAAAATGTATCAAAAAGTTCCCAAAAGTTTATTTGGGTCTTTGTTTTCATCTGTATATTGCCATTCATATTGAAGCCACACAAAATAAAATTATTACAAAAAGTGTATTCTTTGCTAATGCGCTAAAAAAAATTTTAATACGTGGCGCAGATTATTTTTTGGCAAAGTCGCTGTTTTAAATTTCCAAAACAAAAATAATTCTTCGACATAAAAAGGACCCATATAGCTATCGGAATACTGATGATTTGATGAACATGATGAATAAAATGATATGTTTTGGGCACACATTGGCACCCAAACATTGTTTGGTTTCTTGCTTCCCAAAATTCCTCTAATCTCTTATCAACTCTAATCAGTTCTTTTTTCGATAGCCATCCAAGTTTAATACAGAAAAACCTCATTCTCAGGTAAACTAAAAGGTACAGCTATTAAAGTCAACATGAATGATGAAAGGCAGCAGATGGCATTAATTCACCTAAATTGTGTTCAACCAAAACACTTCAACATTCATTTTCTTGTTATTATTTAAATAGCTCGAAAACTTCAAATTTTCAGAGTCATCACAATGTGATATGTCATATTAGATATCTTTCATCTGTCTTTCGTAGTTCAGAGTGTGAACACTGAGTGTGCATTAGATTGAAGTTGGCAGTTATTACTGCTAGAGAGAGGAGATTTGGTTGGCATATGGCAGCAAAATTAAAAAAAAATTGAATTTATTTATTGGATGACAAATTGTATCATTTCGCCATAATTCAGTGAGAAGCTGTATCATTGTATCAAAAATATATGTTTCAAACAAAAATGTATCAAAATGATACAAATGTATCAAAAGTGAGAACCCTGAATACAAATGATATGTAAGATCTGTTCTTTTGGGAGCAAGTCGTGTACTTACAATATTGCTTGAAAATGAATCTGGATTCCTGACAATGTACTTTTCGTTAATTTTTATGAAATGGAAGCAATACATTATACATACAGTCAGCGACAAAAGTCATGGCACCTGAGTGCACTTGTCGTTTTGCAGATACATATCTTCTAAAATATTAAAGCCATTCCGTTGTGTTTTAGAAATAATAAATATTTATTAATAAAGGTTGTGAATATGTAAAAACAAATCAAATTTCCTAAAATTAATAAAGTAAAATCACATCGTTTATACAAAAATTCTACTTTTGCCGCGACAAAAGTTATGGCACTTGATTAGAAAATTGTATCTTTTAATAGCAGTATATTGAAATTAATATTTAGTTGCATATCCTTTGGATTGTATTACCGCCTTCAAGCGCCTTTGCATTGATTGGACTAATTTTAGCGTATATGAATTGTTGATATTACCCCATTCTTGCCGTAAGATGTCCTTCAGTTGTGCTTTCGATGCTATGTCATGTTTCCTTAAGTTTTTTCCAATTCATTCCAAAGATTCTCAACCGGATTGAGGTCTGGTGACTAAGGAGGTGTAGCCAGCATATGAGGAGTGTTATAGATTATCCATTGTTTCAAAATCTATGCTGTATACTTGGGATCATTATCTTGTTGAAAATAATAATCACCACTCAAACCCAATTTTTCCGCCCTATTTTGCAAATGTTTCTTCAAAATGGCTAAATATCCGAAACGATCCATTGTGCTTTCTATAAATTCCATATTTCTCACACCATTTGCAGACATGCATCCCCATATCATAACGCCTCCGCCACCCTGTTTCACTGTAGGATGTAAGTGTTTCGGCAGTAAACTTTTGCCTTGTCGACGCCGCACTCTTATGCGACCACCACTTCCAAAAATATTGTATTTCGATTCATTAGAAAAAATTACCTTGTTCCAGAAGTCAGCTAGTGCATTTAAGATTTTTTTTCGCGAATTTTAGACGTTTTTTTTTATTTGCCTTGCTTATGAACGGTTTTTTGCGATCGACACGGCTTTTAAATCCATTACTTCGCATGACTCTTTGAATACTCCTTGGAGAAATTTTCTTTCCAAATTCAACTGAAGCTGCCTGGCTTAGTTCACTTCCAAATATTTTTGGATTAACCTTGACTTTGCGCATTATAATCCGTTTATCGTTGTCGGTTGAAACTTGGGGCCGGCCTGTTCTTGTCTTGTTTTTAATTCTGTTTTCTATTTCCTTTCGTTTTATTATATTTCTTACTGTTGACTTACTCCTTTGTATATATTCTCCAATTTCCTCATAAGTTTTCCGATCTTTCCTCATATTTAACACAATTTTCCTTTCTTCACACGTTGTTTCTTTCCTTGACATCTTTTTTAATCACAAAACACTTTAAAAATTGACTGAATCAACGTAAAACTTTCTCAAACTAAAATAGATAGACCACCAAAATTATATTTACTTCCAACAGGCTCCACAGTTCCTGGAAATTACTGTTATTGAATAAGCAACCCACTGAGTGCCATGATTTTTGTCGCGGCATTTGTGTACTACGCAACAAATTTTACGCTTCATGGACAAACGCAATGCAATATTGAAATCCCGTGAATGGAAAAATATAGCTGCTATTATAAAGATTATATTTTGAGTAATTTACTTTTTAAAATTAAAAACCATACTGAATGGTACTTATTGCTTTTCTACACAATTAAAGGTGCCATGACTTTTGTCGCTGACTGTATGTTGTAAATATATGATAGACACAAAATATATAAAATGTAATAATATGCAAGCTTTTATACCATTAGATGTGTACATCGATCGATTACTTTTAGAAGACTTTTTTAATGTTTTTTTTGTGCGCGATGAATATATTTTGTCAGTTCGAATAATACGTCATCAAGATATTAAAAACATTGGCGTCATTAAATCAATTTCGTGTGCCGTGTAAAGCCGGATCATCAAACCATGGCACTCGGAAATTTAATGATATCATATCAAGTGTGGGTGAATAAACATTACAAATGACATCATAACTCAGTGCAAAAATTACAAAATTTGTGCGGAAGCCACAAGGGAGAGTTATCGTCCGCAAATATTTCAACACTTTAAAAATCCAAACAGTTTCTGCTCAATTCGATTATAAAGTGTTTATCATATGAAAACTAAATGACAGCATCTCTTGGCAAAACAACGGAAAATAGTCGATTCTCGCAGCTCTTCGCTAGCATCGATACCAAAAATATATCAAAAATATAAAAAATTATAAAAATATAAAAAATTATAAAACTTTGCGAGTACCGCATCCAAAATTTCATCGATGTAGCTTTATTCTTAAGGGGGTATTCCGGTCTTTCGGTTTGAAAAAATCGAAAATTTTTTTTTTGCACTTTCTTATTCCACTATGATCATATAATCTTGCTTTAAAATTTTATCGCAGTATCTGTTTTAGTTTTGAAGTTATTCGCATTTCCACCACTATCATCTCTGGAAAATCCCTGGCACGCTTGAGGCGAGAGTGTTTGAGATAAAACTTTAAACGCGATTTTCTCAAAACCATCTTTTCTCAACTTCTTGGCAAGATTTCTCGAAAATGGTCTTACAGAAATTAATGAGTGATATATCAAATTATTCGCGATGACTTAAGGAAAAAGATGAACTACGATTGTGATGATACAAAACAATTAACTATAATTTTTAATAAAAAAAACTAAAAAAAAAGGAAAAATTAGAAAAAATTTTTTTTATAAGCTGCCATTTTTTAACGAATAATTGGATATTGATAAGCGTAGTTCATCTTGTAACGGGTATTCTCTTGAGTAAAATGACACCTCATTTGCTAATTTCAGATAATTCAAACGGACGCAATCCTGCCAAGATTGATTTTCAAAGGTCAACTTCAAGCCCTCATAGCAACAACAATTTTCAACTTTTTTTTTGAAATCCAAGTTTTTTCTTAAGTTTAAATCCTGCAATAAACGCAAAATAAAACCATACCCATTGAGTATTTATTTTTATGTATTAAAATTCATATTGAAATAATGAACGATTATCGCGTGAAAAACCGGAATACCCCCTTAAGTTAATGCATTCTCTGAATTTGGTATGAAACAATTGACCGCATCGGATGCTATATGAGTGGAAATATGTTTAGAGTAGCCGCTCACAAAAAAAAAATCAACGGTTCAAACATGTTTTGCTTATGTTCATCGCAGCGTGATTACAACTTGTATTTTTATTAGTAGAATCTGTTAATCCTATCCTTAATTTTCAAACAATATTGTATCAAATTTGATAAGATGTAATGTGATAACAACGGTAGTTGTTGAGAAAATTTGATGATAGCATCAAAATTGGTAGGGAAATGCATTTTTTTTCTTAGTGATTTTTCAAGATGACACCACAGCCACGGATTTGGTCACATTTTTAGAGGTCACATTTTTTTTCAACTTTCGAATTGGATATTGCTATGTATTTTTCGCAACCAGTGGGGGATGCCACAAATTGTATCGCAAATCACGTTCTTTTGCAAAACGTTATTTCCGTGCTAGTTAGTATGTAAGCTTTGTCATGGTCTTGCTAATACTTACGTATGGACCCGAGCCTTCGGTGCTCAGCAAAAGGCACTCTGACCTCATAGAAGCGTTCAAGAGGAAAGCATTGCCGAGAATTGTTGGCCCCATAAGTGAAAAAAGGTGATTCTACAGACCCTATAATCATGAGTTATACGGTTGTACTTAGAAGCAGAAATTCTATTTACAAAGATAATGCTCACGAGACTCCGGTGGGTAGGATAACTTGCTCTTATGAGCGAAGAGGGGTCTGTTTGAATCCAGCACTGAGGGTTGCCTAATTGAGTGACATAGGCTCGCCACCGGGACCATCTTTTGAAGTTATTTCAATGTACTTCCCTATATTCATACTTGCGAGAATAATACAAGATTTGAGAAAAATCAATCATCCAAAAGCGACAAATAACCTCCTGGAATTTGATAAATATTTTGTGTTACTCATAACGCCGAATTTAAGTTTGCAGTATTCCTCATTGCACAAGAACAGTAACTTTTCACCGAATTTTTAACACCCGGAATTCGTGTTCGAAGGAATTACGGCCTTCAGGTCTGCTAAAATTTTAATGGATACGCTGGCAACCCGTTGGTTCTGGTGCCATCTTTAAATAAATCTCAACATAGCAAACGCTTAATGTTCTATAATTTCTGATGCAGTCATTAGATTAAAACGAAATTCACAGGATTAGTTCATCTGGTCAAAGGATAAGTTCTGACTAGCACATGATAAGTACTTTGCAATAAAAATAAGCAATATGTATACGAAATTCCTAAATTTTGAAACTTTTGTGGTTTGTAGCCCCAAAAATCGTTCTACTATTTATTTTATAATATAAATAAGCATGATATGTATATTTTTCAAAAATTTTACGGGTTTTAACCCTCGAAATTTTCCTAAAACTTTCGATCCCTTCATCGGAGCAAGACCAAATTTAAAGTCCAGGTTGAGATCAAAAGGGATCAAGTCTAATATATTTTGGTGACGGCGACTGGGAGATTTGGCCCCATTTGCTCAGAAAAATTGCTAGCATTAAATTTTTATATGCTAGCATTAAATTTTTATTTTTATACCTGATAAGATGATACGGTCGTGAGTACGAGAAACTGATTTCGTAAATATTTCACCCACATAAAATCTGAAAAGCATTGACACATTTCCTCTGCTTATCTTCGAAAGCAGTGATTCTTCGAAATCAGTGAGTCTATTTTATTTGATGATAATTCCAACTTTTAAACTTTTTTTTTATTTGATGATAATTCCAAATACTTCGAAACACTTTGAAAGCAACGAAAATCATAATCTCGATTTGTATTATTTTTCTCGATATTATTCAAGGAAGAGCTGCATTACGCCAGATACCATATTTTACTACATATACTTTAAGCGTTGTAACGGCTGACACCATGATACATGGAAAAAAAATCATAGGTATAGACCCTCAACGACATGTAGTATAGCCTTGACAAAAAGTAAAGTAAACTCAAAATTGTGCCCGTTTTAACAATTTCGGTATTTTAACGATAGTAGGTTATGGACATTTTTATATACGTTATTAAAATTTTATTTCTTAGCTTTTAGACTTTTTTTAAATTATGTCAAATAAATTCTGCTCAAAGCTGGGTTCGGATCCGAGAGCCTGTTCTACTGTTCTACCTACTATATTACACGGGCTTATTAGAAAGCTAATGTTATTTAGTCTACATTAATTATATGTGCTGAGACCTATGTTCATAGCAATTGCGGGTATGTTATATTGGAGTTGAGAATATGTTCATAAATGTTCACCATAAATGCTGCACTATGTTACATATATTTATAGCTTGAGTAGCCTAGTGGATAGAGCACTGGTTCGAATCCAGGTTTGGCCGAGGGTCTGCGTACCAAGCTTCGAGTTCACCTAGCTCTGATTAGGTACCTGATTCAAATCAGGGGCAAAGTGGGTCGTGGAACTAATCACTCGACACTCGTAATGTAATGAATATTGTAATGAAGCTCTCTACCAGCTTCAACCCCTAGACCCGTATGAGGGTTGTCGTGGGATTACTTTTTTTATGTTACAGAAGACTATGCGCTCTTCAGTTTCAGCAATCGTTCAATCTTTTTCGTAAAAAATCGTATTGCCTGTTTCATCATTCATGTACATATATTTGACTCACATACGTATCCTTGCTTTGATGCAAAAGTATCCGATAATCTATAAATGATTAACATTAGGACTTAAGTCGAATGGTATAGGACAATTATTAATTTCGCTAGAAGGAAATGATGAAATGATTGAAGTAGGTTCCGAAAAGGTCAGACGATAAATGGCTGCCAAGCTCTCGTAATAAAAGTTAATTTACAGAGGAATGTATTCATATTCTAAACATATACCTATTTTTTAGACCAGCAAATGAAACTATCAATACCTTTTATTTAACGTCCTTGCAATGCAGCCAATGCAAATGACTAATAAAAAGAATAAAGAAAGTTTTTTTTATTGCGATGTAATTAATTTACATAAAGATGCGTAGATAATAACCATGAGATAGCACACACTTCCTTAACGCTATCACATGATTTACAGCTTATATCCGTGTACTTATGTCAAAGCGGAACAGCAATTAAAAAAGTTTCTCGTAATTATAACTTTTTGTCATTGAACAACAAGAAAAAAACCGAATTATTGCAGCGTCTTCATTCACTTGAGCTGACGCTATCGAATTAATATAACACGAAGTCGGAACTTTTGTCCCCTTCATAAAAAATGTTGAATACAGGGTGTTTGCTATACAGTGCAATTAGCAGACAAGCTAATACCACTGCAATTTTATATAATAAATCCAATTTAAATAATAATTTAAAATAAAATCAGACCTTGCGGTATATCAGTAGTAAGCAATAGTGCGAAGTTCATTTGAAAATATTCCAATGAATTTCATTTTTGAGTAAACTGAGTATAATTTATGATCACCCATTTATCAAACTTCGATCCATGCGCAAGTCAGCATCATTTAATATTTCAAAATATGTTTCATATATTATTCCACAGATTATTCCTAGATTAGTCCTGAGAATTATTTCAATTTGTAATACACCATCACTGCGATCAATTTGCTTTGTGTGTCAGGCAAACGTGAAACACCAGTAGATATAAAACATTTTTAACCTATAGCAGTATAATGATTTGGAAATATTTATATTTCGAAGAAAGACTTTTAAAAAATCGCATACTTAAATGGCAATTATTTGTTTTTCGTATTTTCGGACATATTGTTTCGGTGGCAGACCGTTTTAAAAGCTTTCATTTAGTGCGAGGATTACTGAATGCATTTATCCTTCTTTACTTATTAGTTGCTGGAGTAAGTAATTAAGTGACAATTAAATTTATAGTGCGTTTCGTGGTCCCAAAGATTTGATGAATTTGAAAATGTGTTATTTTGTTTTAGTTAAAATGTGTTATTAAAAAGTAAGTGAAATAGCTTCTTGAAATTCTCGACGGCGATAAGCCAGATGTTAATATACTCTACTTTATGCGGCTACTGTACATTATTTCTATTCGTGATGTGCATAAATCTAAGAATGCTTAAATCTAAAGGTTCCCAAACTGCCCAGTCCAAATGACACAAATACTCGGCAAGAGTTACGGCGGGCTACTTGCGAAGATACCTGCTCGAGATTTTGTTTATTTTTTTTCTTATATTTTTTTTTCTTTTTGATCACCCTTTGTCAACGTAGCACTTCAGGCTCTCTTGGGTCTTGGCTTCTTGCAGAAGGCGACCTCAATTGTCTCTGTCCAAAGACCGCGTCGTTTAATTACGAAATCCGAGCAGCGATGCGTAGTCTTTGTCAACAGCGTTTCTTGAGTTTTGCCACAGTCCTTTGACCCTCGGTTTTTCCTTCGAATACTTTTTCACGGACGCGATACTCGTCCATTTGCTGCATGTTACGAGCATATTGCAGCTTCCGCAATCTGATGATTGAGACGACCTTTGGATCAAATTTTTCGTACGACTCATGCTATCAGCCGCTTACCCGTTTTCGCCCAATTATTCGCCTAAAGATCTGTGGTCAATACTGCGATATACTAGCTTAAAGACCTAAAAAGCTTGGTAGACGTGGATGATAAACTCCCAACGTGTTTCAGGCACTTGTTTTCTTTAGCACTCCCCAATGACATTGTTAACGCAAACTTTAATTTTTTTTCTAAAATTTTCGTCAATATTTTCCAGGACTATATGCCTCTGTGATTTTCGCACCGAACTTTATCTCCCTTTTTTTGGATAAGGCATATGATGGAATCACGCCACTCCTGCGGTGTTTCATGATACAGTTTCCATCGCATTTGGATAATTCAGCCGATATTTTGTCAATATTGAGGTACGTTCTCTATTATATTTCTGACTGCTGACGGCAATCACGACTTCTTCAATTTTCGGAGGGACTATTAAAGACATATATCGGCTCTGATATTATTGAGCCATGTGAAGTATTAAAGAGCTCTTCAAAATAGCGAGTCTATCTTTCCTCAATTTGGCTATCTTTGTTTGATCGTTTATCTTATTGTACAACGCAATGCACTCCTAGTCTGATATAAAAATGGACTCATAAAACTTGATAGAAGCAAACAGAGTGTTCGAATCAGCACTCCTCTAACACTATTTTCAAATTCTACTTCAATTATTTCCGTTTCAATAAATTAACAAACAAAAGGAAATAAACAACCAAATTTCTCTCTGCAGATTATGGCTATCCGACTTGATCATACAATCATCGATAAAGTTGTAATGATCATCGCTGCATTTATATTATATGCAAACATTTTGATAAAAATTATCTTCTTCTATTTCAACCAAAAACGTATGTATGATAGAACGAGAAAATTTTTGACCTGGATTTTTTATGTCCGATTTAATATTGCTGAATTCTATACCAAATTATTTATTTAAAGAGTATCTCAAACTTATTGAATTCGTTTACCATGGCGCACACCGACTACTTGAAGAAAAGATTGAATTTGTCGAAAAACTCTATGAAAAATATATTGAAGATACAAATCGTACCAATACGATTATTATCGGATTGCTACTACTTTCTTCTTCAATGAATATCTTAGATGCGACTTATTTCATCGTAACTAATTTCAATGACATTGTCAATGTAAGACCTCGTGCATGTCTCAGTCGTTATTCTCGAAACTGATTTTTCGCAGGATAACGGAAGCTCTAACATTACCCGGGCTCCAATTTTCGATATGTTTCCGACATGGTCGCTGTCTAATAATTTTGTTCTGGTTTATCTGTTACCAATTTATTTAGAACTCCTTGGAAGCTTTGGACTCTACGCCTGGACAACTTTCAATACGAACTTATTGCGATATGCTTCGTTTAAATTAGATGTTATCATTTATAAACTGCAGCAACTGAATGTAAGTTGAAAACAGTAGAATCGGGAAACTAAATCAAATGCATTTGATTTCATGTTTAAAGAATAATTCAACAACAAGTATTGGCAACCTCGGGCCGACCTCTACTCAAAACTATCAGGATCTATGCCACCGACAACTTTTGGTGAATTGCACCAAAGAAATAACTGAAGTGAAAGAGTACGTTTGAAATTTCGTGGTGAACATTCATTATGATAACACTCACGGAAACTGTTATTTCTTTGCAGATTCACAGTAATCTACGAGAGTGTAACAAAGTATATTGTTTTTATTGAATCAACAACGGCTACAGCACTGCTATGTATAATAATGTATCAAATGTCCAAGGTATCGAACGTATTCGCTTTGCAATTTTGTCGCAAATAACAGAGCTTCTAATAATAGGATACGTCAATTTACGGTATATACTTGCCGTGGATTGCAGCGATGCTGGGTATACTTTTTATGTATTATTGGTTCGCAAATGAAATCACCGTGAAAGTATGTGGCGCAGGTTATTTTAATTGGTTATTTTAAATTAATTTTTTAAAAATGATTTTTTTTTAAATTAGTTTATTAAAAAAAGCACACAAAAGTATCTCGTAAATATCTTAAAAAATTATCTTTTCAGAGTGATAAAATTTGCACAGCACTATATATGAGCGAATGGTATGAATTATCTGTTTGCTCTCAAAAAGATGCATTGATTTTCATGAATGGTTGTATGAAACCTATTTTTATCAAGGCAGTTCTGTGGAGAATGAATACTTCATCATTCCTTATGGTACATGAGCTTATTAGAAGGTAGTGCTTTTGTTTGTTTTCATCTGAATACTGCTTGCAGATTGTAAAAACATCGTATACTTATTTCACACTACTATCGAACTTGGCAGATACTGGGGATATGTGATAATGTTTTTTTCGGCTTTATAGCTCAACAGTGGCAAAAGAATTGTTTATTGGCGACAAATGGCAAGTGCATTTTATAGTGTTTACCAAGAGCTCTAGTTTTAGTTGTTCTGAGCTGGATACCAGCTTCACATCCTGGAAATAGAGTAATTATCTGCACATGTTAGTTACCAAATTCTTCGATCTCAGCACAAATATACAATATTTTAATTGAATAAGTCTTTACATTTTAGTATAAATATATATGGATTTATGTAAACACACCGGATTTTTTCTGTATGCTATACAAATTCATTGATCGACTAGTTTTTGCATAGAATTCAGAAGGCGTAAGAAGAATAATGGGTTTAGGTTTATTTCATTAAAATCTAAACGAATACAATTGAAGGAAATGTGTTTTCATAGAAAGTGAGTCGATGTTTAAGCATTTATTAATTTTTGGTCTAGTTCGCGCTGCTAAGCTTGTTATGTTTTGATAAACAGCAGCCCAAACGAGTGGTATACTATATGAAGGATGCTTGATCACCAAAGTACTGTAAACTTTTGCAAAAATACCCAATCTTATTGAATGGTGATTGTTAGTACGATGATCGTCATTTCTTTAGGTTATTTTTAGGACGATTTTTCTGAATAATATGGAGACCAAACCTCAACTTTCATAAAACAACTCACTTTTTAAAGGTAATATATATCAGGTAGTTGGTGAATAAATTATAGTAATGATTTCTACTATGTTGCAGCGAGTTGTTTAAAGGTCAACTGATTTGTGCAATTAATTTAAATTGTACTTAAAATTGTCACGTTTTTTGTTAGGATAGAGAGGTGGTTAAGATAGTAGCATTGAAAACAACAAAAATTCTGCCCCAGTTTGTGTGTACTACATATATTAGCCAATCCGCAATATAAGCATATAATCAAACAATATAAGCAAACGCGGCAATTGAATTATATTTCAAGCCTGGCCAGCGAATTTAAAAAATGTCAAGTGAAAAAAGTCTGCGTACATTAATAATATTTTGTAGGATATCCTTGTCCATGTATAACTTATTTTATAGGATTTTTTCCAAACGTCACAAAATTTGAAAAATAATTTGGATTAATTTTATTTCATTCTTCAGACAACTTCTTTTATAACGTGCATATAGAGGTTACGCGGTACTGTCTAAGTTCACGTTCCAGTTTTTCCCCTCAGATGAACTTAGATCAAATGAAGGAGGATTTGTATATAATTAGCGGGATAAATGATACAAAAAACATAGTTTCAAAATATATGCACAATGATTGAGGTTATTATCCTGCTGGAAGGTAAAACGATACACCCAGTCCAACTTTTTGATAGTTACAGATACATGTCTTTTTAGTATTGCTCGACAGGCATGCTTATTTTTGATAGACTCTGCAAATTCTTAAATCCCTCTCACAGCACACCTTAACACACACAAACCTTAACACTACCTCCATCATCCTATACTGTATGAGCCAAGTTATTTCCTGCAGAATAGTCTAAGATAATTTCAAAATACTCAAATGATACCGCATTGCTTGAAAAATCCCTCAAATATTTTTTTCTGTACCTCTTAGTTGTATCAAGAATAATATATTATAGTATTTAAGTAAGTATAACGGCTCCAATGCTGAAAATGTTATTTCGCTCTTTATCGAATTTCAAAGATCGTCGGACGAAAAGGAATAAACACGTCATAAAAATGTAAAACTTTCTGAAAGCCAACAGTTCCGAATATTCCAGCGTATTCCTTCCCTTGGTTTCTGAAGCGTGTATAATTTTTTTAAAATCTTTTAATAAAATTTTCTTTTGGAACTTAATTTGTACAGCCTGCAATCACGCAGAATCTTAGCCACATAATCGCTTCTGAAGAGTTCAAGCTTTCCTCAATTTTTCTTTCACTACATTAAATGATACTCCCTCAAAATGTTCACTCTACAGTGACATTTGGTGTCGGAAGTGAAAGGATATCCAAATTTGGAATGCGTTTATATTAATGGAAACCCAGTGCATTTAGATCTTGTGTAAACTCGAATTCACAAAAATTGCATGGTTATGTTTTTTTTTTCTTATTTCAACTGTTGTCTCAGAAGGGCGACCCATTCTTTCATCATTGAGCCAATTATGCAAAATCATTTGAAATACGGTGTAATTTGCATTTTGTCTGTTATGTCGATTCAATTTATTTCAACATCTTTAATTGTATCAGTGTATTACATACCTTGTTGGGAACTTACTATAGTCTAACGTCCTGTATGATTAGAGTTAATGAAATATTTTTTTTAAAACCTACATCATAGAGGTTCTGGTTTGAATATTTCAGCCATACTATCCACCCACACATATCATTACGGCCACTTTTTTCAGCAAATTATTGCTGGAAAAAAACCGTTCTGAAACTACAGAAATAAATTCGAAATTATTCATATTCTTGTTCAAAATAAGTCAATAAGTATGTACAGGTCAAGCATTAATATCGATTGTGTGATAGATAATATATTTTTTAGAAGAAAGTTTCACTTTAGGAATGGAACGAACTTCTGTGTAATATCTGTATCAAAAGTATGTTCAAAATTATTTACTGAAAAGGAAGTTTTAAGTAAGTAAAATTATTTGGAAGGTATATGTACTAACACTAGATCAAGACATAAAGCTGGAACACTTAAATTCTGTCCAACGAAAAATCAAATTCTTTTTTCAATTTCAATAATATATTTAACTGTTATATTTTTTATTATTTGTATGTTTGATTCTGCATTTCTTTATCAAATAAATTTTTTTTGCACTTTTCGCGATTCCCAGTTTCTGATCTTTTCTCAGAGTCCTTCCATTAGACTTTTGATTTGGTTTTCTCCTATGTTTTTGGTTGTTTGATTCCATTCTTTACGGCGATCATCCACGTTATTAACAGCTTTTCGAGTTCTCTTTAAACTGCCTTTAACGATTGCCTAATATAGTTTGATCGGTCGAAGCTCTGGAACATTTGTTGGATTTAACTCTTTTTCCACAAAATTCACTCGATGTCTTTGAAACCATTATATCGTATTTTTCGCGTAATGGGCAGGGGCTAAATCAAACTATTATATTATAGGTACGTTATGCTTTTTTAAAACGGGAGTAATCGTTTCTGAAGACATTCCTTGATGTAGATTTCCGAACTGATCGTACCTATTGTGAGGAATAGGATGCTCTTTCTATCGTATTTTCAAACGGCCTGCCAAACAATTGCTTTTGCGACAAACTTTTCGAACTGAATTGCACTTTCTTCTTGTGGAAGGCCTTCTCCTGGCAGCTAGTTGTAAAATTGAGGGCCCGGAAGCGTATTGAAATCGAATTTGAGGTATGTTTCATCATCCAAAACAAGGCAGAAATTATTCGTCAGATTTTCTTTGTAAAATTACTTCATCCTGTCAACGGATTTCCTGAATTGTTCTGCACTTCTTTATGGCATTTTTTGTTTCTTGTATGTCTTTATGCCCTCTCCTTGTTTTGAATTTTTGCACTGTCGATTGCGATGTTTTACACTGTTTCGCGATATCACGAGCTGCTGCCGACCAATTCGCAAGAATTTCTTGCAACACACTGCACTTCAATTCCTTGTCACAAGAATCACTAGAACGTTCACTTCCCTGTTTGTCTTTAATTGAACCCTCCATTTTAAATTTTTCAATTGCCCGTTTTATAGTTCTTTCAAATACTTTTACTTTTTTCGGAATTAACTTCACTGTTCTCTTCGGATTCTCCGTGAAAAGTTTCAAAATTAAACTCCGTGTATTTTCGTTTTCATTCATTTTCATCGTATGGGGCATTTCACGTGAAGCGGACAGCAAAAAAAAAGTCGAGGCTCTGGATTTTGTTCATATTGCGCATAATGGTACTTCTAGAGGATAAGAACGTGGATACACAATTTTTGGTTTCTATGAGGTTTAGTTGCCGAGTTATGGGCTTTTGAAAAATTAATGAAATTGATGAAAGGTTTTTTTGGAAGCGAATTCTAGGATTCAAAAAAAATCTAAACAAAACCTCAAAAATACTGATTGGTGTAGAAAACTAACTGTTTTTTTTTTTAATTTTGAAATTAGATTTGAAAACCGGAAGTAAAAATTTGTGTGAAACCGGAAGTAACAATTTCAACTCGTTTTTTGAATAATTTGGACCAGGTTAATTTTGCAAAAGAAAACTTAAAGTATTCTGATTTTATCTTAAAATTTTAGAATGGGACTGCCAGTAGTTTAAGAAAAGTGAGTTTTTGTGGTTGTTTGTGTGTGTTTTTTGTGTGTTTGTGATTTTCAATGTGTTTTCGGTAAAACTCGACTTGATGATCTCCAGATGACTTGATGGTCCCCAGATGACATTATAGTTTGCTGTCTTGTTATTATCACAAAAAGAGTATCGCAAATTATACCCGATGTCCTTGCAATACAGCAATTAAAAGCTGAAGATGCACAAATGAACAATGTAAAGATGATAAGCTCATTCGAGCTGACGATACTACAGCAATTCGACCAGCGATATAATAGAACAGCTTTAAAAATTTCGTGGCTTTAAATCAAATAATAAATTCTATGAAAAAATATTTCCAAACATTTGAACAAATACTTTGATATTTTTGAATCTTGTGGAAGCGTGAGATTGGCACTGCAGTGTGGAAACCAAGATTGATGAACAATTACCTAATTAATGTCGATAAAATGTCCTTACACATAACACATTATCAACATATTACCAAAGCAAACTTACGCATTTCATCTATATGAAGTCAGTTGTCAACTAATGAAAATGCTCTGGTGTCAAAAAGGTTTCAATTCTGGTTTTATTTCAGCTTCATACAAAATTAAATAGTATTATTTACAAATTTCAAGCGACAATATTCATCTGAATAAATTATTTATTCCAGGTAATAGATTACTATTTTAGCAAAACTTAAAAGTAAACCTTAAAAAGTATCATCCGAAATGTACATTACCCCAAATATCTTCAAGCCCGCAGATGATGTAAACAATAGCTTAAAAAGTCTCGGAACTGACACATAGGCAACAACTCAAGTAATAAACTCGTATCTATATAATTTTTAGTTAGTACCAGCCTTCAAACGATACATGTCAAAATCTCTTGAGAATTTGTTTATTGCTTTGTTATTTGCCAGTAGTTTTAGTAAAGCAACTTTTGAAATTTTCAAAACGTTGATAAAGGATTGGTTTTCAATGGGAAAAAATACATGAAATATATTACTTGGATTCTGCTCCATCAAAGTCAACAATTTGTCAGTATTGAAACCAACACCCAAAGAAGAAAAACATAAAAAAAATGCAAAATGGTTTTAACGATCGGAAAGTGAAAGTGTATGACATGTCAGCGAAAGTAAAGATATCAGCAGAGTGTGTGCATTATATTTCCTTCGAAATTTGGGTATGCAAAAGCTCTTTTCGAAATGAGATCTCACAGTCGATCAAAAAAAAAAAAAACAAACGTGTTGATGATTCAAACTCTGCTTCGAGCTGTTTCAGCGAAATAAAAATAATTTTTTCTACCGGTATGTGATAACGGATGAAACATGAAAACATCACTACATTCCATAAAATTCATGCAGTTTAAAATGAATTGCGTTTCAACTTCCTTCCGCATCCACCGTATTCACCATAATTGGCCCCCAGCAACTACTATCTGTTTTCAGACCGGAAAAAACATCCCACCAGAAAGAAGTATCGCATCTATGAAAAAGTGACCCCCGAAGCTAAAATCTATTTGGAAGGGTTGTACAAATCGCTCTGCAATAACGGCTTAGAAATGTTAGAGCGGCGCTTGAATAATTGTATCATATTCATGAATAAAAGATAATTTATTTTAACGTCCATGGACTTCTTAAACGATGCGTCAAATTAAAAGATAGCTAGTGATAGTCATTTTTTTTAGTAAAATTGAATGCTTTACATCTTAATAGTTTGAGACTTCGGATCAAATCCCAAAAGGGTCCGAATAAGGCGTTGAGGCTCATCACCAGCTGCCAAAAAATTTATATTTTTCGAACTATAACAATACGAATAATTAAATATGACAGTTAAACTAGTTATATAAAAACTAAAGTAATTCCATGACAACCCGTGTTGGGTCTAGGAGTTGATTCACAAATTTACACAAATCTTCAAAACTTCCACTTCATCAAAAATGTACAATCAATGTGAATACAAGTGTAGACTGATTAGCTCCACGACTCACTTAACCCCTGATTAACTCAGTTACCTATTCAGAGCTAGGTGAACTCAGAGCTTCATGCGCGGTCCCTCGCCCGGACCTAGATTCGAACCAGGAACCCCACACACAAGAAGCCAATGCTCTGCCCACTAGGGCTTCTCAACCTCTCAAACTAGCTTTATATGACTAGTAAGTTTAAAGAAAAACTTCACCTTGAAATAGAATCTAGCACGCATTCCAAATTGGGTACAATTGAAAGCGGTGTAACACAACGTTTCACTAAAGCATCATTCAAACAATAAATCAAAATTATTATTTGATTAAAGAACGTTCTTTGCTTGCAATTATTTCTTGGTATTAGTCTCTCTCGAAACCTCTTCCCTAAAAATTTTCTGGGATACGCGACCAAAATTATTACACCGTTCCATACCGTAGTTCCTTAATTCAACAACAATCAAGCTGAATTTATCTATTGACTGGATCTTTGAATTACACACTCTCCAAAATATGAAAAAAAAAAAATATTTTTCTGTCACAACAGAACACTATTCGAATAATTTCTGTGCATGAGGTATTCCCAGAACTTTCCATTGAATATATCAATTTGAATTGCCTTATTTGGAGTGAAACCGATTCAATAACAAGCCATCTATTTATGTATCATTTTATGTGAGTGTATGGTTGACGCCATCCAATAGCACATCCAAGGAGTAAGTGTGCTGTACTCTTCAACATTGTTCACTACATTCACTTATTAGCTCACGCACTTTAATCAATCGAATCTGAATTAATCCAACAGCTACGCAAGCCTAGAATGGGAATAAGGAAAAACGCTGACATTTATAGTCTTTAGAATTAAACACCAATCTCCTATTATGGTCAAGGAATATGCCGAAAACTTTGAAAGAAAATTGAAAAATTCTTGATATGATATTCACGGGATAGCCACACAATTAGGAGATGCTTACCAAACAGACAGAATGATACTAGTCGAAATTATAGAATAATACTCATTCGTTGCAGATACGTACATAAGTCTACGCTAAGATTATATCATTCGCTAAGTCAAAAATTCAATTCAACTAAATAGCAGAGATTTTCTTTGCTGATTCTTAAAAATATAAAAATAACTTTGCACTCTTTATCCGAAAATTCAATTCAATATTGTAAACAAATTCGTCGTTTTCGCTCGGATTCTTCCGTTCCGTTGAGAACATTACGCTCCACTACTACTATGAAGCACACACACGCACAGTAGATCACTTAATCCTGCTCCCCACATTCTGCTACTGAAAATTTCGTATGCTCTTTTTCCATCACACTGATGCCTACGGGCGTTTCGGAAACAAGCCACGAAAAAACTGAAAAACGAAAATAAGCATTTTTATGAATCTTCTAAATTTATAAGATGCCGCTCAAAACATTCCCATCCCATCTCAAATATGACGCGTATATTTAGATCGCTGATTCTATATTCAAAGAATTAGTGAGTGCTTTCGTTTTCAGTGATTCTGACTACTCAAAGAGATCTCCTAGGATGGTGTCCCTCGTGGAACGTCAGTATGTTGTGAGATCGAAAATCACATTTTAAATGCCGAATTCTTTTTGGTAATTTTTCGCGCAACCAAGCATCATCAATGTTGTTTTCTCATTTAGCAATGCTGCAAATTAGAATCTTTGCCATGCGACTACGTAACCACTGGGAATTTGACGAGTGAATAAAATTCACATATGCAATTAACATCGCACCAATTACGGCCGGGCTAAAAAGTAGCTTGCACCATTTAACGGGTACTACTGTGAGTGTACTTGCAAATAATTGTGTGCGAGTCTATAACTGCAGTTTCTATAAAATAATTCGTTTGGATCGTGGTAACCATGTCTATTATTACCTACCAACCGCCTATACACCCATCCATACCCTATAATTCTTCTTCTCATTTTTATCTGTTCTGTGTATCGCGAGTTTTTTAATTGGCAATAGTCCAAAAAATCAACTATTTCGTCTTCAATCTCTTGGGGATTTCGTTCAAGAAACATTATATTCGAATTTCGTTAATTATAACATTCTCGCCATATTTTCGGTATGAATAAAAAATTATGCAAGAGGAAATATCGAGCATCCTTGAGTATTACTCATTGCTCTTGAGTGTTTTGGACATGATATCTTGTGAGATATTAGTTTTACTAATCACATATTGTAGCTAAGTATATTTGTCTTGAAATAATAAATTGATGATCATTGTGAAAGCAATTCTTTTTCCATTGTAGGTTGATGATAACATTTAGGCAGTCCTGAATGAAAATAACGAGAAAGTGATCATTTGTCTTAAATTATTATACTATCTTTGTCCCCTGTATAGGTCATTTTTAGAACAGCTCAGAATTAAGAAGAATGGTCCATAACATTATGCTTTAAACACAATTTCAATCATCGGCTGTTTTTAATGAAGCGTATTTTATCGATTCAGTTTCGAGATACTCTTGTGGGCCAAAAGCATACTCAGCAGACGCCAAAGACTTTACATAGTCCCAACTGCAGTAATAGAGTAGAGTCAAATTGCATGACCCCTGTGGCCAATTTACTGGTTTATTTCACAGTATAATGTACTACGCCAATGATTTATAGAATGTACAAAGTAGGGACATATCTCTGTAATTTTTGCACCGAAGTTTGCGTCCGTTTTTATGTATAGGACATATGATTGATTTGCCCCACTACAGTGGTATTCGCTCTTAATTCTAGATTTGCATGATCAGTTTGCGGGGGCCTCATTATTTATTAGTGGCCATCGGAGTCCCCAGACCATTTCGTGAACTGAAGGCTATCCTTCAGTCTCTGCTCCGCCACGTGCAAGAGATCCACCAGCCAGTGCCGGGCATTGACACTGGAGATGCTGGATTTTTTTCTTGACACTCCCTACATTTTTCGCTGGTCAGGAGTCCCATTTTCATGACATGTGCTGCATCAAGACAGTGGCCAGTAATGGTGCCGACGATCAGCCGTTTGCAGCCAGTCCGCACTAATTCGATCAGGAATTTAGTAGTTATAAGATTGTATGACCCCCACATGATTTTGATTATTCTGCAGGTCTGAGTTGCACGCCACCTGCATATCGCACCTTACATCATATTCTAGTCAATCAAGTATTTGATGGTTCGAATAGGAGTTTGGATGTTCGCCGATCCTAACAGGGGAAGACTGGTCCATGCTTGGCTAACGCATCCGCCCTCTCATTTCCATCAATGCCCTTGTGACTGGGAACCCATCTAACTCTTCTTTTGTTTCCTAATCTGTTCAAGGCCTGAATGCAGTCGAGTACCCTCTTCGATTTATTTGTGTGAGACATTAGTGCTTCTACCGCCACTTGACTATCTGTGAAGATGCTGTTCCCCACACATGTATCTTTTACATTTGCTAGTTCTGCGGCTTTACGTCTCGCAAAAACCACCGCCTGGATAATGCTACAGTGATTAGGAAGCCTGAAAATCACTTCTATATCGCAGGCTGCAGAATATACTGCAGCGCCTACCCCTGGAGTTGTTTGAGAGCCATCATAGTAGATGCTCCATCCATTTGTTGATTGCATTCCTGCCTCTACTACGGTCGCTTAATATCTTCGCTCGAAACAAAGAGTCGGGACCAAGTATTCAAAAACAAGACAAAAACAAAAATAAAACTCCCTGATTCAAGTTAGAGTTTTCGTTTGTTTTCTATAAAAGTCCTTTTGCATGTCCGCAATACACTACTAAGGATAGGTGATTTTATATATTGAGAATTTTTCTCCTCTAACAGATAATTTCACATCAGTATCATCGTAGCGAATTCACTGAAAGATTCTCAAACACCAATATTGATCAAGTTTATCCTGTCTTCTAAAGCATACATACTACAGACATACTTATCTCAGTCAATCGCTTCAGCCGCTCTGTTTCGTGTTGAGAATAAATTTTGTGAAAACTGCAAGAAGTGTGAATGAATAGATAGCTCTAAGTTGAGCCATGCTAGGTAAGCAAAACATACTATAAACATCAGTAGAACGAAATTCACATATTGAAGGAAATCACACCATTATCAAGCCACATTCCACATAACGAAAAACAGGAGCACCTTACCCGGAAATTCTTAGTTTATTCTTTATTCTACATTGAACTACCGCAGAATTGCCTTCCCCAGCTTTCTAAAGCTACATAGCTGTTTCGAAATTGGAATTAAACATTTTTAGCTATATTTCCATTAAAACAAAGAATGACGATGATATAAAGCGTCCAATATTGACCTAAGTCATCCGCTCTAAAACCACCATAGTATCAACGGTAGTTTTTAAAGAAAGAGTTGAAGCTTTAGGACATTAGGGCTATCACCTAACTCAAAACGAGTTCCCTAACTTTCTTCCAACCGAAAAATGGCGTAATTTTGTTGACGTCAACGCTTCTCATTCAAGAATTTACCTGCACTTTTTCTGCTGATCATTTCAGGCATAGTGGTTTCAGCCATCAAGTAGTCCCATAGCTGATTTGTCGGACGTTGTTTGTGTGAGAATATGTAACACGGAAATATGAACGGGGACCTAATTTTTGGTTCTTCTCCTTGTTTTGACAGTTTTTACCCGAGGTTTGTTCCTTTACCTCTCTGGCTTTCTGTAAGTTTTCTTCCAACCCAGAAGAAAACTTCCACCCAAAAAATTTGTACTCGATAAGTTAGGGATCCATTTAGTCGTTCTATTGGTCAGCCCGTTCCTATTAATTCTCTTTGGTAAGAAGAATTTGCTACATCCAAACTCTTGGCAAGACATGACGAGCATAGACAAACACGAGAGTGTAGATGGTTTGCTCGCCGTCACTCATATACATTTTTTCCAAGAAAAGGGCTTTTTTCCGTAAATTTTGATGACAACAATTCACTCATTTTGGCCAGAAATGAAAAATTTTCAATGAAGCTGTTGTAGGCCTTCTGACGTTTTTCTAATTCGGATACGAGTCTACCAATGAGGACGAGAAATGTGTTAACCCAGAAAGTATCACTCGCAGCCATTCTCATTTCTTGATTGGCTGTTTCATCATACATTTTTTTCCTTTTCCGTTGTTTTTCCCATGTCATTTGTTTACAGCTTTGACACGATTAATTTTATCGCTTTTTCTTTGGAATTCTTAAAATTTTCTCGTTCAGCTACGAAAAACTTGCTAAGAGATTTGAGAATCTACGGCAGTAGCCTGAATTTGAACATTAACTTTGTTTATTCTTTCAAAAAAAAAACATTCCACCCAACAACCATCATCGCCGTTACCAGTTTTTTTGAATTCAAAAGTATTTCCATCGCTTCATTTCGCGTTACTGGCGTTTCGGTACAAACATCCTTGATTGATTCCAAAGTTTTAGGGACTTCGTGCTAAGAATCTCTCAAACTTCTACATGCGTGTCAGGTTTACTTTCTTTAACATTTTCCCGATTTCAGTCATTAATCTTTGCCAGCTTAGTGCCGAACTTACAAATGAAATGTAAATTTCTTGAAGCAACATGAAGAAGCGACAAGCTTCTGTTCAAGATTCGGCAGTCGCAGTTGCCACTAAATTTAAAGAGTGGGCAAAGCAAGGCACGAAAAAAGCAAAAGGGGCTTGGCTTCGAATTTTAGCTTGTAAGCCATTTTACACACCAGACGTTTTCGCAACATTATCATATGATTGTCTGCGACTATCTTCCATATTTCGCCTGTTTCCAAAACGTATCTAATGAAAAGGGTAAGTTGGTCTGCCTGTGCTATATCTGATGTTGAACCGATAATTAAGGAAAAATATTTCGTCCTTCTTATCTCATCTCCAATCTGTTTTAAGACTTTGTGGCCCATTAAGTGAATAAACTCATCGCAAGTTCCCAAATCGCTCAAAATGACTGGCCAAAAACGGATCGAATTCAGCTAACACTTCCAAAATCATACAATAATTTCCGTTATGCGGTCATTAATCCCTGCGTTCTCAAACTGAGTATTATTCTCCAATGGACCGAATGCCAAACAGAGCCCCCAATATACAGATATTTTACTTTCAGAATAAACCAGTCAATTTCGATCATTCACTTCATTATTTTTCATCTTTCTTTGGAAATATTGGCAAGAAACGACACTGATCAGCATATAATTAGTACTAGTATAACTTCAAAAATGTTTCCCTCAAGTCTGCCGCCCCTAAAATCAGCCGTCCTAGGCTCCAGCCTGCTGGTAAATACGTCACTGCTATATGCAATTAAATTTCACACATTTAAAATATTCTCATCACGGACAAGACGAGTTTTATGGCGTACTGAGATAAAAAGGGCTTAAATAAACGGTTTACTCACCGAATTTTTCGCCAAATGTTTTGATGAATGTTCCGACGAAACGTTTGGTAAGAGTGTTGGCATGACTTTAGAGTGCTTTGTCCTCTTGTTTTAAGTTTAGAGTGCTACCTGCATACCGTTTGAAGCGATTATATGCTCGGATTGAGTTTATCTAATCGAAGGGACCACGTAAACGAACAATCTTGTGGAATCCTAAATTGTATAGCATTTTGTAGGTGATGAAATGAGCAAATATGGCTCTCCCATCAACTTACTTTAAGCGGCTGGTAGAAAAAAAAACTCAACATGTTTCAAACCATTCCTGACAATAAGCTGAGTGCACAAAATATGATTATTCAGAAAACGTCATCGAAGTTGGGAATATTTTTTGATGCCATTTGTGAGGGTTTGACAGGTCAAACCAAATGCTTTAATTTAAAGACCATTCATTTTTACAGAAAAAAAAGAAAGTGCATCAACAGATGAAGTAAAGTTTATATTCAAGCAGCAAGAAGTAAAGTTTATATTCAATTTTACACTTTCACTCATTTAATGACCATGCGGAATGAGTTAAAACGTTCACGAAATATCAATCTATAATCAAAAAACTAGTTTTGTTTAAATTTTTGCGACCAGCCACCTTTTTAAGTTTGTCTTGTTTTGTCTTTCAGGCAGGCTCTGGTATTCGTACGTACATTTAAGAGAAACATCCAAAGGCAAGCTAATTTTTGAATCTGCTGCGCATACCTTTTGATACACTGATTTGAGCAAAGATTTGTCGCCGAAAAGCAAATAGGACATTCTTGACAAGCACATCCAACAGTATATTTTTCCGAAAAAATATTTAAACCCGAAAGGAAAGTTCAAATATTTCTTTGTAAAATTCGTCTTGAAACCCTCCAACTTTGTCAAGTTTTATTTACCAATGACCAGTTTTACTGAAACTCATCGTCGATACAATAAGCAGCATTTCTCTTCCGGTTTTTCTCGAGATCTACCTCGTGAGCTTCAAGTGCAGAAAAGTTAATTTGCAACAAAAAAAAACACAGCACAAATGATTTAAGAAATGAAATGGAAATGGAATAATTGGAGAAAGCATAGCTGGATTCGAAGATGACGGAAACATATTCAAGGCTGTTGCAAAATAGAAGCATAATTCAGTGTTACATTACTCATAACGTTTTATTGGAAGAGACTGAAAACGAAGCCACGACAATATAGATAATCAAACGACGATATAGATAATAATTATGATAGTCTGATGAATAAATATTCCTTACGATATCTCTGGTATATGTATTTGAAGCATAGTAATAAAACCAAAGCCATAGATATGTTAATACTGTACATTATATATCACGTACAGAATGGTTAATATTATAGAAAATCGGAAGAAATTGGCATGCAATGGCTGATTGGTTAATATTTACTCAAAATGTTTGAATAATATTAGCTAAAAAATAGTTTAGCTAAAAAACGTTCTATATCTGATCAGAAATATTGTGTCTTAATTACGTCCAATTAGAAGCGAACAGGTAGGCCATTGACTGTTAGGAAAACTTCCAAACTACGGTGGCGGCGTACGAAAGATATGTTTTTACTTCATAGCCTTCTAAAATTATCTTTTTAAACTGCTACATCAACCAGCAAAATTATATTTTGCATAAATTTGAAGTAGCAGTAGCCGATACAGTAAAAACATTTCAGCTTAACAACCTTTCGTTTCAATTAAAAATCCTTTCTTCCTGCTAGAATCCAATCAATCTGATTACAGTCTGTCTATTGATACTAACCAGAATCCCCTCAACCACTACATTCACGCTCAATATTGGGAGAGAGAAAAGTTCCAAAAATACTTTACTAAGTGATCAAATTAAGAAAACTTTGCTTTATCTTCCCTTTTTTTTCTTCCCAAATTAAGATATTGACGATTCCTTCATCGATCCTCGATTTTTCTTTGGCAAAAAACTGTGCACCTTTCAATGAATCGATCATTAAGAATTTATGAATAAGTACAAATCAACTTATCACCTGCACCATCATCCACACCATCACAAAGATTTTCCTCTCCGAAACGAATCAGCTTAGCTTTTTACACGATCATATATGGAAGTGTAGCGTCGGAAGATTGATGCTGAAGAAAATTTTGCATATGAAAATTCTTCTATCGGACCCCAATCCATGTATGGGATGCCCGAAAATTTTCTCATCGTGCTCGGCTCTACTCGGCGAAGCGATCTTTACAATCGGGCTTCGAATACATCCATGCGTTGGGCGCACCTACCGGTACAAATTATATTGAGAACTTTCCCACTAAGCTCATATATCTATTTCCGTCCGTCTTTCATATTTCGTTAGATATTTACAAACACATACGCATCAATCGCCTTCGGAAACTCTGACGATTGAGCGGATGAAATAGAACAGTATAAATATTAGATCATCAAAATCCAGGAGTCACTCGCAGTTCTACAGCGAAAGTGTTGATTTTGTCTTGAAAGTTTTGTGAAACGGTTAGTAAGTTGCTACATCCCATCTAGTTTTAAGGAGTGTTTTTCTTTTGTATCAAATATCAGTGAAGTTTGATTTCAATTTGAAATATATACCGAACGTGGATTAAATCGAATTGTTTTCAAATGGATATTCACATTGCCGCCAAAAGGATTATAAGGATATTACCATACCATTTTCAAACAAATCGGTTTAACCAACCTCCTGCAGCAGTGGATTTTATACACGTTTGAATCTATCAAAAAATAAACGAGCTGACAATCGTTGAACTTAAATTTCCATCGCGTTATTAAAGTGAAAAAATTATTTTATTATAACCGGAAGGATCATTTTGTTGAAGTAAATTCATACGATGTAGATTCTGAAATTTTTCAAAGCATAAAACATTAATTTTAATTGCAAAGTGCTACATAATCTTTTGCGGAACTGAATTAAATTAAATTTCATTAGCTGGCTTAGGATATGCCAACTTATGGAATTAGATATTGAAACGGAATAGTTTGTAGGTCAACTTAATTAGTAATCGGAAAATGTATAAAGTTTACTTCTACGATATCCGACAAAAAAACAAGCTATTTATTTAAAATTTCATTGAGGAAATCCTTGCAAAATTCATTTTTATCGGTTGCTTCAAAAATATTTCTAAGTGTCAAACCACTAATAATATCATCCAAAATTATTCATGTTGAAAAATAAACGAATGTGTTGCAAAAATAGAATTAACTAAATTTTAGTTTTTCTATGTTTTTATAAACTTGATTACCAGAAATTTCAATTTTGTTACCTTTTTGACCTGTAGAACTCATGAGTAGAAAATTTCAATGCATCTCATTGTTCAGTTTGTCTGATTTCAATGAAATAGCGCCTCTGTGTCGCTCGACGTCATAGTTTTTTGCATACCCATGATATGTGTAATAATGTTTTCTTTCTCTTTGCAGATAACACCACAAATCCGCCAACATGTGTGACGATGAGGTTGCTGCATTAGTCGTTGACAACGGATCCGGTATGTGCAAAGCCGGTTTCGCTGGCGATGACGCTCCCCGTGCCGTGTTCCCATCCATTGTCGGTCGCCCAAGGCATCAAGGTGTCATGGTCGGTATGGGACAAAAGGACTCATACGTTGGTGACGAGGCACAAAGCAAAAGAGGTATCTTGACCCTCAAATACCCCATTGAACACGGTATTATTACCAACTGGGACGATATGGAAAAGATCTGGCATCACACTTTCTACAACGAATTGCGTGTCGCCCCAGAAGAGCACCCCGTACTCTTGACTGAGGCCCCATTGAACCCAAAGGCTAACAGAGAAAAGATGACCCAAATCATGTTCGAAACCTTCAACGCACCAGCCATGTACGTCGCTATCCAAGCCGTACTTTCATTGTATGCCTCCGGTCGTACCACTGGTATCGTCTTGGACTCTGGTGATGGTGTCTCTCACACTGTACCAATCTATGAAGGTTATGCTCTTCCACATGCCATCCTCCGTTTGGATTTGGCCGGTCGGGACTTGACTGACTACCTCATGAAGATCTTGACTGAGCGCGGTTACTCATTCACCACCACCGCTGAACGAGAAATCGTTCGTGACATCAAGGAAAAACTTTGCTATGTCGCCCTCGACTTCGAACAGGAAATGGCCACCGCCGCTGCTTCTACCTCATTGGAGAAGTCCTATGAACTTCCTGACGGTCAAGTCATCACCATTGGTAACGAACGTTTCCGTTGCCCAGAATCCTTGTTCCAACCTTCATTCTTGGGTATGGAATCTTGCGGTATCCACGAAACCGTCTACAACTCCATCATGAAGTGCGACGTCGATATCAGGAAGGACTTGTATGCTAACATTGTCATGTCCGGTGGTACCACCATGTACCCAGGTATTGCTGATCGTATGCAAAAGGAAATCACTGCCTTGGCTCCATCCACCATTAAGATTAAGATCATTGCTCCACCAGAACGTAAATACTCCGTCTGGATCGGTGGATCCATCTTGGCTTCCTTGTCCACCTTCCAACAGATGTGGATCTCCAAGCAAGAATATGACGAATCCGGCCCAGGAATTGTCCACCGCAAGTGCTTCTAAGCATTTCGTTAATTTTAATATTTTAATATTAAATAAATTTAATAATACAATAATAACAATTCAAGGAGTAATACCGAAATTTCAAAATGTTCGAGACAAAAATCAACATCTTAAACAACATCAACAGCAAAACCAACAACATCGAGAAAAGCATATCCTAAGAACAACATTATTTTGCAAATTATTATGATGATCACGCTAATTGTATATAAAATATAGAAAAAAGAACAAAGACTGTCATTAATTTATTATTTCGACTTATATGACTCGTTTCCCGATACGTATTCAACATCTCATTAGCTTCGTCATCATTAAATAACAACTGCGGCGTTAATATCTTAAAAGTTTAGATGTTCCAATGAATGATAACTAGAACATCCTTTTCTTATTTATGTAAACTGAGGCGAAATATTTTTTAAGCTTTGCTCACTTTTTAAGAAAAAATCCATCAAAATATCAATAAAAAGAAATATATTGTGATTGGTAAATCATTTTTTTCAATATCTTCAGAGCCCGAAAGGCGTTCACCATTCATCAATTTCATGCATTGGGATTTCTTATTATGATTTAAACGACAGTCTTCATTGTTATCTATTCAGATATGAGGTTTTTCATTCATCTGTAGCTCAAGAGCAAGTGCAATTTCCGATATTAGTCCGAATCAGCAATTTTTTTTTTATCGCAACATGTCTACTTTCACCGAAATACCATCATTCCTTTCCACTTCAAGCCCACACTCCGATTATGTCTTTGAAAATGATTTCTCAATGTACCATTCTAAAAATAGTGGATCTTCCAAATGAAACATTTTTATGAAACTGAATCTGTAGAAGAATCCATGGGCAATGGTATGAAAAATCGATGTTGTGGGTATGCAATATGCCTCGAGCTGTGTAACACTCGATCGAAGTCTTGGTTATTTTTGGAATTTCAAACATTGCTTGGTCTCGGAATGCCAACATCAGACAAGCAACCCCCTATAAGTCGACTGAGCATCATACAAACGATTTTTCTCCTCTATATTTCATCTCATGTTCAAGAACGCAACACAAGTAAGAAAGATTGCTTAGTGCACCGGCGCAGATCAGGACGCTGTTATGTATAAAAAAGGAAATGTGAATTAGATCTCTAGCGTTCCTTCTGAAGAGCTTATTTTAAACGATGGAATCGTTCGACTGACAATGAGCGGGCGGACACCAAGAAAATTCTAATATTGACTCTTCATATTCAGACGAAGATGTTAAAAAAGTATCTGATGATAAAAATGTACTGGATTCATAGTTAAAAATAGAAAAATAAATTCAGCAAGGTGATAGTGATCACACAAATGTTACACAAGGTAGCTAGCTCCCCAGGAGAGAATCATTGCGTTGAAAGTTAATCTACATATGTTTGAGAAGAGTGCAGAGCATTGTATGCTTGTATTTTATTTTAATAATAGTAATGCCGATGGAATTTTTATGCGTGCTTTTCTCAAATTTCACATCGCATTTGCATCAAGCTTTTCACACATACAAACACACACGCCTTAACGGCATACATTATAACTTCATCACAATCATTAGGCGAAGCACAAATGTGGACGCCAAGTGTTGATGTGTCTTTGAATGTTTACAAACTTATTTTTAAAATCATTTTAAATACAAGAGAGTAAATGACCTAGTTTTTATTTAAAAAGCTTGTATGTATATTTATTATTTTGGGAATTCTGTTGTTAGGTTCTTTTAATGATACAATCCCTAGTTTTTTTCTGCATATTCGCCTTGCTGCCAATGCTTGCTATTTGAAGAAATGCCGATGTGTTACATCTAGTTGAAAGTTTTTATTTTAGCATTAATTGTAAAGCGTTATCTTGGATTATACTTTATTCAATAATGTCGTTCGAAATATATTGAGGATTCTGAAAATTGGTTTTCGATAGGATGCAGAAAAAGAAACAACAAAAATCCAAACAAGTAAAGAAAAATTCATAAGTTTATAGCTTTAGTGGTGTTAAAAATGTATCAAAGAAGTAATGGCGCACTTAAGGTATTGAATATCATTAATATTCTATAGGACTCTCTTTGCATTTATTTACTAAATATAACCTCTTTGAAACTAACAATACAATATTTTTACATATTTTAGAATCAATTGAATTCCACTCCTGAAAAATTTTTTGTCTCAGTTCACCAATACTTCCTTTATTTTGTGTCCTAGCCTTCCGATCTAAATAATCCTATAGATTTTTTGGGGTTTAGATAAGGAGATTGCGCAGAAGTTTTAATTACTTCGAGGCAATTGTACAGTAACCATCAGCGAATGTTTATAGTTTTTATTCTTGTTCATGTTAGCCGTGTAATTAGGGTCATTGTCCTGGTAGAATTTGAAATTGTTCCCGATTTTCATCTTTCCTGCACACTCTCATAGACGTTTTTGCGATGGATTTTCAAATATTTATTCTTGTCCATGTTACCTTCGATAAAGATTCAAATTACGATAAGACACACTCGTATACTATCACGCTTCCTCTTCCATGCTTAAATGGTGAACACAAATTCTTTTTTTTTTCTAATTAGTCTGGCTACATTAGCCTTTCTCCAGGCCCTTGACCTTCCACCAAGTCGATAAAAATTAAATTTACATTTGTCGGCACATATTACATTCTTCCAGTAATTGATTGTTGAGAATTTAATTGTGTGAGATTGTTGAGAATTTGACCTTGCAAATTGCAGGCTGTGTTATCTACTTTTTCTCGCTAAGGCTTGTTTCACACGTACGAGGTTCCATTCGGTTCTTTTCGTTTTCGGTTCTAGCCGAAAACAAACCGAACCGAACAAAACCCTTTCACACATACACGGTTCTCACATGGTTCATATTAGATTTTGTGTTTTCTTCCTCAGCTTTGCGTAGTGACGTCAAATTCATAAAAATCTTCAAAAATTTCCACAATCGTTTTTCCATGCTTCTTGCGTCTTAAATTTATCTTTATATTTTGCACAAGTTTTGTCCCACAGTACTAATTTAGACTGCACTGCACAAATCAGCCGATTCACATCACCATCTGGTAAATCGCTCATTTTATCAGAAAAACTGCGACTGATAATTTCAAGAAATTAGAGGTAATAATAAAACTAACTAAAACTGACTAAACTAACTAGGTAAAACATCTAAATATTTCAAATAAAGAGATCCAAACCGATAGCTTATTAATTTTAAAGAAATACAAATGATCCAGCCAGGTTAAATCTGGAACTAAACCGTGTCTGTGAAAACTTTGATTGGTTTCTGTTCCCTGGACACGAAACCACACTTTATAGAATCCCGATGAAACCTATTTGTGTCGAGGGAGTTTTCAGTGCTATACGGTTTCTATTAGGTACCGAATAGAAACCGGAGCATCGTTTCACACTTATCGGCAGCGACCGAAAACGAACAGAAAATGAACCGAACTGAATGGAACCTCGTGCATGTGAAACAGGCCTAACGAAAGGTTTTTTCGTGCCATTCGGCAGAAGAATCCTTACTTAACGTAAAATCAATTTCTTTTCGTTGGTTGTCATTTATCCCGGTCATCCTGGCCTGTGCTTATTTTCTATTTTGCCATTGTATAGGTAGGTATGCTTAATATACTGTTCAATATTTTTCCTATTTCGCGAAAGATCTTACACCTTGTGCAATGAAGGAGCACTAGTTTTCTCACTTCAGCACTTAATTTTTTCCCGTTCCCCTGTTTGCAACGAGTTAAAGCACAGTACATCAGAGATTACTATAAAATGCAACTGCAGAAGCTAGTCACCATAATGCGGAAACCAAGTCTAGCGATTTCTACCTTTTTTTTGAAGTTTGTTTGCAAGAAAAGTGCATATAGACACTCAGTTCTATGATTTTTGTGTCAATATTTATTTGATATCGTTTTTGTATTGTTATTATAATAGGCTATTTTTTGCTTTAACAATTTTACGTAACGCTTACCTTGACTTGTTGCCCATTTTCGTGCCAATAATAGTGTTTGCATCCAGTTTGCGATTTTTTTATCAATTGATCCCATTCATTACCTGAAAGGCTAATTTAACGGTCCTTTTTTCCACTACTAATACTAAGCTCCTTTGGAAGTTTTCGAATTCGAAGAAAATAAATCAAAAGAATTGAGGGAAACTTTTCCTAGGAAATCCAAGTAATTCTTGGACACAGCCTGGTAGAGACCGTATTGTAAGAATTGTTTTCTTTTTAGGTTTTGCACGATCTAACCTCACAGCTCATAATTTAATTGCCATCGCTCTAAAATTTGTATGCCGATTCCGCAGAAGCATGTTAGTAGTTTGGTTAGTTACTAAGTTTTGTTAGTTTTTAGATGAACTTTGCTGTTTTACTTTCGTCCTTCCTCGTACTTAGTAGTGGCAAGATCTGTTTCAAAAAGCAGAAGAATTAGTTTCAAAATATATATCAATCAAACAAGTACATTATACAAGCAACCAAAATATTTTATTCCTGTAACACCTCAATTTGCCGAGAAAAAAAACAGTATTATTTCTACATACAGGCGAGCGGGTACGTTGAAGCCAGCAAAAAGGACGCCGAGGACTGACTTGACACTTCCAAAGACTCCGGCGGGAATAAACTCATCCAATTTTTTTAGGGATGGAACACCAAATTATATTAAAAACTTATAAGATTTTGTCGCATTCGGGTCGTGGAATCATAAGTTGGCAATTTACAAACCACGCCCCTTATCGCACAGGCTCTTGTGTATAGTTTTGCAGCACAATAGAAAAATCAAGCGAAGGTATGGTCGATAGTTTATCACAACAGTCGAAATTCAGTTTGATGATGAGTAAATTAGAGAGTCATAGCTCGATCCCATTTATGAATATATCATATAATAACGCAGGAAAAATATAATTATAAAGTCACGAAATAGGATTATCCAACAGTATTTCACCCCTGCAAAGATCAAAGGGAAAAGCTTCTTTTTGGTTAGCAATGAAACTATACTGAAAGATATGTAGTCCTTTTTCTAAATGTTTCAAACCTTAACGTGATTTCTTCCTAATTGCTTCCAATTAATCCCGATCCGATTCATAATCCCGATCCGATTCATAGTCCCGATCCGATTCATCGAAAATTGCCTTGACACCAAAAGTTACACAGACGGCTTCCATAAACCAGCTAGATTCTCAATAAATTCGTCCAAATAACACTCTTTAACATGGTATACTTATGTTTATTTAGAGCAATATATTAATTACATATTACATATCATGATGATTTTTTTTTTCGTTATTTTAATCAAAGAAATATTGATTTAATTCAACACTCTTCGCTTATAAAAATACTGCTATTATTTGATTTTACTGCGTTGAAAATGAGTTAAGTATAAAACAATTTAAGCGATTTCATAAATTAAGAGAAAAGTAACTTCGAAACTAATTTTCAATTTTTACTGTTCAGTGTAAAAATCGACTATTGTTATGCTTCTTTTGGCGATTCTACCACAAACACCACAACGAAGTCAATTTACACTCTCTTACATCTATGCGAAAGAATGAATGAAAGCAATCACGTTTAATGAGCAAAAGTAATAATATTTCAAATATAATTATAATAAAAATATTCAGTATTAAATAGCTCTCACTTTTTCTTTACTTGTAATATGAATATAGTTTTGTATTTATAAAAAAAACTCGAAGTTTTTTTGTTGTAGTAAATTTTGATTTCAGATTCACAGTGTACATCGTTTTTCAGTATCGTGTATTTTAAGTACATCGCTACATCCGATTTGTAATAATTGCAAATGAGATCACGTGTATATACTAAAAATACATCTAGGAATTAATGGATTGCCAGTCATCGATAAACGACACACTGAAAGGCGTGCGTGTCGCACATCGAGATACGTGACATGTGTAATCCTTCTAAGTCATCGTTCTCGACCCGGCGTCTTGTATTAAGGCTTTGAACATGGAAGGAATGTTGTTGTAGTTTCGTTGCGTTCGAAAGATATGTCGGAATGCTTAGGCCAGCATAGAAATGCTAACAATGGAAGAGTTCAGATCGTTCGAATTACAATAAAAATTGGCCTCAGGACAGTCTCACATTAATATTAATTTTGAAGTTTCGTATTAAGTACATATGTATCTAACATGTAAGTAGTTTATTCTACTAAAAGAAAATTTAAAAATATTTATTTTTAAAAAGAAAAGAAAGTTTACGTTGTATATTTCGAGCAAACTTATGAGGTTGGTCCCAAGTGTGAAATGCTGTAATTTTCAGCAGCTTCACAGTTTTGTTCATAGTTTATTCTGAAACTGTTCTATAGTAAAGTAAAACAAATCATAAATAGAAAAAAAATTGAATTTGCCACAACGAATTGAATGTTAATAATATTGCGATACTACTTACAAAACTACTCACTTGTTAGATATAATATGAAAAAATGTCTGATTGCACATATGCACATTTAAATACAATAAATGGCGTGTATATATAAAAATTTTGATGTAACGTCTTTCAAGAAAATACTCTTTAATTACTTATTTGCAAGATTTTCTAATCAATTTTAAGTATATGTAAATAAGGCACCGCAATCAATTACGCACCAGATGGATCATTTCGCGACGCAATAATGGCATATTTAGATATCAACTAAGCGACTTCGCGTATCTCCGTAATACCGGTTGCAATATTTATATCCATTATCCAATATACGATGAAAAGCCACAAAAGGGGCTGTAATATGTTTATCTAACATTTAATACACGATATATAACCAGGAATCGATTGCTTATACTTATTGCGTATAAGAGCTAATAGTCGTTACTCGAATAATTTCTTCTTAAAAACTACAACATTGCATAAATTGAAAATACCACAGCGACCATTTTAGCATATCTCAAACTTTCTCAATTACCTAACAACAATGATTAATTTCTGAGCAAAGAAAATATAGGCTAAAACTTCTCATATTTCTACTCTGTTCTTTTTTCATAAATTATTATTCAGAGCATCATTATATCATTAATTAATTTTCCGATTGAGTTTAGATTGATTCTAATTTTCAGGATAATTATTTCATTTATGATCTCATTTGTACCTTAAAGCTGCGTTGTAATTACTGATTTTCTTAATATTATTGAGTTGTTGCCTTTTTGAGCCGAAACGACTTCAGACGATACAAGCCACGGTGATACCATTTCCATAGGTGTTTGAATATTATTAACCGTGTTCTGGAAAGAATAAAAAAACAATGTTACCTTTGCGGCATTGACTTTTTCTAAAACGATTTGCTGATGATCGTGAACCAAAGGAGCAGTACATAAGTAAGTCTTTGATACAGTCATCTAGCAACAACTGAATGGTCCTTTTAAGAAATAATGGTAGATTTATATAATTATTACTAATTAAGAACGAAAGATCCGCTCCATGTTAATCAATTACTTCCTTATACCAAGAATGGATTTCAAAAATACTTTGAAACATCAAGACTAGTGGAATATAAGTGTCATGCTCTTTATGTTGTTCTTGTGTTGTTGGATAGCCAATTTCGAAGGTCAGGATCAGAACTTTACATCTAGAAGTAAAAACTCAATACCCACCTATGCTCATAAATTACTTGATTAGCTTCCCCTTGAAATTAAAAACAAATAAACTACAAACAAAAGCATGCAAAAATTGTGATCAGCAAGCGATAACCTTACCTTATTTTCTTTTTCGGTCTCTGGTTCAATTTCAATTTGCTTTACCTCTATCGCTTCTTCTTCAGTGTTAATTTCTATCATTGTAGTCTTATCATCATCTTTCTCCTTTTCAGGAAGTGGCTCTAAATTAACAGTCACTACTTGTTTCGGCTCCGTCAAATTCAGTGTTAACTTATCACCACCCTTTTTGGATCGTATCAAATGTATGCAAGCAATATGTAATGTAGCGAAATGAAAAAGAACAAATAAAATGAATGATAGCATTTGCTTTAGCCTTATGCAACTTAATCAAACTGAAATGCTTTTGACTTATACTAACCACTGAAATATAGGTTGCATTCAACGAATCCGGGCCATCGGTTGAAGTACTTGTCACTGCCATCGGAACAAACATCTGATTCGTAAGTTTCGCAGTCGTTGTGCCCATTTCTTCTTCAACTCGAGCTAAGAAAGTAAAAATATTATTACAGATAATTAACGTAATCCATCATTAAGTATTTACTATCGTAACAATAAAAAATTGACATGTTAACTTAACTCCATGCATTGACTCTCAAATTCCCTAAATTTTCACTTTCATTCATCCTTACCTTTAAGAATATTGTGTTTGATTTGACTGGGAGCAAGAGGTGTCCCGCCAACATTTGCTAATTTTGTCTGATTATTTGGTTTTTCCGTTGAGGATAAGCGTTTCAAGCTTTCCGTGTTGGTCTCCATGTCAGAAGTTTTATTGATAGTTAGCCTAAGTTATAGAAACAATATTTTTAACAAAATCCAGACAATACAGTTAATAATTATTATATAAACATTTTAGTCTAGCATTAACTACCTGATACTGTTAGCATCGTTAATAGCCTCATGAGCTAGAATAGAGGGGGATGGATCTTTAACAATTGATTTTAATAGCGAGTCAAGCTGACTATCTTTATCCGAACCACTTTTTATGCTGAAAATCAAAACAAAAACATACTGAATAAGCAAAAAATCAGTCAATGAAAAGTAAAATATATTATTCATAACTCTACATTAAAGCTGCTGGCAAAATATAATTGTTTCCATTTTCAATATCTTCAACACATTCACTCAGATAATTCAACTTAGCTCGTGATGGCTAATATACTCAAACTTGAACACAATTGCATTTAATCAAAAGTCACATTGCAACTAAATAATACCAAAGAATGTTTGATTGCAATTGTTTCAGTCATTAGAATTGTTGTCATTAATTGTGGCACATCATGCTCAATGTTACACAGTGCACATTTGTAAATGAGATCGGGCAAATTTATCTTACTGGCGCGGATTCGCTTCTGTGCGATTTTTCGGACTCACGCTTAATTCTCTGTGATACAAGTTTCAAAGCAAGTCCTTTGATTTAGCACTGCATACACAAAATAATGCAAGCCAATTAGCCGAGTCACTTTGTCAATCATTTGTTGGCTCCTCTTGGCCCGGCGAGAACAAATAGAAGATAATTAAATTGCAATTTGAATTATCTTGGCTTGAGAGCATTTATTCAAACGTATGTTAAGATTTATTATTGCATTTAAAATCTTGTTAAAGTGACAGTGAGTGGTAATGAAAATATAGCGTTTACTATATAATTCTCAAAATGCTACTTGGGAAGAGAGTATCAAAAAAGCAACGTAATATGGCAATTTAATAGTGAATCTAGGAATAACGACAATAATTCAATTGAAAACAGTCTCTAGTATATTCGAACACATACAAGCTTTTTCAATCATCTAATATTAGAGCAACCTAGCAAATGAGTAAACAAAGCTAATATACACTTACAATACATACCTAAATGCAGAGCTAATTGATGCTTTACCAAATGAACCATGATTCGAAGCGGCTTTAATGAACGGATTCGTTTCTTCTGCAGCTCTCACGTTACTGTTATGAATAAGAAAAGAATTCATGTTAAATATAAAAGCACTTTTTCAATCTAATCGAACTTACTTAACAGTTAGCCCAGCTTTACCAAACGAACCTATTTTACTATAACCACAGTCTTCCGTAGATGATATAGATTTCGTTGATACTCGACTCATCGAAATTGACGGAGCCATGCCGTTGCTAAGAGTCGAAACAGCTTCAAAATCAGAAGTCATGGCAGTGTTTTGAATCACTGTCTGAATAGATGGTGATTGCGATACGGACGAGCTCATTGATGGCTCGGGGAGAGAAATAGGCTCTAGTGGTTCTATAATGCTTGGAGTTGCGGGAGCTGTTTCTTCGACTTGATTATTATTCATTTGCTTTTGACGTTCTCGGAGCACATGTGACTGTCGGCCAGCAAATCTTTGTGACGGTCTTCTTTCAAACTGAACCGTTCTTCTGGCTCGACTCTGCTGGGTTGTTTGAAACTCAGTTCGTCCAGAATACCGAAATCTAGATCCCATCCGAAAGAAATTCTGCCGTGCAGACGGCCCCTTCACCGGTGCTCGAAGTCTGAAAAAAGTATGATGCTCGACAGCACATTTCCATAAATGCTTACAAGCCTTTTCATTGTATAAACGAAACACAAAAGTATGCTCTTGTTCTCGGCCTTCGTCATCGTCTTCTACGACAACCAGAGTCAACTTTTTCTTCTTAAAATCGAGTTTGCTTATTTTGGGCCAGAAAAACAATCCGATTTTTTGTTGGCCTTCGAATACCAAAATGCCAGTAGGTGTCAATCCTAAGTGATATTCGCAACCATCCTTTCCCTAATTCGAAAAATAAGCGTTTTATTATAATTTAACGATTAGAATCAAATAAAAAATAAAAAGCTAACATAGAATATTATTGATGCTTTATTATTCTTACCAATACGGTATGCATATCGACTCCGTACATATCCAACCATTTTGCTTTATTTAAATAACTCGATTCTGCTTGGGCCGGTGTCAGCCCACGACAGTTCTTATATTCTTCTAAAATAGTTATCTCAAGTTCTTCCGATTGATTAGGAACGAAACGAAATTCGGAAACTGTAGCTGCTGTATGAATTTCTTCATCATAATCACCTAGCTCCGCTGTAATTCATTTAAAAAAAAAATACAAATCATCTTCAAAATACATGCATAAGCGCTGAATAAACTTAAACAGATTAAAAAGCTCGCTAACATATCATGTCAAAAATTAATAAAATATTTAGGTTTTAGGGCCAGTTAGTTATAAAAAATGCTCTATTTTGACCGGCATACATTTGTCTCTTTCATTTATCTGAAGAAGATATAACACAACTCCATGCGAACTTCTTTTTGAGCATTAAGTTTCATATCAGCCTTAAAATAATGCGGAGTAGCCCCAAAATAAATTTTTTCAATGTGAAAATTTCAAACCTCTTAGAATAACTAGAAAAAAACTGGAAGAACACTGTAAAACACTAAAGCTGCAAGAATACTGGAAGATTACTTGGTTCAATTCATGAATTTGCCAACACATATTTTCATCACTTCAAAGATGAGGGCTCAAGATATTTTTCATTATTGCCATTAAAATTTCGAACAACTTACTTTCTTGAATCATCAGAAGTGCTCAAGACCTGGAATATTCACTCCGCTGCAAAATTATAAGTCAGACCTCACTTATTTGAAGCTTTCAGAAACTATAAAGAACGGAAAGCTGCATTATTGATCTAATGAAAGGTTATTGAAATTTCAATTGAACAAGGGATTCTTCAATTACTACTTAATGAGGTTTTTAAAGGTCCTTAATAATTAGCTGCTCCAAAAAGATAAGACAGACTTTAAAATCACTTTGTTGAGTTTGCATCTTGAAATATACAAAATAACGTGGATTCTTGAAATAAAACGTGTGAAGACAATTTCAATAAGTTTTTGTGAAAATGGGTCGAGGAACAAAACTTACGGAAGAAGAAGTGAAAATAATATCAAATTTGAAAAAAAAGACAATAGTGTTGGCAATATTCGCTAACTTTTTATACATCTTGAAAATCGTGGTAAAAGGAAGAGCCCAGGCCGTACACGTACCAACGGGATGGATGTGAAATTTAAAAAGTATGTCATTCACTTCAAGGATACCTGCAATGCAAATTGCTGCCGAAGCTGGAGTTAGTAACGTACAAAGCCCTATAAAAAGAGCTGACAATCTCAAATTTAAGAAAATGAAAAAAACGACCTCCGCTAACTGCAACACGCAAAAAAGAGAGAGAATCGCTTTTGCCCGTGAGCACATGCAAATTGCTGCCGAAGCTGGAGTTAGTAACGTACAAAGCCCTATAAAAAGAGCTGACAATCTCAAATTTAAGAAAATGAAAAAAACGACCTCCGCTAACTGCAACACGCAAAAAAGAGAGAGAATCGCTTTTGCCCGTGAGCACATTAAATTGAAAAAGCGATGTCGAAAAGTAATTTTTACTGACGAAAAACGCTTTTGCCTGGATGAACATGGCGGCTGGTCGCATTATTTCCCAGATATGAAAAAAGATCCATTGATAAAAAGGCGTCAAATGGGAAGCAAAAAAATGGCAAAGAAAGTTCATTTCACTTCCGTTATGGTTTCGCGGGGAGTTAATTATGATGACGTGAGAGACATTCATTGTTGTGCAAAGCGAGTAAAAACGGTTGCCAAAAATCTTCAGACTGATATTTTAAACGCATGCGTAAGAGCGTCAAATCAATTTTTATTCAAAGAGGAACATTAGATCTTTCAACAGAATTCCGCTCCAGCGCTTAGTGCATTAACAACTCAGAAATGTTTGAAAAACAATGTCCCAGAATTTATCGAGCTTTTAAGGTTCAGGGAGTTCTGACTGAAATCCGCAGGATTACAAATTGCGGTCTGTGCTTGAGAGAATGACTTGCAGTAAGGGGCTACTAAATATTGAGAGCCTAAAGCAGTCACCTAAGCAAGCTGTAGATAGTTTCCCCAGGAATAAAGAATGGCTATTTCGACTAAAGACCTGTATTAAAGCTAGGGGTGCACATTTTGATTAATACTTTTTTTGACTAAAATAATGTGATTCAAAATTTACTACACTAGACATTATTACGTTAATAGCTTTTACTTCTCCTTTTATATGAGACAGTATTTGTGGCAGAACTAAGTGCATTGGTATAAAGGAAAGCACTTTCTTCATTATACACTATTGTTTTCATATAACGTATTACTTGTCGTCTCAACTTGAGTCCAGGGGAAATTTAGTTAGTTGTTAGTTGTTATCTTGTTGTTACAAATTACCGTATATTTTAGATACGTTCAGATCGTAATTTTCAATCCATTTTAGTTATTTTTCCAACATTTTTTATGACATAAGGTCGCTTGAGTTTCTTGTTAAGTATCTTGCTTATTAGTTTGCCTTGCTCAAGATATTACTTGTTGCATATTTAATGGAACTGCTTGATATACGTGTAAATTTGGAGTCACAAATAGAATTTTGAATACAGGTTTGACTATTTTTGTGTTTGATGTTTAGCATTCCGATTAGATAATGTTTTGTTTTGACATATGCTTCCACAAAACTGCTTCCAAAGCCATATTTGACAAAAGAGAAGCATGGCAGATGCTCAGTTTGAAGTTGGGAGATAGAAAATCTTACTTATCCAAGAATTCTATTATTCACGCTACTTTATATCTTATGTGATTAATGTGTTGTTGTAACGAAAGCATTTTCTCATCTAAAGTTAATTCATTGTGGTGACCTTTTCCAATTATATACAATTGATTTATATGGATGGCTTTATTTCTGTTGGAATAGCAAAAATTTCATTTTGTGAACGTTTATAATCTATTTGCTTTTTTGGGCCAATTCCAATATTTGTACGGATCAGCATTTATATTTTACTGAAGATGAATGCCGAAATACAGCAGGTTTGTGTTATACAACATTAACGGCTTTTATGCACGTTTTTGGTTATTACTATACGCCTGTGCCAGATGTAATTTTTTATCAGCAGATTCCGTAGATTTCACGACTCCGAAGCAGGATGGCATGTTTTATGTCAACCGCTATTTTCAAATCAAGGAAGATTGTCGCTACATACTCGCCTTTGCCCGATTTATTGCTTACAAAATTTGTCGCTAGTGTGCTACAGTTTTTCTCAAATTTATATTGTAATGACGTCGAAATTGAGAAAAAAATGCAACCTTTGTTTTTGAATGACTGTTTCAAATATTTTTTTTAGGATACTTGTAACGGCTACTGGACAATCATCACTTTTTGGAGTGATTTTTGCCAGTTTAAGGCAGTTTGGAAATGCGCCAGATGATAGGTGTTTAACAATTAGTAAAGTTAGATGCTGAACTTATGCTGGTGTTGTGGACAGTTCAGTACGACTCAGTACATTCAAATTTTTCTATGGCATCGCTGTCACCGATTCCTCGCAGTTGCGGATTTAGCGTAAGGATGGAACCAAAACTTGGGATAGATCTTAGATCAAGTTTATGTGTCTTATTTGTAATTTTCGTAAGAGTTGACTTAATTATATTTATAAAAATTAATGTTGTAATTAAAAAACTAAAAAGTTACAATTTTCTCCTATAATCCGATTGAGAGTTAAGAATTAAATAATACACAAATAAAACAATTATCATTTCCAGTTTATTTTTACTTACATTGTAACGCTAAGGCACATAGCTCCGCTGCTTTATCATCTGGACATTCCAATCTTCCTTCAAGTAAATCCTGCTTTAGCTGCAGGAAGAACAAATATCGTGTGAGTTCTTCTCGTAAGGTATTTGGTTCCGACGAATAAAATTTCACTTTTAATCGAAAAGTGTATGGTGGTCCAACTAAAAAATCAATTATTGCACAAATAAAATTGCACTAACTTTGATACCTGAGAATAAGCTTAACATACTTTTAACCTGCTTTTTTATAGGTTTCGTTGGATCCAACCAATGCTTAACTTGATTATGATCCGTAAATTGCAATCCGAAATAGTCTTTCTCTGTCAAATCTAGAGAATACAAAACCTGTTCGTACAAATAGTTGCCCAGTGCTTTTTTCTGAAAAATAAGATTATGGAAAATTAAAAATTAAAGGAAATTATATAGAGTTTATAAACAAATACATATTAGTTATAAACTGCGTAATAGTTTGTTTAAATCACTTATAAATTGGCAGAAACTAACATTAGGCTAGGAAATTGTGAAGCAAATGATGTTGCTAAACATGTCAAGCCAATAAAGATGAAAGTCAATGAAAATGTTGAATATGAGTTTGAAAAGATTGCAAATTACGATGAAACTCCATTTTTTCGAGCATTGCTCCAAAAATCATTACGTTTCAAAGGAAACAATAACAAAATCTATGGAAAGAGCGACCGTATTAATTTGTGGCGTTTGCCACAAATTAATGCGGTCGCTCACTGATTGTTTGGAAGGTATTAAATCCCCGTAATTTGAAAGCAATCGACAAATGACAGCTAAAAATTAAAAATAAAAAGGAATGGATGAAGGACTCATTAATAGAACAACGGCTAATTATTTTGAACGGCTAACAGAAAGATGAAGATTAAAAACATTAAAAGGTATTTTCTTTAAAAATGCAACATCTTTTCCATAATTATCCTTTTCGAGCATGAAATTGATCTTTCTTCCATTGAAAATGGCAGATACACTTTAACCACTAGATCAAAGTATTATAGTGTTCATAAAAATGGCATATCGGAATTATTGTGCTTACTGACATCAATGGGGCGCAGGATGCTTCCCAACTTACAACATCCAAAAACGTTCTATATGATATTTGCTGGATATTTGCTTTAAAATTAATTTCTTTGTTTTCGGGAATGTTAAATATTTTTAACGGGTCAAGAAGATGCAAAGAACAATTTTTCAATGCAAACCTGGCGTCAATAGATGATCTAATGTTGAGGCTAAATGGTGTCATTCGTAGTAGCAAGTACTTTTACACTGAAAAAAAAAAGTTTATCCAATTCAATGCGTGAGCCAGTAGCAAGCAGGGATAATGATGAGCATGAGAAAAAACCTAATGGTACCTCTAAACAATTGCCCATCTGACCGATGATGGCCATCACCATTGTGTAGAGAGGCGATAGCTTGCAGTGGCCGAGAGTGGTGAAGCATGGATGGGGTGATGGCGGAGGATGATTTTGGAAGCGGTTTTTCTCAACACATCAAAGTGGGCTTTCTTGCGAAAACGGAAAATCAGGACTGGGTCAACTAACGGCCTATTGTGTAGAGTCAACTTTGTGATTGTGGCTATAATGGCAACCATTGATGTGGCCCATCGTGAGCCACTGTGTAGAGGCGACATGTAGCTGGCGGAAGATTGAATACATATATAAAAAAAATTAACTTCAAAACATACTTTGTATGCATGTGGTCTAATTATTTTAATTTCCTAGGATCTCCTCTTTTCAGAACACGAATTCACATACATAAAAGTAATTCATTTTATAAATTTTTTCCGTGGAGCTCTGCAATTTACAACTTTCACAACAATACATTGGTTGTCTTTATATGTCTTGGCTGCACTCTCCAAGGAATTGGAGTTGACCTATTTCCAAAAAATTATATTGATTCACGCCCCTTTAAATACTATTAAAAATTTCCTTTATGAGAAAACCAAATGTAGCAACCTTAAACCCATAACATATTGAGGTGATGAATTTCTTAGGCACCATCCAACGGGTAACCCGTTGCAGATTAAAAGGTTCTAGTTGGTAGAGACTTCATTGACAAAAATTGCATAAGAGTGGAATGATTAGTTCCCCGGCTAATTTTAACTTTGATTCAGGTACCTACTCTCAGCAATGTGAATTCATTTGAAAGTGAACTAAATTTGTCCACATTTTTAAACTGAGCCCAGTGCGTTAGAGAACTTAAAAAAATAGTTGAATGAATGAATGAATTTAATGTGTGTAGAGAGAATAATAGAATAATTGACTATTAAAAATTCACTTTAAGGGGGTAGTACCGGTTATAATTTTGAAAAAAATCTTTTTTTGTATTTTGCATTTTTTAAATTTATTATACCTTCAGAAATCACGTCTCAAAATTTTATTAAGATATTCTCAAAAATAAAAAAGTTACGGCAGCTTACGGCAGACTGCTTCTTTTAATTAATACGAGAAAAAAAATGAAGAACGCATAAGTCAGGAGGAAAAAGCGGCAAAGGCAGTGTCAAAGGAAGCGCGTTTCTTTGCACTGCAAGAGCAATTAGCTTATTAGGACTATGGACTATGGTCCATAGATTGCAGACCGAGCAATTGCAAGTGATAAAAATAAATTTTTTGAATAATATTCAATAAATAAATGGAGAAAAAACTTTAAACGCGTTTTTCTCTAAATAATGTTTTTTAAAACTGCGGGCACTTATTCTCCGGATTGGCCGAACCGATTTAAATCAAATTCGGTGTGGTACTTTATTTAAGTATCTTATGTAGGCCAAAAGTCAACACAAACAAATTTGGCAAGCGAAACAAAGTGAAAAAAAAATAGATTTTTCGAAAAAAATTTTCAAACAACCGCAATTTTTTTTTGTCATGTTTTTAAAATATTGTGGTAGATTACCACGTAAGAAACATTCCTCTTTAAAATATTTTATCCATGCAAATTTAAAAATTTATACATAATATAGGAGCTGAAAAAAAACACATTGAAAATTAGGCTGTTTTTTAGCATTCTAACCGGTACTACCCCCTTAATTCAATCATTCTTACGCAAGCTAAAAAGCCACAAAAACTGTTAGAACAATTTTGCGATTTTTTACTGAAATCCTTAAGCCATGTGAACAATTTCACTTTCAAGCCAGTAGTTTTCAAAATATATTTTTAAGAGATTTCAGATTTATGAGCTTACGGACATAATTTTTAATAAATAGACATAAATCAGAATATTAAAAGTACTCAACTACCATGATACATTTAAAATAAAATTCATAGCTTGAGACTTAGGATGATATGGCATAACTGAGCTGAGCACTAAACTTTGGTATGCACAATACGAAATTTGGCGTAAGAAATATCTTTAATATAAAGCATTTATTGTGTTAATCTTTGAGTAAATGATCAACAAATGCATCTAACTGAAAATATAAAATGGGAAGACACAAGAAAATAGTTCAATTTTTATTTTGGCTGGTGAGGCAGACGGCTTGGCATTTAAAACCCATTAAATCAAATCTACGGTCTACTTAGCAATCGAGATATTATCTTAATTGATGATTCAATATGAAAGTTTGGCCGTTCATTTTCAACATTGGGCATGGTAGACAATAAAGCTGCACTTTATGATTCGGACACTTCTAAAATTTTCTTTAGGGAAAACAAGACGAGCACGTTTGTTTAACTGTTTGAAAATAAAGCGTGAGAGTTGTCACAGACAAATTTCTGATAACACACTTAATGTGAAATCATTTTAGGCACTTTAATCGCACGAGAAGAAAACGATCTTGTTTACCATAAAACTAAACAAAATACATGCATTCCAAAAGTTTTAAATTCAATCACCGAAAAACTATTCACTGCCGAGAAATGTAATAATAAACAGCAATGGCAACACATATGAAAGATACAATATCGGTAAACACGCAAACAATCAAATTAATTTATTAAATGCATTTGATAATCGTATAAAAATCGTGAATGCAGATTTTTTTTATTAGGAAAATTATGTAAGAAAACTAGCCGATGGCACCATATTCGAAATCAACGCCACTTTGGCGGATAAATTAAGTATTGTTGGAAATGCAATGAATGACGAACAGATGTAAAAACAAAAAAAAATAAGACATGGCTAATAACTTGGATATTAACATACATACAATAACAGTGGATTATGATCAGTGGATTTTTCTAAACAGATGATCGAAGCGAGCTGCATTGCATGGAAGATGCCAGGCCAAGGAATAATTGAGCAGCCTACAACCAAATCAAGGGTTTAAGGACATAATACCGCAATTTTTTAAGGTCCACAATATATTCAGTGTTGTGATAAAATTATTTTGTTGTCTTTCAAGGATAAGAGAAGCAATTTATCTCCTTTTTAATAGAATTTATTCTTGGCATCCCCATTATCCTTGTCATTCTTGTCTACTAATATAAATGATTGAGAGCTACAAAATAGGAAATGTAATTCGTAAATCTCAATTTTTTGTACTTGACTCACAGCATGTGAAGCAAAAGTCCAATGCAAACACTTTATTTGCACATCATCATTATTTTTGAGAAGGCCATAGTAATGCAAGGTGTGAAAAAATACTTGTTATCGTGTTTCGGTGACTCTCTTGTTAATTTCCAATGCACACATTTCGGTTTTATTGGATTTCGTGGTTGTTTAATAAAACTTTGACATTAGCCTACCCGATGACGTCAAATCTTCGGGTTACTTAATGTTGGAGTTGTAGAGTTCAAGATTTGTCAGCATATTTACATGATTTTGAAGATTATTTAATGACAACTATCAATCGATTGCCATTAATACAACAATGACATTATTCATTCAAAGACCAAGATAAAAAACTTATTTTATGTTTTGAACAAGGCAAAAGATGAATTGAATTTTATGTAAACAGATCCTCAGAATGAAAATATGTTGATGAAAAAGGTAATGAAATTTTGAGTTTTTCACAACTTAAGCTATTGGGCTAACACGTTGTAATTTGAGTATTTAAGACTTAATAATATACAGTACGATGAAATTTCAGAAATAATGCGAAAAAATAATGCGCAAAAATAACACGAACCCCGTTAAACATGGAATGGTTAAATGTATATTCGATTCGTAGGTAACTAATAGCACATTTTATTTCTAACAAATAAAAACTTCACGAAACACATACTCACACTACCTTAAACATAAGTGTCAATTTTTGTGGAGGCAAATTCGTATTTGTACATTTATAATGCAATGCGAAAACGAGCAAAAATCAGATTTCGATTTATTAGAGTATCCTTTCTGCTTAATAACGCTGTCCAGTCCATTCTTTGATATATTTTGTCTGATTCATCCTTTAAAGTTGACGCTTGACGGATGTTGCAATTTTTCAAAGATTTTTGAAAAGTAGCTACACATCCTAAAAAATATTAAAATCTAAACTTTGTAGAGGAGTTTTAAAGTACTGTGGGTAGTTATAGAGGATTCGCAACCCGGTATTAAGAGTGGTCGTTTTTTTGTGTCGAAAGGCACAA